>VXBX01001280.1:299512-318324 GCA_013400415.1 Scytalopus superciliaris | reverse complement strand
CCTTACAGGGCTAAGCGAGCTCCTTCTGCTTGGGTTTGGAGTTAGAGTTGTCCTTCTCCTAGGATGGTTGCCAGGAGGCTGGTGAGCCCATCCTGCCCGTGGACACACTCTGTCTGACTCTTCAGTTGAGACCTGACTAGCATGGGAGACCCTACTGGAAGCACAAACCACCACCAGCATAGCTCGCAACCTCATAAGGCTATGCAAGCTTCTCCCCCGCAACAAGGGGGTGTCCGTGGAGAAGACTTAGAAAATGTATACACATAAAAAATCTCAAATAAAAATCACTCACCTTGTTTGTTTATTCTAGCATGGTTGGTTATCCATTATGAAATGGAGATCAAACGCACAGTAGTTCTGAAAGGAAAAGTCCTGTCATGGACAACCAAAGGAATGTGTGTCCAGTGATGAGAAGCAGGGGAAGAGGTGCATCTCACTTGTGATAGAGTTAAATATGCCTCAAGCTCCGATATATTTGACTAAAAAAGAAGTCTGGCCATTCCTTGTGAGCTTCATCCTTTATGAATTGGTCTACTTTTCACAGCACAGTGCTTCCTTTCTGTATTCCCAGTGCCAGTGTAAGTGTTGCTTCTAATCCCCTGGATTCTATCTGTGTGTCTAAAATGCATCCCATAAGCTCAGTGAGAGCTTACATCCAGTATTTTGAATAAGAAAGTAGGATTTTTTTAATAGTACTTAATTTGTAAGAATTTCCATGCATGGTACTGTGGTCAAAATTATGTTGATAGCATGCAAATTTCTGAAGAGAAGAAAAATTATGTGTTCATGATTTACACAGAAAAAATATTCTTCTTTCTCATGATACTTCCTTGTGGGTTTGTTTGCTTGCTTGCTTCCCAATCAAATAGGTTGTGTATTTAGAGGTGACTGTAAGTATGTATATTTGTAATTGTAGCATAGATACTGTGCCACTCAAAAATTATATGCTGTGATAAAGCAGGGGGTTGAGATCTGATATTCAGTCTCTTAACTTCTTGCAAGATTTTGAATAACCCTTTGTAGCTCACTTATCTCTGTAATTAATTTCACATCTATGAAGCAAAAGAGATTCTTACTTTTTCTCTTCCATATATATTTCACAATTAAATAGACGAGAGAAAGATTATTTTTTTTTAAAGCATGTTTCTGTTAAACAAATTGAGCCAGATGTATCTTATCTGGGCTTTCAGTTAATCCTCTAATTTACTCAAATGAGATTATTAAAAGTAAGAATTAGTCCTTTTTCACTGTTGTAAAACAGAAAGGCGAAAGAGCCTTTTTAAGTATAATAAAAGTAGGAATCATTATTCTGATTTTTAAAAAAAACCCCATAGCACTTTATTCTCAGGATGAGGACAAATCATGGTTTTGGTGTTTTGTGTTTGGTTTTTTTTGGTTGGTTGGTTGGTTGTTTTTTTGTTTTTTTGGGGGGTTTTGTTTTTGTTTGTTTGTTTGTTTGTTTGTTTGTTTCCTTTTTGCAAAGCCAAATTCACTTTTCCATTTGTATCCCATTGATCAATTTGGGTTTTACACATAAAAACATAGTGCTTGCTGAGATTGTGTACTTGCATAATATAGAACAACATATACATTTGTAATGCCTTGCATTCAGATTATAGCTGACACTATTTTTATAGCTCTTCTTACTATGAAACTCATGCTGCTTCATCCAGTGAGTGATTCAATATCTAAAGTCTGGCATAGAAAATAAACATCTAACAGCACAGTGAACAATGATGCTGTACCTTTTGGAACATCAATATTACCTTTAAATCTCTAGTTTGTCTTCACAGGCTTGATATTGAACAGTGCCTCGTATTTCAGTCTTGATGCATATTGTTACTAGAGTGAGTATTCAGGAAGCTTAGTGATGAATAAGTGAAAAGCAAAATTCTAGTATGTTGCCCCGAGACTGAGCAGGCAAGTCACTAAATAATCAAATAATGGGGTAAGATCAGAGAATAATTAATGATTTCTAAAATGAAGGTTCTGACACAGCTGTGTGATTGTGAACACTTTCAGGGTTTGACAGCATCTGGGAAAACGTTTCTAAAATTGTGGTTTTGAATGAAGACAGCTCCCTTTTACCATAAAATGTATTTTCCTTACTTATTAAAGTACAAAATCCACTTAAGCTTCCAGTATAACCTGTGAATATACATTTAATTTCCAACCTACATTTTCTTTTGCCTTTGAGTAAGAACAAAAGTGGTTTCAGTGGCTTTCCTCAAAGTAGTTTGATTATTGTGTATGACAAGCACCTATTCTGTATGCTCAGTGAGCAACATTATTAATGTTGTGTTTGAAATAATGGCTATTAATGCTATTATTATTTTAGTATCAACAGAATAGAATAGTTTGATTTGAGCGACCCACAGTGACGGTCTAATCCACCTGCCTATTGGACATAGCTCTTGGATATAATTGGCTTATTCTGAGAGAACTGGATAATACTTAAAATAGGTAAAATCTTTTTCTGAAAGTTAAATATTCATAAAGTTATAGAGGTCATATATCTACAGATAGTATTTGAAAGTGATGAATTTCATACTAAGCAAAATTCAGGACATCTCTGGTAGCTACCTGTTGGCAAGGCCAAATTGCAGAAACAACTTCAAGCTAATTAAAAAAGGGGGAGTAAATCCAACAGCAGGCTGTTTACCTTGTACAGATCACATAGTTACTCAGCTAAAGGCACTGAAATACTTTCTGGCACATGCTGATATAAAGATTCCCTAAAGTCATACGATAGTTTGAAAACTCGAACTAGATTTGTCTTTTTTAATTTTTGGTGAGTTTTAGTTGTGTGAATAATAGCTTCTAAAAATTTCTATTGTTTGTTACAGAAGATCAATCCTCAGCTTGCATTAGAGCAACTATTTTCGTTTTCACACATGTCACAACCTTGCAAATCATTGTCACAGTAAAAGCAACCTTACTCTTCTCTTTTTTTTCTAAAATACTTTAATTTTTATCTTTGTTACCATGCAGATATTGAGAGTTTCTACTTTCACCTATGGGAATTTCTGTGATTCTTAGTGCTACTGGAAGTAAGTAAGTTTAGATTAGATGTTAGGAAGAAATTCTTTACTGTGAGGATGTGAGGCATTGGAACTGGTTGCCCAGAGAAGCTGTTGATTCCTCACCCCTGAAAGTGTGCAAGGCCAGGTTGCATGGTCTATGGAAAGTGCCCCTGAACACAGCAGTGGGGTTGGAACTAGATGATTTTTAAGGTCTCTTACAACCCAAACCATTCTGTGATTATACAGTACACAATCAGCAACCTTAATTTATGGTGAGTAAATACAGAAGGAATATCATAATTTTTCTGGTTTTCTTTGGGAAAACATTTTGGAATGGAATAGGAAATTTAAGGAGATGCTTAGAAAACAAGTATCACTGTAAATCAACAAATTGTCAGCAGACTATTTGCTTGTATAGCCTTTCATGACCATACACTGAGACAATGTGGATAGTGTCTCCCCTGACTAGCATCTTCCTGGGATAAATAATCTGAGCCTTTTTCAGCTGTTTTTCTTAGTGATGCTTATGGAATATTTTGTTGTCCAGGTAGAGAAATAGCATATCTTTGTTGCTTGAAGGGAAGCTGAAGGCAATTATGTTGCATCAGATTTGGGAAAGACAATTGTATATGAGTGGTATCACCTGCATTCAAAGTCAGAGACCTTTTGACTTCAATTTCTTACCCTTATAGTAAGTTCTGTGTATTTGAGTACTGAATCTTTTCTCTTTGGCACCTTTTGAGATAGCAAAATATTGTTTCAAAAGCAAGTGGGAAATCTCGGAATGTGCCTCCAAGTCCTGGTCTGCCAAGTCCATAAGTTATTGTCTGTCTGCAGCACAGACAGCTGGAGGTGGAGTTGCGGCATGGTGGAGAGACATGTTGGTGCATACTGAAAACCCATACAAGCATAAAGAAGTTCTAATCCCTGGTGCCTAGTCAAGATGAGGAGTGTCAGTGCTTTGTATCTGTACAGTTGCACTTTTTGGTTTGTGTTGTTTCAGTCTGTTTTGAGAATTAATTACACAAATAATTCAGTGATGTGATTTTTTCAGCATCAGTGATCTCTCACACATGGACAACCTTAAAACAGCTATTATACTGGTTTGATGGACAGGAACATGATAGGAAAACTTAGATTAGCTTGGAATTTTCAATTAAATATTGTGACAGCTAACTTTTACGGCCAGTGACACTAACCCAGCGGTGTATTAAGAGGAGTGACTTCAACGAATATGTGACATCTTATTTCAAACAATTTCCCCAATGCCCAAGAATATCATCTTCTCTGTGTTTGCATATGTTGAGTAAAACTGAATCCCCAGATAGTTTGTCATTATTCATTTATGTAGAAACTATTGAAAGTGCTCTAACTCTTCAAATTTGGTACAAGTTTAGCAGTGCTCTGTTCTTGTCAATTCTATGTTTTTGTTCATCAGTACACTTTATTCTTGTTTTTCAGTTGCTCTATAAATGATAGATGTCAGAAAGTTTTTTTGAAAAATGAAAACTTAACACTGTTCTTTGGAGGGTTAATTCCTTCTGTCCCTGTGTCCTCTCTACCGTGCACAGTCTGAGATTTATTTTTGAAATACAGGACTTGAAAGTGTTGCTGTGAGGCTTATACCACTCAGCCTGTTCCTCCTCTCTCTGTGGGAAGTCCTGGTTAGGCCTCCGGCTTGTCTTACACATGCACCAAATTGTCATTCAGAACAAGAGCACAATGAGTTGCTATTGCTCGAGTGTTAGCTTACATTTTGGCATCCTTCAGTTGAAAGTGCTTTAATTCCTACTAACTCAGTGGGTATTTTTTGTAATATTGTAGAAGTTAGGATTCCTAAAAGCCTACTGGATTGTGTAGCATCGGCTATAACAGGAATTTTCTAGATTGATTTGAAAAAGTGAAGTCTCAAATCAAGTGGCTTTTGCCTTTCATCTTACTGGACTGCAGGGCCTTTTTGTTTGGTGTGTGTGAAATCTGTTTTTCTCCAACTTTTCTTTCTTTGATTTCCATGATTTTTATATTTAGCCTTCAAACGACTTTTGTTATGTGTCCTAACTGTTTCTTGGGGGTTTAAGCCTTCATCTTAGAAGTTAATATTGCAAAGGAACATCTTAACAAGAGCTGAAAACATTATTAGGTATTTGAATGCTTGGAACAGGAATGAGATACAATTTTCCTGACTTCAGGGGAATTTACACATTATCACCAACTAAATTAGTATGCATGTGTATTTTAATGCATAAAAAGTTTTATTTAAAAAATGTATGCTTTCACAATATTTGAAGTAGTATGCAAAACTATCAGCTATTAGTGGATATTTTAAAGTTGTCATATATTTTGAATTTTTTTACTGCTGATGAAATAAGATAATTTATGAGGCAATTTGCAGTATAGCATAAATATATAGCATTCATCAGATAAAAATGGTTGCTGAGGAATTATACCATATTTAGTAGCATTAACTTTTTCGCCCTTTACCTAATGGCATAAAAATGCTTCTGGAATGAAAATGGGTTTTTTTCTTGAAATATATCATCCATTAATATTGCTTGTAATTTCTGTTATGTATCACCAATTATATCTTGGCACATTGCCTATCATAGTGGATATGCTGTTAGAGTTGTGAAACCATTTAATCTAGAAGACCTGGTGGCCTGGAACAGTGCATTACATTTACAGCAGACAGAGAGAGAATTTAGGGAGAAATGCAATTTTCCAGAAACTCTTGCTAATGGAGATTGGATGCCTACCAGAAATTATGCTAAGGAGATCTGAGGTGTGAGAAAGACAGAAAGAGAAAGGCCTTCTGCTCAGTTGCCATTCAAGCTGTAACCTGCTATGACAGTTGTCAACATTGCCCTTTCTGATTCCTCCCAGTTGTATTCCATTTATTATAAGCACATCAAAAAGACGCCTGCTGGGGAATCCGGGGAGAGTCACTGCAGGAGGCTGGCTAACAGATTTAGTCAAAAGTATCTTTTCCCCCTGCTATGAGCAATAATTTAATGAGCACTTCACAACCGCAATATCAAAAAAATAGGTATACCCCTTGCTTCAGTGGAGGGAAGAGGTGAGAAGAGTGGGCTTCCAAAATGCCTTTTTTTTTTTTTTTCCTCCCAACTGGAATCTGAGCCCTGTCTTTTTGCCTTGTTACAGTGAGCAGAATGCAGAATTAAGTTAAAAGCTTGACTTCTTAAACAGGATACATGATGTTTGAAAGCAGACAAACACTTCAAGGTGTTGGGGTTTTTTTACATCTAAGCAGATGTTTGCTTTTTTGGGGTATTTTCTATTTTTTTTAAGGGTTTTTTTAGTGGGTTTTTTTGATTAGTTTTGGGGGGATTTGTTTTGGGGTTTTGTGCTTGGTTGGTTTTTTTTGTTTGTTTGTTTGTTTTTAATTTTAAAGGCAAGATAGACATTACTAAAGCAATATATAAAGGGTAATATACAAATCTCAAACTGTTTTGTAGAGTGTGAGATAAAAATTAGTGGAGTAAACCAATACAAGGCCTTCAGTGTGCTTGTGAGATCTTTAAATAAAAGTAGTAATGCTACATGTGAGATATCTGAGTGTCTTGCTTTTGCTGGTTTAGAGAAAGAATCCTTGTGCCCTCTACCAGTTCAACTGCCCTTTGCTAGAGTAGAAAAAATACATAGTCAAAGAATCACAAACCATTCTTTAGAATAAAGCAGTTGCTTGTTGGAAAGCAGCTGAGCAGAGCTGTGGTACTTGTTTGGGGGAACAACCTTAGATCTGCATTTAAAAAGACAGTTCTGTAAGGTACATTGTAACCTCGGGTGAAGCAATGGGGCTTCATGATACAATAATTTACAAATATTGGGCAATAGTTTTTCTATGGTATCTCCTCCAAATTCAGATAAGACAACTAAATCACTACTAAAAGAACTGCACAAAATGCATACATGCACAACAGGATCACCCACTGAAGTATCAAGAAAATAGCATTACCTGGTGAAGGACTATGTAGTTTTGTTGTTTATTTTCAAATCCAGTTAACTCTCTAAAATATAGACACATGTTAATACCTGGCACACATTTCACAAGCACAAAATTAATTATTTGACTTTTGAGCCACAAAATTATCCTTGTATTAATGTCCTATAGTCTCATTACAGAGCAGTGCTGGTCTTTTAGATTATTCACTAGAGTTTACAAAATCTGTTGTTCTGTGATCCTAATTTAGTTTCTTTTCAAAGAGAAACTGTAGGAGGCCATCACCAGTACACTAATATGGGGCAAGCTGTTACTAATATCAAATCAGAACTCATTAAAACACAATGTTGGAGATATCAATCCTTTATTAAAGTCAGGTTATGCCAGTGCATTTTTGTCAATGAAGAAGGTGAATAGTTCACTCAGGATTGCTAGTGCATTTGCTCATAATTAGCCTGCAGGATGTTGAATGTCAGTTTGTTACATTTTTAGACTATTTATGCCCCAGGGGCCTGAAAATTCAGTTTATCATATCATATAATGGACCTTCCCTGCCTTGTTTGTTTCTGGTTTTCCCTTTTCTTCCAGTGAATAAGGAAATATCTTCTTTACTTACTTTATCAAAAAGTCTGTTTTTATGCAAAACAGCATTACTGAAATGAACTTGATCAATCCTGTTTTCTCACTTTTTCTGGGTTCTAATATGACTTTTCAGTTTCATAGAAAACAGACAGCTGGCTTTGTAGCTTGTAGGAGTGTGGATATCACTGAGGTCTAGATAACATTAATGTGAATGGGAGTTAATTTGCTTGTCTACGTGCTCTGCATTGTGGGGTGCATCTTTAGGTATAACAGTTGTGCTGGAAGAGCAGTCTGCCTTCAGAGCTGGGTACTATGAATAAAAGGAGATAAGAGGATTCACAGCCAGAATAATTTCTAACTGATGCTGTTAAACCTTGATTTAGGATATTTCTGCACAGCTTGGCCCATGCTCACAAAATGAAACTGGTGGACTGTGCTGAGATCATAGGCAGTGATTAAACATTTATAGTTAACCGTAGTATACTATGGTATTGCTGCTGCCCAGAGGCAAAGCATTGTAATGCAGATTCAGTATTTCTGCTGCAAGAACTCTAAAACAAAAGGGGACATATAGTCTCTTCAGCAGTAGTGGCTTCTGGTTGTTCTCAAAGCTACATGTATTCCTCTTGTATTCTTCTTTATTTCAGTAGGGGGTCAGGAGGAAAAGTAGCCTGATAATAATGCTTCAAAACCTGCAGTTTCTGTCTTTTGTCTGCTCTTTGTGTCTGTCCTCTGCTTGAAGTTTACTCTCATGTATATTAGGTTACTCTGCTTTTGTAAACTGGTTTATAGAAGTAAACTATGTAAACCTAATGCAAGTACATAGCTCTTGGTGGTGGTGATGGCCCAGTTGCAAGATTGATACATTAATTAGAATGTCTGCTTTTAGAGGGATGCTCTTTGTTAGAGAAATGGGTGTAGACTGTTGGATTTTAAATACGTTCCTGTTTTATATGTGATCCCTTTAGGTCTATATATGATGGTTATGTCTAAAAATGGAGGGGTGTCTTGTTTATTTTTAGGTGATTATAAGAAATGATTTCTTGTCTGCCAGCAGCAGCTGGTATTATTCAAGAGTTGTGTGTTTTGCTTTGTTTGTATTTATTTGCATACCAGAGACTACTGTTTGCATAATAAGACCACTTCTAGTTTAAGTCCCTGTATGGCTGATTGCACACATATCTCAATGTGGTACTTTTTTGTGTATGTGGAGATCCAGTTCAGCTTTCTCTCTTGCAAAGTGTTGACTTGTTAATGTTCATTGTATCTGAAGAAAATAGTAGGGTCATAGCAATATGCTTTTGATTCTAAGTAATTGTTATGCTTTGAATTTCCTGATACTGGCAGATTGGTGGAAGAGGAAGAGAGGAGGGTACTTAAGAACATAGATCACATCTTTTTTATGCACATGTAGCAGTTCTGATCAGCATGTGCTAATTTACTACAACAAATGGCATCGAGGAAAGAAAGGTTGTCTGCTAAAGTCTCTTAGAGGAGGAAATTCTAAGATGTGTTCCTGTGGGACATACAGAAAAAACTTAAACCTATTTTATTTTGCACTTACAGCTACAACACTGGAATTACACTTTTTAAATCACTTTGTAAGCATGTACACCATGTTTTTAAAGAGGACTTTTATGATGAAATTATGTAACGTGATATGATTAGTGCCACACTTGGGGCTAATGATTTATGTGGTTTAAAAAGAAGTACCTGCTGGGAAGGCACCTACTGCAGGAGTAATTATGCATTGGTAAGTTCTTAATTCATATGCAGCTGAATATAAGCATGTCATCTTGGAAAGGATTGAGGATTTCAGCTGGTTTCTTAGAGAAAATCATGGTCCGACTAGGCCTGGTATGAGATAATTGGCACCATCTCATAACAGAAGTGCTGCTGCTATCTTATCTGGTATTTGGATTTTCTGTGAAATTTAGGTACCATGAGAATTCCTTGAGTGATGACTGTGTTTCATAAGCATTGACTCAAGTCAGTATTTGAAAAAGGGAAGAACTATATAATTGTTGGCCAGAAAGATGCAATTAAAGGCAACATCTCGTTTTAATGCAGAGTTTTGAAAACAGGGATGACCTTTAAAAGTTGTAATGTCTTTTTATTAGTGTATGACAGAATCTATGCAAGCCTGATTTGTCACAGCATAGCATCATCAGTTGAGGAGAATTGTGGAACTTCTTGCTGTAGCTTATCTTACTTTTTTTTCATCTTTTTTATTTCTTTCAGCTTTTGTGTTTATCATTTAACATAAAGACAACTTAAGCTTTACTGGGAGGAAAAGGGAGAAAGAAGTGCAAACCCACATTTATATAAACATCAGCATGTCACAAGGAATTAGATGCTTGTGTGAGAGGAGAATTAATGTCTCCTTTCCATGACCTGGAGAAAAGGAAGAGAAGAGACAGAGCCACTGCAATACATAGAAAATTAAATGAAGGCCGTTACAGATAATGCCATTACAAAACATGGGTGTGGCTTAAAGGTTAGGGCAGATGATTGGGAATTAGGTCTTCTGGAGACATATGAATTTCTTCAGATTATTTGCCCTTGACTTTAGGGAACTTATTTTGTGGCTTGCTTTGTTTGACTATATCATAATATAGGGATTTTTTTAGGTTGTTTAGTATGAATGTGGAGGGAATTGCTTTCTTGCAAAATGCTTTGAAATTCTCAGATGGAGCCAAGTGACTCTTACTGCAAGTGGTCGGCAACATTTCTATACTTGTGTTCTGTTGAGAAACAGGGAAGGACAGGTAAAAAGTAATGCCTTTCAAACCTGACTTTCACTGCCTTGCAATGTGTGTAATCATTTACCGTGGTGTAATGTGAGTCTAAAAATGCTACTGAACTGGAAGAAAACAGTATTTTATGCTTATTTTATCCAAGTACAGATCACCATACAATGATGAAGACGGTAACAAATCAGGCTTTCCTGGTAGATACAGGATACCCATTCTGGATAGCATATGCTAATATGCTGCTAAAATCACTTGAGAAACCCTCTTTTTCTTTGAAGAAGACATTTCTCATGGGAAGTTTCTAAGCAATCAGGCACAACTTTCCTCTTTCTGTACAGTCTACATCAGTGATGGCTTGAGACTTCATCCTGATGGTAAAGTAGGAGAATATGGTATAATTGCTGAGATAATCATACCTGGTCATTACACTGGTCATTAATCTGCCTTATTTTCTCCTCCTGGATACATGCTGGGCTAAGGGCTAGATTAGTATCTCTGCTATATTCAGTTGAACAGTAAACCTTTCTGTTGCTTGCAGAGCTCAGGACCCTTTTTTTCTAAAAATGTGGCCTGACAGAAGACAGAGTGCTTTCCTGCATCTCCTTCACTGCACACCACATTTCATAATGATGTAGGAATAAACTATTTGCATTCTCTTATCAGCTAGAAACAGTCTCAGGTTGGACTCCATGTACAGTGGCTGGAAACAGGCCCAGAGAGGTGGAAGGCTACCAAGTTGGTAGAGATAGAAAATAGTTTTCATTAGTCCCACATAATTGTTTTTGTGGGAGGTTTGATTGGTTCATTGCAGTTTTTTGTTTTGGTTTGGGATTTTGTTGTGGTTGGGTTTTTTGGTGTTAGTTTTGGCTCGGCTTGGGGATTTTATTTCTAATTGTAAAATATTATCTTACATAATTATCTTTTTCTATAAACTGGGATGGAATGATTCCAGATACATGGGAAATAGCCTGTGACATGAAGTTTTAACTCTTCCATAAGATTGTCATTAGCATCCGTATCTTAAAAAATAAGACAGGCTAATTCCCATGAAGCTCCTTCAGTATAAGTTCTTGTTGAAGACAAAATGAGTCAGCCTAAAGTCATAGTGCATTCTTTAGGTAATGCAAATTTTAAAAGCTTGCCCGGATGTATTTCAACCCAATAAACAATATATAGAGCAGATGTGTATTCTATAATTGATTGTAGGTTTCTTTAAATGACAAATAGGAGGTCTGTGTTGGGAGAAAGACAGGTGATGGACACTGTTGATCAAAGCACTGGTATTTACATATGTCTTCTCTTTAAAGGACCCTTTGAAGTTAGTCTGCTTGCTAATTCATTCACCGCTTTCCTTAGAAGGCAGCTTTGAGAGTGGCAATGATTAATTTGTGAGTGAATGATATTTTGGTTCTCTCTGGGTCTCAAACATGGTAGGATCCCAGCCATGGGTCAGATTTCTTTGGCCGAGAGCAGATTCTGATTGACTGCTTTCTGCTGTGATTCTGTGAACCATATAAGTATTGAACAAAATAAAACTGCTTTAATGTCTGTGATCTCTGACTGTGCTGTAGAATAACTTTTGTTTTAGACAAATTGTGCTTGGTTGGTTTCCCAAAAGTTTTTCTTCTTTTTTTCCTAATCTTGCTTTTTTATGATATCTGTCAACATAGCCTGTTACTTGCATAAATGGGCAGGCTTAGTTTTATTAAGCTCTCTTAAGCAGCATAGTAAGAAATTCACCTTTCCCTCAGGAGTTACTGTATTGGGTCTGTCTGAAATTGAGTTTTTTATTTTCTCCCCTCATCCTCCAGAGGAGCAGAGTGAATAGAGTGTTTTGGTGGGTACCTGGTGTCCAGTTAGGGTTAACCCACCACAGTCATCAGTGCCCAGTTCTACATGCTTTGTAAACATGTTTTTGAAAATTCTGTTGAAAGAAAAAGGTTACACTTGCAAGTTTTGTAGTGTCTTTGTAAAGCTGCATGTGCCAGAATAACCTGTTGTGGCTGCTGGCATAGAGAAGAAGCAAAAAACTTTGTTATGAAGCACAAATTGCTGCAATGCTTAGAGGGGTACAGTGCAATGTTAAATAAATGTTTCATGGATCACCTCACTCTCTGGGATAGCAGGAAAACTGCAGTGAAAGTCAGGGTCAGATTTTGAGGTGATCAGTGAAGCTTTTTGCCTGTGTGTGAGAGAACCATGTGGCTTCATATTTTCACTTACATATGCCTCAGTAATACTGCCTGGGTTGGAACTGTACAGGTTTTTAGTGGCAGACAGTGAGATGGCAAGTTTAAATAAGGATTTGAGGGTTGATTATGAAAATGTGCTCTTGAGGAAATTGAAAATTTGGATAGCGAGAAGTCCTCAGATGGGAAATGGTTGTCAGTAGCTACAGGGATGTTTTAGAAATCACCTGTGCCACGTTTAATGAATCTCTCCGAGCTCTGGGAAGATTACCCCTTAAAAAAGAGAGTGACTTAAGAGGCAGAAGAGAGAGGGCAAACCTACTGTAGCTGTTCAGATAAAGCTATGTGGCTAATTTATTTTATTCTTCAACAGCTATAAAGAAACAGTTTGAGAATCTGCTAGACCAATTAAGATCCATGTGTGTACACATTCAATTTGTATTCTAATGTATGCCTAGCTGTATTATACAGATACATGAGCAAGTTCTCTTTCTTGTTTTGTTTTGTGTGTTTGTTTTTTTTCCTAAAGAATCTAAGAGATATGACCTAGATGAGTTTTAATTGCTTATTAGGGGGGGGGGAAAAAAAAAAGGAAAGAAAAAGAAAAGATACCTATTTAAAACAAGCAGTCTGTATAAAAAAAATAACCAATCTAAAAGAAGAAACGGAGCCAGTTATTTAAAGGTGAGATAATCTGTAAATTGATACTGGACCTGCTACTGAAATAGCAAAGCTAAACAAAACACTGTCCTTACTCAAGCATTGGCAGTCTCTAAACAAATTGTCACTTTCTCCTGGTTCTGTATTGAAACATGTAGTTCTTTTCTAAGCAGTGTGCTACAGCTCACACATAATAGCAGCATCTATCTTGCTGTAGAGCAGAATTCTGTTTTTTTGCAGCCCTAAGTAAAGCAAATAGCAGCTGTACACAACAGAAAAAGAGGCAAGGGTGTTAGTTTTTTCCAAGAATGACTTTTTAGCTTTACCTTGATAAAAAATGTACTTTCATATAATACCAATGCTGAAAGGGTTTATTTGACCAACAGATGGAAGTGGAATATAAATGAATGTCAGTGAAACTATTACAGGCAGTTATTAACATCTCTATGACAATCTATTAGTAAAACTGTACAGTATGTAAACTGGATTTTTTTCAAAAGCTTCCTTGGCTTTGTAGAGTTTTAATGGTCTGTGTATGTTGCTAGTGGAGAATCTTATCCTTTGACATGGAGTTCATTTAACAAGAAGTGTAGGAGTCAGTCGTGTACATGGATGTGGCATGAGTATGTATTTTTTTAATATATGGGGTTCTCTAATGAGACATAGAAAATTTCGCTGTTTTATTCTTTCCTGCTTTAAAAGTGATTGTGAGGGGATCTTGACTCTTGTGACTTCACTATTTATTTATTTTTCTTTTTTTCTCCCAAGTGTGTTAAGTTAGGAGATGCATATTGCGTATCATGCTGTGGTTTTGGTTGTTGTTTTGAGATGGTTTCCAGACAGTAAGGTCAGACAAACAGTGTATGCCAAACAGGCCAGACAGAAAGAAGCTGGTCAGATGAATTAAAGATAGACTAAGCAGATAAATATTCCAGACCTGTAGAGTGGTGGGCTTTAATCTCTCAACCTTCTTTATTGCTTTTGTTCTCAGATACAGAGTTCCTTTTGAACAAGCAGGTATACTGCAGAGTACAAGAACTTTTCATTAAGGTGTCAGTTAAGATTTATTCTTAAATCTTAAAAATATCAGTATATTCATTGCTTTATCATCTTATGCATTAAAGATGATTTTTCATCCAATTTTGTCTCTAAAATACATCTACACCATTTTGTATCTAATGACCATCTCAAATATTTTTTGAATTTTAGCAAAAAACAGTATTTTACTTGTACTTTGCATCTCTTGAGTAAAAGCTCTGCTCAAACATTTCTTAATTAGCTAATCTGAAAATCTTACACTTTTTCAATGAGGAATAGGTGTTCTTATCTAAAGATTTCAGCTACCTCATACTAGCAAAAATGTGTTGTGCATAAAGAAACAAACAAACAAACAGGAATTTTTATGTGTCTGCATATCTAGGAAGTATGCATAGCAAAGAGTGGTTAAACTTTACTTTTAAATGTAGCCACCCACCTACCAAAGCAGCTTCAGCTATTACTTGATTTGCAAAATTAGCATCTATTGTCACCCATGAGTGTCACTTTATACGGTAGTGTGAGAGTTTTACTGCACAGAGACTATCCCTGGTCATTCTCTCATGTCATATATCTGAACGTGTTGACAGAATTTCTGCCAAAGGAGTTAAATTAAGTACCTGGATTCTGAAAGTATGCAGGGTTCAGCATACCATCAGAGAAGATTACTGAATTATAGTATTTTAACACGGTCTGCATAAATGAAACATCCACAGCGATATAACTCATAATCTGCAGTAGCTAAGGGTTAAACACATCTAGACAAGAAGGTTATCCCAGAATGCTCTTTTTGCAAGCAGTCTCCTGTCTCTAATTCTCCTGAGTCTGCTCCCTTTACTGTAATGACCCCTTTTGCTACGATTTTTTTATTCTTCATATAAGTAGGTTATCTCAAGTTCTGGTTGTAAGGAAATTGGTATATGCCTAAGACCAATACTTCATAAACTGTAAAATACTACATAGTTCAAGCAACTGTTGTTGTTTTGTTTTGTTTTGTTTTCTTCTTTAAATATACATGAACTTACTTCTCAGAGGATAAATTAAATTCTCTGTTATGGAAGTGCAGGAAAAAAAAAACATATATGTTATTTACAACCCTTACAAGTGTGATGCCTCTATCTTGACAAACAGAATCTTTCTTTAAAAAACAAGATAGCATTCCTACTCCTTTCCTTATTAAATTCCGGTTTGACACATTTATTCTCTCTTTTGCACCGGAGTTAGATTTTACATAAAATGAAATAGATTTATATTATAGGTTAAATGAAGATAGGCCTATCTGGAGTTTCAACTTTTAAGACTAGTCAGGATGAATGTCCCGAAGCACCTGCTTCTCTTTTATTCTAGAAGTGCTACAAAAGACAGTAACAATTCATTTTGCAAATGGAGCACTGAAGTATGTTTAAAGTTCATATTTTACTTGATTTGACAAAAGTAGGAGACTTCTTTGCTTGCGAGCTCATCAGCTTCTGTTTCTCTTACAGAATGGAAACCTAAGTGGTTAAATATCACTAGTTGTCACCGTTACTGGTTTTTATGAAAAATTATATCTACAACACTGGATAGCGGAACAAAACTAACTCTTCTGCCTTAAATTTAAGACTATGCTGTAAAAATCTTAGACCAACAGCATTCAAACATACTGTTACTAACTAACTGATGTCATTATGAGATGATCAGGCTAATGTAAGATTTACAAAGACACGGGAGTATAGCAAAAGTCCTAAACTGCTATTTTCCTTGGGTGAAAGGAGGATGAATTTCAAGGAGGCTCTCATCTCTCCCCTAAATAATCCAAATGGTGTTTATTTTGTATTACGGATACAATAATTCATTCCTTTGTTATTATAATGTAGTTACTTTTAAAGATAGTATTTTTAGGTGAAGAGCTTAGCATTCAGGAAACTTTTCTCATTTCTTAAGTTTTAGAGATGGATGTTCCACTATGGAATTGAATGTGAAGAAAATTGACAAGTGTGTGTTTGCTTGGTTTTACTGGAAACACTTCTTACAAAATCCACCCATTGTGCTATTCCACACCTGTGTAAGCATGAGCACCTATCATGTGGTTTGTAAATTTCCTGGAGAGTAGTGAAAATTATTTTTTCTCCGAATCATGCTTGTCTCAGTTTTTCCCTTCAGGTTTTAATTCTTAAAAGCCTAGCTTGAAGAAGATGAAGGTAGAAAAGCAAAACTTTGAGTGAGACAGAACATAGAGAAGCCACAAAAAATAGAACTGATAGAACATATTAGGAATGTCATCATCATCACACTCTCACTCTTTCACAGCTTTCCCCTAAGCAGCTCTTGGTGTGTAAAAACTTGGCACTGTGCATTCATTAGCTTGCTCATGTTCATAATGGGACACAGATGCAGTATCTCAAAGAAAAAAGTCATGAAGGTTTGAATAGTTTGCTGTTGTTACTGGTAACAGAAACTCCAGTGAGGTAGAAATTAAGAGTTATGGCTGTTGCTATATAAATACCATAAATACACCAGTATGACAAGGTGCTTACACTTGCAATGTCTGCTTGCATTTTTTCTTGACAAATGTATCACTTCTTTAAGCACAATAACTTTTAAAACTTCTTTTCTCACTTTGTAACTTGCTTAATTAACTACTTAAGGTACATTTCAAAATACATATTTGAAGATGGAGATGTTTTAGTTGTCTGTGGAAGTCAGAAGCAGAGGAATTACTGAATATAAAATAGCAAATGTGATGTGGTTCTGACACAGCTAGAAATCTTACCTTAGCCTTCCTCATGAAATGTTAGTAATCTGCAATTAGTACATTAGTAATCTACTGGGTTTTGTTTCCAAAATGCATCTTGCACTGCCCAAGTTCTTTTTAAAGGAATGGTTGGTATTTCATTTACTGTGATTTAAAACCAAAGCAACATAAAATTAATGAATTCATAATAAACCCAAAACAACAACAACAAAACTCCGAAAAAGCAAACAACAAAACAAACAACAAACACCAAAAAAAGCTCCAACCCTCCCTGTTTTCTTCCTTGTCTGGGAACCTGTTCCTGATGTAAGAATCCAGTGACAGTAAGAGGGGATAGTCAATATTCATGTAAATAGTTTTAGGGGAAAAGACTAGTGTGAAAGCTTGGGAAAAGAGAAGTCCATGCAACAGTGGGTAGAAAAGCCATAACTTCTGTGAAAGAAAAGTGGGTGAATGTGGGGAACAATTGTAACTATGAGAAGTGGAAAGCACACTCCTAGAACAGAGACACTCACCACAGAAGCACATCCAGAACCACAGAAGCAGAGAAAGCGTTTATCTTTTGCATTTTATTGTATCAGTTTCCTCCCCCTCTCACCATGAGAGGGGTGAACNGGGGCTCCGAGCCAGCCCCGGGTGGGGGGGAGGGTGGCGAGGAGCATCCCCTCCAGTCTGTTAAGGGAAGTTTATGTATTGCTGTGTTACCTCATCTATTACTCTTTACCCTTTTTAGGGAAGGAATTTATTTTTAGGAATTTATTTTTAGAATTTTATTTTTAGAAATTTATGATTATTTTTAGAAATTTATGATTAGTAGATGATCATTAGTAGATGATTAGTAGATGATTAGTAGATTGATAGGCTTTAATATAAATATAGATTAATAGATTAAATATAAATATAGATTCTTTTTAGAATAGCTACACTTAAATCTTAAACCATAGCAGTGTATTCAAATTCACATAGAATTGAGCTTGAGAAAGTATCTCTTGACCAGTTTTTTTAAGATAGTGGAGTAGGGTTACTGTTTATTAAAAAAAATTAAAAATAATAATTAAAAAAAAAGTGGGAAAAAAAACCCCCAAAAACAAAAAACCAACCAACCAAACAAACAAAAAAAAAATAAANCCCAAAACAACAACAACAAAACTCCGAAAAAGCAAACAACAAAACAAACAACAAACACCAAAAAAAGCTCCAACCCTCCCTGTTTTCTTCCTTGTCTGGGAACCTGTTCCTGATGTAAGAATCCAGTGACAGTAAGAGGGGATAGTCAATATTCATGTAAATAGTTTTAGGGGAAAAGACTAGTGTGAAAGCTTGGGAAAAGAGAAGTCCATGCAACAGTGGGTAGAAAAGCCATAACTTCTGTGAAAGAAAAGTGGGTGAATGTGGGGAACAATTGTAACTATGAGAAGTGGAAAGCACACTCCTAGAACAGAGATACTCACCACAGAAGCACATCCAGAACCACAGAAGCAGAGAAAGCGTTTATCTTTTGCATTTTATTGTATCAGTTTCCTCCCCCTCTCACCATGAGAGGGGTGAACCTCTCACCATGTGGCTTGTGTGGGCGGTGCTCAGCTGCCCTGCTCCCCTAAGACCAGCTCCGCCTTTCTCCTAACCCTGTTGGCTACTTCACCCATTCCTCCCCGTCCCTTCGCAATCCCTGGGTTCCTACCGGGTATGGATCCTCCCCCTCTCCCATTGGCTAGCCGGATCCCCTAACCACTCCCCTCCACCCAAACCATTATCCAATCACAGCCCTGCTCCCCCCCAGGGGTTTTAAACCCGGGCAGTTTGAATAGAGCTGTCTCTGTTACTGCTCACTCCGCCTGCTGTCTGTGTTTCCTGCAGTGTAAGGGGCTCCGAGCCAGC
>VXBX01001280.1:254257-299337 GCA_013400415.1 Scytalopus superciliaris | reverse complement strand
AAAACAAAAAACCAACCAACCAAACAAACAAAAAAAAAATAAAAAAAAAATAAAAACCAAACCCTCTGAGTTGCTGACCTATTCTTTAGCAAAAAATGCATGCTTTGGATCAGGAGCTGCAAAGAGTCACCTCAATTTCTTGCAGAGCAAAAAGTTAAGTATATGACTGAGCTATTGCTGGGTCTTAGCTCCAACTGTTTCTGAAGATGAACTGTATGTTCTTTTGAATTTTTGTCCAAAATACCTTTTCCCCTCTTTAGCTGTTAGTTGGTCTCTAAAAATTTCATCTGCTTTTTTATGAGACTGAAAGACTATGAGGTCTCATTTGATGTTAACCACTAAGATCTTTCACACAAATATTTACTCCAGTAAATTCTATGAAAATAATTATTTTCTTTCTGGGAGGGGAAACACTGTCTTCTGTATAATCTGTGAATGTTGATTGCAAAGAATAAAGTGTTACACATTAGAAATTCATGACTTGAAGAATTTTCCACTTTTTTTTTTTTTTTTTCTGCTGAAGGTAATTAGAATTCATGTAACCAGACCTACTGTGAAAACAGTGTAAGGTCTGAATAACACAAATCTGCTTTTACAGTAACAACAACATTGTTGCATGTATAAAAACTGAGGTCTTCATTATAGTATTACAAAGCAGAAAATAACCACCAGGTATTAATGTTCCCAAAGGACTGTCAGTAATGGTTTCTAATAAAGCAAATGACTGTCTATAAACCCATACATTCCCTTTGCACAGTCAGCAGTGAATAGGAAGTGTTAGCAAGAAAGTGTTTACTGCTCAGCAGTTTACATGGTAAACACAGGTAAAGATTTGATAAGACAATGTTTCCTTTAGAGAGTAACTTCCTTAGCTCTTCTGCATGGTTTTCTGAAAGACTATGCATTATAGCTGCCAAAAGATTGCTCCTGACAGCAGTGTTCTTCGTATTAGAGCATTGTCAAAACAGGTATATACATACGGACTAGAAACAGCTGAAATAAATCACTTGCTGAACATATTGCTGGGCATGCTCAATCTGGGTATGCAACTGCATAGCAAAGTTTAAGGCACTTACACAACAGATGTAGTGACTCTGGGCAGTGAATCCGTATTGTTGAAATTATTATTTTTTAATAACTGTTAGTGAGGCTTGAAATATGTTGTTCATATTTTGTGTAAGGAGGAGAAATTAATCCTCTAACTCACATGAATTCACATTCAACTTTTGTATTTTGACCAACATTGTTGCTATGTACATGCTAAAAGATGGTGGAAGGTATTTTAAAAAAAAATTAAAAAAGAGAAAACAGCCCTTCTTGAATTGATTTTCTGATATGATTTCATAACTTGTCGTTGTAGTCATTGAGTCACATATTTACTGCTTGAGGTGTTGCATATATTATCATGACAAAGAGACAAGATTGAGTTTGCATAACTGTCATATACCATCCAGGTATTTACTCTTCCTTGCTGAAGTGAGGAGGGAATCTTAATTTCCATCAATAACAGAAGGGACTTGTTTTAGATCTCTCAGTGAATCACTCCTAAATTACTGTTCATATTCACTCAGCTGGGAGTCTGGACTGTGTGTGTGTCTGTAGGTTCATTCTTTTAATCTCAAAGAACTTGATGTTGTTGCTTGACTGTGTGTCTTTAGCTTCTGCTCCAGGACAAACATTGTAACATTTTTATAGTCAGGTTTAATAGCCAGCATAGAAATAAAATTCTAAGACTAATCCATCTTGACTGAAACTTTTGAACATTTGTTAGACATGTTTGGATTAAGAGGCCAGTTCTTTTCTTTCTAAGAGTGTTCTAATAATTAACAATATACAGAGAGATATAATGAGCCTTGGCACTGTAGGCTTTTACAGTGCCTTCAATTAAAAGATGTCTAATTTGAAAATATTTTGTGTTACACCTGAGAAGGCCTAAGAAATGTGGGTCCTTGTCTCAGGCATGTAAAGGTATGTTTGTGAACATTAAGTGTTTGGACTTCTAAATGCCCAAGACGCTTTTCCAATCTGTGCCTTTATCTTTTTGTGATTCAGTTTACAGATCTGTAGTATCAATAACAACTCTGGGTTGCTTTGAAGCATAGTTAAGGGACAGATTCTCTGAGGGAGGCACAGAAATAATAGATTACTCATTACTATACAAAATCTGTATGCCCTACTTAACATGTAAAGAAACAACCTGTGCTTACCCTTGGATCTGATTGACTTCTGTGATTCCAGTTGGGAACTGCAACAGCAAAAATAGACACTGTCTCAAGTGATGCTGTTCCTATCTCTTCAATGCAGATCCTTCTCTATTGCAGACTTCCATTCCCATTTCCCTTTCCACCTCCATCATATCCAGGCAAATATAGTTGAGCCACCTGGTGCAGTGTATCTGCAGGAATCAATTTTCATTTCCCACGGGCACATGAGCATCCACTTGCAAGGTGAGTCAGTGGAAGCTGGCTGCTCCTCTGTTGGAAGCAGTGCATGAATTACATAGTGTTACTTATGTGTGGTGAGGTGGGGGAAGTGGGGGTTCATATAAGTGTAAAAATGTCTGGTTTGCAAGCAGTGCTACTGTAGATAGCAAAAAGTCACATCAGAGCACAAAAGAGAGATTTGTATCACCGACTTCACAGCCTGTGCTGTGTATTCATTGCGCTTTACTGTCTCTGTAAGAATGGAGAGTGTGGTACAGCCACCTGACAGCAGCCTGCTACTCCACGCAAGAGTAGCTGGTAGAGTCAGTATTCATCTGTGAAAACATCTGTGTAATTAAGCTGAATGCCAAAGAACATGAGAGTTCAGATGATAGTAGAAAGTTTCAAATACACCCTTAGATAGAAAGATTTGATTATCACATGGTTTTCCCAGACTGGGCTACATAACTCAATAGACATTGATCAATTGACAGGTATGTATGCAAATTGCATTAAGAACTGTTATACTGAAGCTAGGATAGAAAGAGAAAGAAGTAATCTCTTTAGAAGATACTGTCTTGTAAATACACATCATCCTCATCTTCTGTTCAAATGGGAATTACGCAGCTTTCTACTTTCTGTTCCCAGTTGTAGTTAAAAAAAAAAAAAAGTATATGATTTCTGGTAGAAAATAAGGATTTAGTTTAAAAAATCCTATTTCTTCTTACAATTAAAAGTGTTTTCAAGTAAAAAATTTATTCTAATTGCAATAATAACTTGTAGGTGGTGCATACACTCATTATATCAGTATTAGATGAAGCATTGGTATGGCAGGCATAAGATGAGAATACCAATGTGTATGATGTCTAATTGCAATATGCTGGTTTTTGCAGAATGTAATTTTCTATAAAATGCCTACAGATGTTTTAAAAACAAACATGATTCTCAGAACACATGCTTTCCTGAAGATTAAAAGTGCATACAGCTGTTGGGGCTTGGTTTATTGGTTTTTTTCNAGAACTGCAGAGTGTTCCAGTAACTCGTCTGCTAGCATAGTCAGTTGGTTTTGATAAATGGATTCAGTCTAAAGGATTGTCTACTATGATGTGTGGTACCTCTAATGAAAAGAAATGTGTTTTTCATCAACACATTGGAAGGAATCATTTATATTGTCACCTATAAATGACTTGTTCTGATTGTTGTGTTTCCTCTGTTAAACTGAATTGCTCATTTAAAGTGTGCAAGGAGAACTTACTGGATAAAAACTGTTGTTCAGCTAAATAATGATATCCCAAAATATTTAAAGCAGATCAATTCAGNTTTTTTTTTTTTGCTTTTAAATCACATTTTAATTTTAAGGGATTGTGAATGTCTTACATTAAGGATTAAATTGGGCTTGATAATAACTGAGAGTTGTTTTCCTGCTAAAAAAAAACAAAAACAAAAACAAAAAACCAAATTTTTTTCCTAAAGTCATGAATTCTATCTTTCTCTTATAATGTCTTGGATTCAGCTGGGAAGCTGGTGAATATGCACAGATGTGAGACAAGTTTTGTGCTACCCTGAAGTTTTGTTTGGAACTTTCAATAGGAGCCCATTTAGGAGAAAAGCTACATAATTNNNTCTGGTTTTAATAGCACGCTGAGCAATGTTGAATACTTGAGACTAGTGGCCAGTCTTTTAAATGTTAAATTGGTATTAAAACTTAGATACTTTGACACACACAACAGGCAAAAAACCTGTTGTTTCCAGTTTAAATGTTGGATCATCACTCAGAAATATTTACTAATTAATATATATATTTATAGAAATACTTAGCCTGACCTAGGAAGTAGATTTGCAATGTAAAACTGTTTGTGTCTATATTTGTTTTGTCAATGGAAGAAAAGCCTAATGTATGCACACAGTATTTCTTATGCAATTAATTAATTTCCTATTCATTGTGTGGGGTAGAATTTCTTAAAACCATACACACACACTTGTCTGATTTGCCTCTCATTTTAATACTTACATAAAGATTCTCTAGGCTTTCTGATCTTCTCTTTTACATATTTAATTTTCCTCAGATTCTGAGAAGGCATTGTATTGAGGGAGTCAACTGGCATGATGCCCACAATTAATGATAAGCCTCTCCTTGTCATTCTTTCTCTGCCTCATTGTAGGCTTTTATAAGCAAAGTAAAAGAACACAGTGTATCTGTGCTTCTGAATGCAAAATCCATCACTTCACCTTTTCTTCCAGGGTGAAGATGTGTAGCTGAAGGGACAAACCAGGACAATCCATGTCACTAGGAAATGCATAGAAAGCTTGCCTCTTTAATTTTCTTTCTTATACTTACTTATTTTTAGGGCTGGTTTGTGGTTTTCTTTTTTTTCAGTTTTTTAATTTTTTATTATTATTCTTTTTAGCTGTAATATTTACTCATAATTATGAAAAAAGCCCACCTTTGTAATATTGTAATTTTGTTCTGTTTACAGAATTTTTTGAGTGGGACCATGTGAATGAGCTTTCACAGGCATTTAGATACTGCAAACTGATTTCAACAGGATATCATAGTAGATCTGGCTTAATAATACTATATGCAGGATCATAATGTTCGGGGAGGTTGGTAAATGTTTGCTTGAAGATCCTGTACAGTAATGTGGTGTATTCCTCAAATGTGGTGTATTTCTCTGATTTTACTGCTTCTTCTAGGGTTAAATTTTAAAGCCTCTATGCTCAGATTTCAAAAATATCTAGAGAGCCCTTAACCTGACGAGAATTCTTGCAGCCTAGCCGCTATCACAGCTTACAGTTAATTAGCACTGCTTTTCTCATTTTCAGTGAGGGGAAAAATAAATCTTCTGATTCAGGGTAAAGAAAAGAGTATATGTTAGCTTTGATTCTTTGCTGTAAATTATAGCATCAGTCAATAAAAGGACCTTTCTCAACCATACAGTTTGTTTTTCGTACAACATGACTTTATTTAGAATTGAGTCAGTAGCATATAGTCCTCTACTAGGGAAGGTTTGGGGGTTTTTTATGATTTTTCTTACTCTTTGAAAAAGAAGGGCTGTGTCTTAATGATTTTCAGTTGTGTGATGGTGCTAAGATAAGAGACCTATTATGACAAAAGAGTGTAACTGTCACTAAGAGTATAGCATGACATGTCAAAAGATTCATTTTCAGTAGATTTAATAGATTTCTTGACTGAAATCTTGGGAGATGCTGGATCTATCAAATAACTAATGTAATTTAGTTGTGTTTCTAATGTAACCTGGGTGTGTTACACAGGCTGAGAGGCAAATATGTATCAAAAAGATGCCTATAAGAAAATACCACTACTATGTCTTATCTTCTCTACGGAAAAAATTATAATGTTTGCAAAATATATATTGTGACATACACGGTGGGTAGCTTTTAAAAATAACCATCACATATTCAATATAAAGAGAAGTCAAGTTGGTAATAGTTGATGATTTGTTGTGACAGGTGTGACATTGTAATAGTTCACAATGGTCTTCCAAAATAAAACTCCATTGAGCTACTAGTATATAACATCTCTAAATAATTTAATTCTAAACATTTTATAAAATCCAGAATATTATGAGTCACATTCAGATTCCCTGCTATACATGTCTAAATTTTATATTTGTTGAATACTTATGTAGGGACAGTAATTAATAATAATTTTGTTGGCTTCTCTTTTGAACTGAATATCTGCTAGTGGAAATAATACCTGAGTACTATACCTTCCACTTTCAGTGTATTGTCTTACCATGTAAGTCTGTTAGAAAGTAAAGAAGTAGATTTAAAAGATGTCCTTATGACATGGTGGGTTCGTGCATTTTTTAGAAAAAACTTCTGTAGAACTCTGTTTTTATCTGTATTAAACTCTGTTGTATTTTTCCACTGGAGCACTGTTTGCCAGTTGGTTACTAGCACAGATTTGATAAACTATCAATCAAAATCATTGTAAAAGGGAAAATAAAATGCAGACAAAACAACACAGCAGGACTGGCTGTGAACAAAACTTATGGCCTTTTTTTGTACTGTGGAAAGGACACTCATCAGAATGCCCTCATTTGTTTGGATGCAATTGAGCTTCAAAAGGGCAAGACAGGTGTGCTGTTTTCAGGAATCTTAATTTATTCTGTGACACAGTTCATAAACTTGCAGCTAAATGTGAGAACAGAACACATTTTGGGGCCGGCTCAGTGTATCTTTACTTTCTCTAGAAACAAAAATATTTCATAATTTTTTCATACTATTAACCTTCCACACCTGAGTTCCTGTGGCATCACAGCAGAGTGGAGAGCCTTCTCTGAGAGATGTGCCAGAATGCTGTGTGCTTGGCTGGGAAAACTCAGCACTTCAAAAACCTGGACAGATGGGGTGCCATCTCATGAGAGACAGCATTCTGCTGGGCTTCAGAAGAGCTAAGAGTTGAAGGTGGGGCACTGTATCCAGCTGACATACGAGTTCTGCTGCTAGCTTATGTTACAGCAAATGAGGAGATGATGAAAAACAAAACAAAACAAAACAAAACAATAAAAAGAATAAAGAAAAGAAAAGGGTAGGGAGCAAAGCTACATCCATCAAAGGTAAGTATGCCTGTTGTGTTCTGACACCCAAACATTTAAATTGACAGTTTTTGAAGGCAGGAAAAGTCTTTGAATAGATCTTTAGTTTTACTGTCCTACTCGCTGCGTTTGGTCCTGCATTTTCTGCATGTAGAAGTTCAAACCACTACTGAAAGAACTTTCTCAGTCCTGTGAATGTCTGAGAATCTCTTACATTTTTGCAGGTTTGCTACTATTCCTATAAAAATCATAATGTGCCTTCCAGTTTTGTGGCCTTTATTGGAATGAGCTGTGCTTCCTACACTTAGTTTGTTCTTTCTCAACTATTCACCAGTGCAGTTACTTCTCCTGTTTTTGAAGCATTTCTATAGAAACAAATCAGCTGCATACAAATGGATCTGCACTGATGTGCCTACTGCTTGCAAAACAGCATAAGGCAGCCAAATTTCTACAAGAGATCAAAGAGTTAGGTTACATGGGTAAAGGTGTGCATTGGAGACAGAACAGCTGCTCCAGAGTCTTTTGAACTTTCATCTACCACTTCCCCATTCCCAAGCATGGTGTCATGGCACCGGTTTTTCACAGCTGTCAGAGACTGCATTCTTTCCCAAACTGTTACCAGACTTCTGGTATAAGACTGCTGGCATATGCTTGTGCTGTGAGTGTGGTTGAGGCTTATGCAGGCTAAAGTACTGTGTGTCGAGAACTGACATTAGTACTTACGAAGTGAAGTCACTGCAAATGGGTGGTGTGTTCCTGTACACAGGAAGGGCTCACTATCGATTTGATTGGCTAAAAAGCAATCACTTCTTTCATTTGCACCCTGGTATAATAGTTCTGAGCTGTCCAACAGAAGTGGTATTATAAAAAACAACTTTATATTTTAAAAACAGTGCAATTTTCTTGCCCTATTTGCAATTTGGAAAAAACAAACCAGAAGGCTGTTTGCTCTTTCCAGAGAGACTTGCACCCACAGCACAGTCCAGGGGCCCTGCGCTGATGTGGGCTTGTGCACACAGCTGATTGTGACTGGAAATGAAGATGACTCTTTGTCTCTTCTGTCATGTTGAATTCTAGGACTGGCATTTAAGGAGCCCTTTTGAATGAGTGGCTTCAAATTGATCCAGTTTGTTGAAAAGCTTGGGGCCACTGAATTGAAAAATAGCATTTGGAATGGAAAAAAATTATAGATTTCAAGTCAGTATGCAAGCTTTGTGAGACTGGATTTTGCATTGCAGCAGTCATTTAGAGTGTGTAACTGCTTGTTTCAGCATTCTTTTAATTCAGTGACTTTTATCCTACTAAACTTAGAACAGAAAAGTATTTCTGTATATGTGTGTGTGTGCCTCTGTGTGTATATGTATGTATTATTAACAGCTACATACAAGAAATAATTATTTGAAATATTTCCTAATGTTTAAAAACGTTTAGAAGTTATTCAAATATATTTTTCTGAGCATGTTGCAGTTGTGAATACCATGTGTTATTAACAGCTTTATGCAGATCTGCAGAAATCGCAATATGTGGTTAAAACCCATGGTTATAAACGTAAAGGCTGAATTATAAGATTTGTGGATAATCAGTTACTATGGATTAGGAATATATTAAGACATTATTATTTTATCAGCTATTAATAAATACATGAATTGTTAATGGTGTCATGTGAACACACACTAAGCTTTGCTATTTTTTCCTTTCAGGAGGTCTTATGACTAGAATCTTGTAGGGTTTTTTTTTTCTAATTGTAACATCATGAATCAGCAATTAGCCTTCTGTTTGCAGAAAAACTTCAAGCTGTGCACTCCAAAATCAGATGTTGATGTTTTTTACTAAGGTTGCACTATGCATTTATTCTGTGTTTTAAAAAACAATCTAGGCATTATGAGGACAGTTAGGACTTACCGCTTAAACATTTATTTAAAGCGCATATTCCCATGTGTTACCCATTTCTCTAGAACATGTGTGTTTTGATTAGACATTGACAAAAGGATCAAGAAAATTCCAGTTTTCAAATGTCACAGCACTGATCACAGCCATACACTTATTGTCTGCCTTCTCTGTCTGTCTGTTCTCCATCCTCAGAAAAGGTTGTCTGCCAGGAGAGTAATCTCAGGCCGTACTCACAGATTGAACCACGTTAAGGGACTGTAGAAAGTTTCACAGTCCGAACAGTGGACAGTGTACAGGCTAGTGAATAATTTGACTGTGCTGATACATATGTGCCAGAGTTCAAGGCTGTGACCTGCTGCTGTTCAGATTACTAGGACAAACGTAGCCATTGGGACCAAGATTAGCAATTTAATTAGTACACCATGTAAAATTCATATCATATGTAATTTGCTGAACAGGACCTATGCCATTATACATCTATTATATATCGGTTAAATGAAAGGGAAAGTCAGGTGCTATTTTTTTAAACAATATAATCAGAGTGCTAGTTTTTACAGTGCCAGGTCATAATCTTCAAGTTTTATAATTTTCATGTGTTGCCTGTATTTCATCACAGTAACATGCTCCAGGGTGAAATGCTCACATGGAAAATAGCAACAATTTGGCACTGTCATGTATTGCACTTTAACAGAATAAAAACACATAAACTCCTAGAAAGTTTGTTGTTGAGGAATGCATTTGGTGCAGTTAGCTTGGTGTGCAGCTGCAGCATGAGCTCCTGACTGAGGTGGACAGGAGGCTGAACCTGAGGAAAGAGGCCATAAACTGCTGACCCTTTGCAGAATAAAGGGCTCGGGGACCTGTGGCCCAGGTGACTGGACACTCAGAGACACAGCAGGAGCCAAGGACTCAAGAGAAAGAGCAAGAGTTTCAGATGCTTGGACTGTGATGGTGTAAAACCCCAGGGTGTGCTTGTTTTGGGGGCACTGGCTCAGGCTGTTTCTGTATTACTGTGCCTTGAATGGCTTTATAGCATGAGACATCTCTGACTCTGCCATGGGAAACCTGGGACCGAACTGGTAAGGAAACTTGGTCTGACTGTGTGAGTGAAGTGTGTGGGAAGTCAAGGCAGGGACCCATCAGCTCCCTGGAGCTGCTTGCTGTGAAGGAGCTTCAGTCCCAGCAGTGACAGTCTCTGGCATTGGGAGTGTGACTGCCAGAGTCTCTGAATGGTCAGACTGGGAAGTTTTCCTTAACATTGTAAACATTTAAGTGAAGATCAAGAATATCAATGATTATGAGATGTAATGATAGCAAGAATAATTCTGGGGATAAGTTTCCAGCTTAAAGGTTTAAAGTAATTCCTCACTATTAAAATTAGGATAAAAATATGACACGGATGAGCTGCCCTCAAAGGTGCCTGATTGGTACAGTGGGTTTATTCTACGTGATACTGGTACCAGCTGGGAAAAAAAGATGATGGGTTTACAGAAAAAAGTAGCTTACCTGAAATTTTTATCAGATGGTAAATTCTGGATATATATTCTGTTTTCCAAGGTATAGGTTTTATAGCCTACAGGTTGGTGTCCTCTATTATATACCAAGGCCACTCAGACTTCCAGCTGCTAATAGCTGGTGAAGCTTTTGTCTGTCCTCAGACAGTACAGTGACACTGGTTTCAGAGGGATGCTTGTACAGAAGGGAGATATGTAGCAGGACCACGGGAAAGAAAAGGGAATAGTTGCACCAAAGTAGTTTACTATGGCTGAAGAGGGTATATTCTTACTAAGACTGTACATGTGGTTGCTTACATTTTTTTTGCATTTATAGATACAATGTGCCTGAGAAGCTGATCAAGGCAGTGACTTGCAATCTTGCACTTAGTTCATGGGAAAACTCAGCATTGACATTTGGTGGCTACACATAAATAGAATAATTTCCTCCTAAGAAAAAGTGTTATACTTAAAATTTTTCTTTTCAAAATGAAAGAAGCCTTTGGCATAAAATTTATTCAGGGTCACGTTTCACCTATAACCTGTTTTGTTTTTTTTTTCTTTCTCAAACGTGTACCTAGTTACACTTTAATATTTGCAGTCTCTCTAGATTGTCAACATCATTGTATAATAACCAACTTATTACAGAAAGCAGCAAATGCCATGCTGCCAATCACTTGTCCATCACACTAACAGGTGCACTGCCATTGTCAGTGTCAAGCTGAATACTGGGGATCAGTTAGACAGGTGGAGTAATTTACTCATCTTGTAGTGGCAGAAGGGGACACCTTATCAAGGAAAAAAGAGAAGTGGCTTCCCTTGGTGCATTTGGTATGTGGCTATACAACTTGGATTTATAGTCTCTGTGTAGAAACTGATGTGCAGACTAAATTTTACTCTAAAAAGTGGGGCGGGAAGGGAGGGGGGATAGTGCTTTTAGATATTATTATTCCTTTCTCTTCACCTTATCCACTGTCATTCTCATCCTCTCCCCTCGCTTTCCCATCCTCAACCTTTCACTGTTGTCAACGGACTGCTAGATGCTAAATCCTTGAAAGATCTGTCAGTCTATTGGAGTAAAATAAGAAAAAAAAAGTCAAACTACAATGAGAAGGAGCAATTAATGCATATTAATTTTTTTACACTGCCATTTTACTGGCAGTGTCTGGACGAGAGAGGTTCAGATCATGGTTTTACCACTTCATCTGAAGAATGAATGTAGTAGTTATTACAACAGTACCAATGCAGTCTTCACCTGTCCTAATCTCTGTAGCTATGACAGCTGCTGGTTAATACCCAGAAAGTTTCTGGGGTTATCATAGAAAGAAGTTGCTTTATTTACCTGTCTTTCTCTGTTACTATCAGTATGCTGAAGAAATTCTCAGGTATCATCTGTGATCAGACTGGAGCTTTAAGCAGGAGAACTGTCTGGTGTGTTTGTAGCTTCTGACTAAAGCTGTCTGTGGTCATGTACAACCAGTAATTGCCTGGGCCAGTAAACAGAGCTATTAGAGCTATCTGTGAGTCTTCAAAGTCACAATGGTAGAGGCAGCCTCAGACTAAACAGTGGGATGGAAGAATTCATGGTAATGGTTTTGCAGCAGAGAGAGCAGTGGCTGGTTGGTAGATGAGATATACTGTAAATTAATTCTAGATTACTCACAGGAGCATTCCTAGCAGTACATGTACCCTCAGACTAGGAAATTCAGGGTTTAAACAAACTTTAGGTTGCTAAAGTGTCAATTTTCTTTTGGATACAGCTAATAATAGGTTTGACCTGTGGGTTGACAGGGGGTTTTGTGCTTCATTGACTGTCATGTTTGTCAGATGGCTCCCTAATCTCCAATTCCATCATCTAGATACGTAGTTCAGCAATTCTTGTAAGGAGCTGAGCTTTCCCTTCTTCTTTCCTATGTCTACCAAAATATAATGGGCAGTGCTAAGACTTCAGAGGGCCTTGGGTATAATATCACACTATACCTAATCTGATGTAATTACAGACTGCTGCCAACAAGAATGCTCCCAGCCCTTATGCCCTATGCCCTGTTGCTTATCTTGTAGCCCTTAAAAGGAAAAGAAAAAATGTTATTTTCCACTAATCGGCAAGAAGCAACTATCTGCTAGCTGCAGGAGTGCTGGGAAATGAAGAGGACTAGGATTAGCTTTTTCAGTGGCAGGCAGCATTTAGGTGGAGGGTGAAACTGCACCTCTGCAGCCCTTCACCGTTCAGCATTTGACCCTAGTGGATAGGCACCTAATCATTCCCTCTGTTTATTTTGCTATTATTCACCACAAAACAATGCAAGCCCATTGCTATCATGCATTAACTTCTGAGGTTTTTTTACAGTGCTGTAATGTTATCTCTGTTTGACTAGTACTATGTTTACAGGTATAAAAAAGCATCATCTCACCTCCACATTCTCTTTACCAGAATTGCTTGCAACCTCAAAGCCTGTAATTGCAAAAGAGAATTTTTTTTTCTATCTTTCTTTCTGTCGTGATTTATTAAGTTCAGAGCCATTGAGAAGCTTGAAGGGCTTGATCCAGAGTATTTCCTTTTACGTTAGTATTTTGAAATTCGAATTGCTAAACAGGAAAAGCAGAAGAGTATTTTGCATAAATGGAAAAATGAAAAAAAAAGTAAACAATACTAAAAATATCTCTTTATACTGGACACTTAAAGTAAGCATTTTGTTTTCTTTTAAATATATTTTGTTTTAAATTGGCATTCTTGCACTGTATTAGAAAACTGGGCTCAGAAATCACAGATCAAAGTCAGGTCCTGGGAATGAGCCTGAGGCTTTACCTACCCAAAGGCCCAGGGCTGGATGCACATATTGACTGCTCATATTCTGACACTGCAACTAACACAAGACCTTCATATTCCAGGCTTTCCCCCTTTCTAATCCTTTTCTTCATAGAGAAAAGAAACGTGGATGCATATCCTGGCTGCATGCTAATCCATATGATAATTTGGTAAATCAGGCCCCTAAGGAATGATTAAATGCATGCAGACACAAAATTTTCATCACGGTTCTGACTTTTGTCACTGCATAAAGAAAACCAGAATCCAGGTGATCCCCTAGTTTGGGGGGATCCATGTGGTTTGCATGACAGGGCTGCCAATATGAAACTGAAATTCAGTAGAACACAAGGCTTAAAAACAGGAGAAACTTGGTTTTGGTTAAATGCTGTTTTGGCAAAATAAATGCTTTGGCTAATGCCATTGCCACTTCTGGTTTAGATAGTATTTGATGCCTAAGAACTAAAATACTAAGAACACCCTTTAATGCTATAGATCAGGAAATACTCTTGTTGCCACTTATTCTTAATAAAATGTTCAACAACAAAATGACTACAAATATTTAAATTATATAAGAAACCTCCACAATGTCTGAGAATGAAGATTTAGATTTGCACTCCCCTATACATTATTTTTCTCTCTCACCTGAATGGAGATTGGAAAGATTAGTTCAGTTATCACAGCTTTATTGACTTCATTTTCAGAGGTACTTTTTAAGCTAAATTATGCTATTCACTTACAATAAGCATGCTAGTGTTCTCTGCTGCTTGCAGTTCTTTCTTTAAATGAAAACTGTCTCTAATGCAGGCAGTCCAGCTCTTTGCATGACAGCTAAATTCCCTTTTTCTATCTTAATCTTACAGTTGTGTTTCTCAAAAAACCTCACCATACCACCTCTCTTTCAATGCCTTTTGAATATTTCTTCTATTTCTGCTGTGTAGTACAATCTAAAAAGAACACAGTCTTTCACCAGTTCTGATATTATGCTTTCCCACCCAGTGATACAATTTTGTCTGAACTATAACCAGTGCTTTCAGATCTGGTGTGTAAAGCTAAGTGTCTGCACCCACAGTGAATTGAATGAAAATTGCAGTTAAATATACCGCACATGGATCCAGGAACTTAGCCATTAAGTGTCAGGTCTGGAAATGTTGGTCTGTGTGTTCTGAAGCAATGAAGGGAAGATGGAAAGGGTAACAACTTAGGAAAGTTAGTGAAGATTTTTTCTTTTTGTTTCTTTTTTTTAATTTTTTTTATTCAGAATACATTTATTATGCTGTATCAAACCATGTGTATGAAAGCACCTCTTTAGAAACACAGAATTCTTTACCTCTACTGCTTCAGTAGCAAAGCTGCACTGTAAAATGCTAGGAAGTTCTTCATCACTGGATTGCTTTTGTGTGTTCATAAAAGATCTAATAATAACTTCATTTTTCGAACTCTGTACACACTGCAGAATTCAGGTAGTGCTTATTGCAGTTCAGAGGAGCTGTATACACTGTGACATGTTCAGAGACTATTTTGTGTGTGTCTTTGTTTTATTTGATAGATCAGTGAATAGAAACACCAGATTTTAAAGGATTTCTAGTTTAAAGAGGGAATACCTTTTTCTGTCTGAAAATTTAGATTTATAAACCAAGTTGGCATGTTCTCATTAGAAAAATAAAACACAAAATATGTAGCTGTCCTGATGAAGATATGCACACCTCCTAAAAACTTAATCCTTTGCTTTGAGTACAGAAAGCAGAGATAGCTTAGATAGTTGCAATATTGAAACCCCAGAGGCCAACTCCAGAAGTGGACCATGTGCTCAGCTCATGTATGTGAGGTGGTTCATTTTTCAACAATTTGTGATTTAATTTTTATCACATAAATGCATGGGGAATTTCTCATCTGTTGTGAAGTTGAGGAACCATACAGGCAACTGCTTATAGAAAACTATATTTTTTTTTCTTTTTTCTTTTTTTCTCTCTCTTTTTTTTTTTTTTTTTTTTCTTTCTTGTAAGAGCTCAGCTCCCTGTTCGTAGAATATGTTTTAAAAGAGATGTCTCAGATGCAGTTTTTTGGGGGGAATACTTGTATTGCTGCCAACTTACATCTCCCACTGGGAGCCACTGTGGAGCAGGGATTACCTCAAATAGGTTTTAGCAGAATAAACAAGCCACCAAAACAAGCTTGTCTTTATTTTTCCTTCCTCTCTCTACAAATAACACAGTGGACAGAAGGAGATGAATTATGTTTTAGTATGTCAGCCGTAACCATCCTGTACCTCAGGAGGTTTTACTCCAACTTTAATAGCATATGAGTGGGGTATCACCTGAAAACTTCTAAAGATAATAGCAAATACATATATGATATCACACTTGTAGGAATGTTTAGCTTTTGCTATGTTGCTGCACTGTTGCTACATTATAACTTTATATTTCTGTTCCCAGTCAAATGTTCTCTTTTGTTTTGCCTTTCCTTTCAGGAACTGAAAGGCATTTAAATTTTGAAGCAGTGTATACTGACACAAACTAGTTATACTAAACAAGATCCTTGCTGAACAACAATTTTTGTTTGCTTCTACAATGAATGAAAGATCTTTTCTTTTTATTTCATTTGGAAAAAAAAAAAAACAAAACAAAACAGAAGAGTTTATGCGTGCACACACAAGCTGTAGTTCTGTGTATGCAGTTGCTATCCTTGCTGGTTGGTCTCCAAGGGCTGTTGAAGTAAATTGATAGGTTTGGGTTTAAGCTGATCTTTGAATTTCAAGACTGAGAAAATGCTGTTCATATATATTCACAGCCCACACTTTACTTGGTGTAGAAAACTGCAGTCCATATAGTGTCTCATGGTGTGCGGCCACAGATCACTGCTGAGTTTCTGTCTGTAAATGTCACTCTCTGTGAATAAAGCTGAAGAGGCAGAGCGTCTTTAGTATTCTACTTGGACACTAAAAATGAAATTCTGTCTGAAGGGTAGGCCACATTCAAAAGACTTGTTAAATTGTTGCTTCATGCCCTATCTGCATGTAACTGCAGGTGTTTTTCCACATCATAATACTACCTTCACTGTTCTAGCTGTTAGAATCCATAATCATTTTAACATTTGTCTCCAACCAAAATCTTTTCTTCAGTAACTTCAGCCTTTAAAGGTGAAAGATATAGCTTTCTTCACTGATGTGTGATTGCATATTAATCCCACAGTACAAATTCACTCTGTTGAAAGTGTTTTATAGGATTGCTTACTTTTCCCTCTAAATTGATCAAAGATAGGTAAATCTTTTGTTGCTGCTCCAAGCTTTATGAACAAATAGTTCCAAAATAATTCCTAAGCCTTTCAGAAAACAATTCCCTGCCATTGGACTAACAAAAATGTTTCCTGTTACCAACAAAATAAAATCTTTAACATCTATTCTTTAGGTCTAGTTATACATTCTCACAATTTTTTGCAAGAGAAAAGCAATCATTTAATGCTTTCCAATCCTAAATTATGTAACAGGTGCCCAGCAGACAATATCTGTTCCTCTCAGCCTTTGTATTTGTGCAGTCCACATAGTTTATAACATCATTCTTTATGTTGTTGGTGGTGTTCTTTTATACTGTAAGAACAAGTGTAAAGTACCATTTCTAGTTATGACTGATTTAGGGAAAAGGAGAAAACACAGTCAATTTTCCCCAAAACTTGGTCTAAGCTTCTGCAAAGTTTGTTTTTTTAAAAGGTTTCTTCATATTATTTGAAATTAAATTAACTCCTACAGTAGTATTGTGGATGAATGATATTGGAAGTAGTTCTCATATGCAGAAAGCTTGGTATTGTAAATTATGTAATTCTTGAAACGCAGTTAGAGTCAAAAAGGTAACTTTGTGAAAACGACATTGTGGAGTTCCCTATTTCTTCCTTCTCAATGTTTTTCCTATTAAATGTGTTTAGCTTACAAATCTAAAAGTCATTTTTCTAACTGCCAGCTGTTCAAACTGAACTTCAGCTCTTAAATCTATTTCTCATCTCTTACCCACAGAATAGAACTTACTTACTCAGATGCCAGTCCTTTTTGGTGATGGATGAGACAGAGTAAGACCCAGCTCATTCTTCCATATAGCAGCTGGAGTGACATTACTACTGCATTGCAACTACTATGAAAACATTGCTAGATGAGGAAACAGATGCAACTCTTTAAATAGACAGTGTTCTATGGACTGGAAATACGTCATTTTTACATTTTGTTTGTGCACACCAAAGCAAGTAAGAACAAATGCAGGTGTGATTATCTTTCTTTCACATGGAGAAAAAGTACAGCTGAGATGTTAGAAGCTGAGTTATTCAAAGCCACAAAGGCTGTTTTTCATAGGCTAATATGTATCACTTTAAGAATGATTTGCTTATCTCTGTGGCTAGTAATAAACAAACATTTTACCTTTCTGAGTAGTTGCCTTACAAGATAACGGAGCTATAAATTGAAGAGCTGTCAAATGGTACTTGCTTGTCTAGGAGGCATTTCTTTAAACTCCTTTTTAATATGCACTTAGGTCTTTTCTATCTCTTTCCATTCCTTAATAGTTTTCTCTCAGAACAGAAACCATGAACATCTTGATCTCTTTCACCTGTCTTCCCAAGAAAAGCCAAAGCCTCCACGTCTGAGTGTGACCAGAATTATGAAACTGTGTAATCTCAACCAGCTGGTACAGTGTCCATCATGTCTAGAGGCTCTTTTCTCCCTGTCACCTATCTTCTTTTCCATGTAGCACAACTTGGCCAGTATATATTTCAGTAAAACACAAAGATTTAAACCAAAACTTTAATTCACCACTTTTACTAAATATTTTGTTTGGCAGAAGCTTTATTACACAATAAGTGAGTCTTTTGGAAAAAGCCAACTGCTTCATATAAAACAAGTTCCTTTATTGCTTTAGGGGGAAACAATGAAAATTTACTGTTACTGGCCACATCAACCTGAATGAAAGCCAAATAGGAAAATTGCAAATGATTGTCAAGTTCATCATATCTAATACAATAGAGGCAAATTAGAGTTATCTGCAGCAGCAGAAGTAGCAGCAGATTGCATTATAAATCATCATATCATTGACAGTCAATTACATTCAAAACTTTTCAAGCATGAGGCAGCGGCAGTGTTTATCTACTAACAAACTTATTCAAGCCAGAAAACACAGCGTGGGTGTGCAAGGATAATTTCTTGGAGTTCTGAAGGGTTTGCATTAAAAAGAGAGAATTTTATCAGAAAACATATTCCATGAAGAGTAGAAAGGATGAATCCCAGTTTGTTGCAAAATTCCAGCTTTAAACCTGATCTGCCTTTCTTCTTCTGCCGCAGTAAACGCACATTTGACTGTTGTCTGGGAGAGCCCTCCAGTAATGTCAACTTCTCTCCAGTCTTCTCTGCTTCATTACCACTTCTGCTTTCACAATATTTCTAGCTCCCTTCTGAGTTCCCAGCATCTTCCCCCTTTCTGTGTTCTTTTGTTTGTTTGCTTGCTTTTAATTTGAAGTACATTTTTAGTTTGTCTTCAGAACGAATTGCTTTCTGTAAATTATTCAAAGTAAGTAACCTTGTATTTTAGGGAATCAGTGACTCACCTAACGGATAACGTAATGTTAATTAAATAAGTTCTAATCAACTAGATTGTATAAAAATGAATATAAACTGAGAGAAAAGTCTAGACAATATTTTGCCAGTCAGTTTATTGTATGAACTATCAGAATTGGACTGAACCCTCAGAATTAAATGCAATTTTTTCTCTACTGAAAGTTACAATGAGTGTACTTTCTACCTGTTCCCCTGGGCACCAGGGAGAGCACAGAGCAGGAGCAAAAACTTCCTGGCCCTAAGATGAGGGTTTGTGATTTTGCTGTAGTGCAAAAGATGGGGAGAGTGCTCCATATGATGGTCCATCTACTTTTTCAATACACATGGAAAGCCCTGAAGCTGTAACAGAGTGTAATGCAGGGTTAGTATTGATCTTATATCTTTATGCCTGTATTGAATAGGGTTGACTGTTGGGGTTTAGGGAGAAGGTCCTAAATTTATTTTTATGTAATCAAAGCTGGGTAAATCTCCGGAGGCTCTCTAACATCAGGTCTTTTCATATTTTTGGAATGACTTGAGAAAACTACTGCAATATGGCAATGAATTGCTCTAATATTAAATCGGGTAAAGAGTCTAAGTTTAGAACTGTTCTCCTGTTTTGTGAAATAAAAGATTTATTTTTAATAAGAAATAAGAGATTTCAGGCCTGGGGTCTTCTCCTGCAAGAGGTCTCCTTTGCGCTCTGAGTGCCACTGTCTCCATCTCATTCTAGTCAGTGGAGTCCAGTTGCACTGCATGGAGACATGCTTGCAATTCATTCTCAGTTGCAGTCCTAAACACCAAGTAATTTTTGTCATTAGCTACCCAGCCCTCTGTTGATTTGTGACAAGAGGAGCATGAGGCTGAAGATCTATTTTGTTACTGTTGCCACACATCTCTGCTGAATTTTGCCACACCTGAGAATTGATCTGTACATCCCTGTAAAATAAGGCTGCCAGCTGAAATCCTAAACTTAGCACTTCTTGAATAATTAAATGGAAAATAGAGGTAACTGCAGAAAGTGGTTCAGATATTAGATGGAATAATCGTGCAAAGAATCTGGAATAATTGTGCAAAGAATCTAGAACAAAAATTGAGTTAATGTAGATATCATGGTTAGTTGCCTGAAGACAGGTAGGATGAACCTAGTAAGTCTAAGATCAGAATGAACATTACCAGAATCGGCACCAACATAATTTTAAAGCGCTATTAAAATAGCTAAACAGCAGAAAAGAAAGGCTTGTGCATAATGGTGAAATCAAAAGTTCATGTGCAATTTTACATGTCTGGAAACAATAAAAACATTTCAGCTAATGTTTGTATTGGGGAAGTAAGGAATAAATATGTAGATACTTTGTGTGGAATTCAGATATGCTGGTTAGGTTGCTCTTCTAGAATGGCGCAGTTGACCTATCAGTCCTATGTTATGTGTCATAGCCTGTCTTCTGAGGGAGTCTCTGGGGCATTAGCTATCTTTGTTAAGCTAACTGAATCTTATCCACTCTTTGGACTGTTGTCACAATACTAAATTCCAGCTGAAAAATGGAAGATAATTATGCATTCAGTGCAGTTGTTTGCTTTTGGTTAGATGTTTCACTGAGTGTGGCTGAAACCTAAGTTTCTGTGATTAGACAAAGTTTAGCATATTTTCAAAGATTTTCAGTTTTACTAAAGTCTTCATACAAATCTGGCTGTAAATCATATCTTTATTTATCCATCTCCTTTGCCTCTTTTAACTTCTTATGGAACACTCTTGCATCCACTATTGAAATAGTGAATACTAAATTTAGTATATAAGTAGTTTTGTAGAGGAATATGTTCCATATTCTTACCATATTAAGAAACTGGTGTATGGGTGGCTTGTTTGCTTTTAATGCTTCTTGACAGCTAGGATATAACAAAAAAAGCTTTTCTGTATGCTTGTTCTCAGATTTTTTTGGACCTGGAGTATCAAGTAGCCATAAATAAGGTTATTATTTTATGTTTGCTTTCACACATTTCATATACTGAGTTCCATTGTGTGCTTTATTCCATAGTAATAGGTCAGGGTGATATTCTGAGAATGAGTTAAGCCAGAAGGACTTGATTGTTTACAAGACTGTATTTTAGTAATCATCATGAATAAAATACTAGATTTCAAATTATGGTTTTGATTACTTGAAATTGAAAGTTACTACCATTGTGTTATCATAAATACAGAAGCAAACTTGTGATAGGAATATTAGTTAAGATCAAGTATAGTGATTTGATCCAAATAACATGAAAATCTACTCAAATCACAGGCTCTGTTTTTGGGTTTTTTCCTTTTGAATACATTATTTGACTTCAGTCATCTTTTTGGACAGCTTTCCAGTGGTTTTCTTTTTAGCTATGCCCATAAAAAATAAATAATGTCTTCTTTGTTTTCATTTGTACTACATGATCCTACTAATATTGACTGAAATTAGTAGGACACCTATCTTGCTTTATGCTGTGTATGATCCTTTATTTTAAATACTGGAATTGGTTTCAGAAGCCGAATTTTCTGCTCACTAGCTTTAAATATTTGATTTGGTTTAATGTTCTGAGCAGACATGAACAGGGGTTTTGCAAAGCAGTTTTGACATCTTGTTAAGTAGTCTTTAGACTGTAGGAATTTGTTGAATACTTTGTTCTTTCTCTCTTACTGAAGTGTATGTATTGCCAATTAATATTTGAGATTATGTTCAAACTCTTGAACATATCAAACCCTCAAAACCATTCCATTTCTTGCTAATGCATCCTGAATTTCAGCCTTATCATAAGACTTTGTATTCTAACATTGTCTTTCCTACAGTTGCAGGCCCTTGAGGTTCATCTTTACTAAACACAACATGACTTAATTCCTGTATTTCCAAGGAAAAGTTTTTAAAAGCTCTTCTGTTTTGTAAAGAGATGTCATCTTTTTGCATTTATTTTGAATTTCTTGGTGGGTTGGGGTCATGTTGGTGTGGGGACAACTGTCTGTCTTATTTTTAATTGTTTCCCAATGGGAAACATCTTATCTGTAAAAGGCCCAGTTAGAAGCTACAGAAACACATACGTTCTCAGAATTCTGTAGTGTATAGACAACATGCATAATTTATGCAACACATTTGGGATTTTGTACCTTCTTTCTGTTATTTTGTAGGAAGGAAAATGACAGATTGTCAAATCATGGTACATGTTTTAATTTTTGATAGAAGGAGCGAATATGTTTATACAAGGTCACTAAACTCCTGTAAGAAAGATTATTAATGTGAGAAATTATTTGCTGAGGTAAACCACCTCTGTTAGACAGCAAAATTCATCACTCCAGTCTTGCTTAGTCATGTACAAAATACACTGTGAATATTAAAATTCAAGGGAATTAATGTTTTAGCCAAAATATTTTCAGGCTATTCTAGAAGCAATACTGGAGATTGATGAGAACTGGTTTTGATGATGTCAACACAAACAATTTCTCTGATGTGATCAAAAGTTTAGGTTGGCACATGTGAGCTATGGTTTGTTGACACATGGTTGAGTGTGCAGTGATCCCACAGAAGGTGTTTACTCTCCTCCTGTTTGCAAGGCTGTAATACCAGTCTCACAAGTAGTTGTGAAGTAGCTAATGATTTTGGCAAGTGAAATTGCAACTTATCAGGCAAATTATATGCCTTCTAATAATGCAAGATTTCTTTCATACTTATGCTTTTTTGTTGTTTTCCTTTTAATAAGTTCACCTTTCATGTTGTGGTTGAATTTTAAAACACTTCAGAGTTTGTCTGTCTCCCAAGTCAGTCTTCTGGGGACCCATTATTCATCTTGTCCTATATATCTATTCTTTATAGTTTTAAGGAAAACAATTGGATTTTTTTTTCCTAGTTACTAACGAGTTTATTTGACCAATGTCCATTCGAAATGTTTTAATGAGTACACAGGGTACATGAGGATATATGGCTTATGATGAGGTACTTGCTGTACTATGGCTGCCTAAAAAAAAGACCATAAAAATAATGAATAAAATTTAAAGTTAATGAATGAGAGCTTTCTCCAAATCTCTTACATTTTGAGAACCATTGGAGGAGGGTTCAAGGAACGTAAGTATATTTCTGGGCTTCAAAATAAGAAAAAGAGAACACAATGGTGTCATAACTAGTCTTACCCGAATCCTCAGAAATAGACTAGAGCAAGCATTTAATATGTACAAGAAGTGAATTTAACTCTAGAATGCTTTTGACACAGTAACAAATCCTTAGAAATCTGTACATGTAACACACCTTGAGTTTAGTACACCCTTTCATCTTGTCCCATATGACATTCCTGTAGGCAAACTTGGACTCCGTTTCATCATTATCCTGTGATGTATTAGAATCAGTTACTGTTAGTCTCCCTTCAGATTATGAAAACATGTGAACAGAGTCCTGCATTCATCTGTCCTGGTCAGAGTATTATTTTAGTGTTTTCATTAATAATGTCAATGATAGATTAATGTATCCTTGTCAAATTTGAATATAAAACAAATGTTTTAACAATGTGTGTGGAACTTGTTGAGGATCTGCAATCAAAATTTTGGAAAGCATATTTAAAGTAGCAAGTTGATATTCATTCAAGATTTGTGGGAAATGTTACACTTAGAAAGAAGACATTAAATGCCCCAAGCCAAAAATATCTGGGCAACCACCTTAGAGTCAGTCAGAAATGAAACATGAATTAGTAATATGATCCTGTAAAATACATGAACAGATTTACTGTGTGCAAGATGTGAAAAATAGTTATTCAAGTCAGTTCTTCTGGGTCCATATCTAATAAGTTGAGAAGTTTTAGTCATCCCCATATAAAGAAGAGTTGAACAAGCTAAGGAAAGTCCAAGAGGTAAGAATAAGAATGATGAGGAATATTGAAGACATGACCTTTAAACAATATTGATATTATTTGGCTTTTTATTTAATTCACAAAAAAAAGAAGAGAAAAAAGAGAAAATAAGACATCTCAGTTATGCAAAAATTTGTTGCAAACAGGACAATGGTACTGCTTTTCTTGGCCACTTAATGAAAGAGAAGAATAAATGGGGTTAAACTACAGATTAAGGTTAGGATAAAAGACAAATGCTTATCAGCCAGTGAACCTCTGGAATAAATTACCCACAGATAGTTTCTTTTCTGGAGTTTTCTTCAAATGTCTGACAAATGAGTCAAGTTTAATTCCTTTTCTTCATTTTACTTACAGCTGAAGTAGATGTTCTGTGAGAACTCATTTGTCATTCATTAATGTGAATCCACAAAATTTATGTTTATTTTACCAGGTTTATTTAGCATTTTAGTGCCTCAGTTCTTTATGCTTAAAATACAACAACACTTTTTCTACATTTCGTAGTTGTGGTGAGAGTATATGTACATGAAATATTGAGATTGCTTGAGTCCTGTGAGAATGGAAACCATATACATTTACACTGTAGAGTGATAGACAGCTACTCTATGTAAAGTCATTGGGAAAATGACATTTCTTTGTCTTGAATTCTTGCTTTCTATTTCTGGGAGATCGGAAGATACAGTGGCTTCACAGAGTGGTAAAAGAGGTATCTAACCTCAGTTGTGCCTCTTGAGACCCTTTGGACAATTTTTGGAGAAGTGTCATTTGCATATCTCTGATGGCAAGTATGGGAAAAGTTCCCAGCTGCCAGTTTTGACAGCCACAATTCTGGCAGCTGTTAGTCTTGAAGAGGAAGGAGGCAAAAAAAGAGCTTGGGTGACATTTAATATTACCTGCTGAAAATAATAAAAATAAAAAGGCATGAATGAGGAGAGAAAAGAGTTACAACTGATGGAGCAGATAATAGTAATTTAGTATTTTAAAGCAACTCGATGACTATTTCATCTCTGAACAGTTCCACTTGCATCTTGTTAAACTGAGTAGTAGAAATAAGAAATTACAGGCTGAAGGAATGGGGTTGAAAATATATCCTCAAGTGGGCTGGCAAACTGCAACTTCTTTGGGAAAAGTAGTTCAAGAAATGCCAGTTTTCTGTTATTTTCACAAGCAACGGTCTGATACTGCTAAGTATTTCTCAAGAGGGAAGTTACTTCATTACAAAGGTAAAGATATATAATAATAATTGTATAGAATAAATAGGGTTTTAGGTGTTTGAAGAATTTAGAGAGAAAACTATGAAATGTTGAGATGCTGTCTCGTCTTTTATTTGTATTTGCAATATTTTTATTTTACTTTTAAACAATAAAACAAACTATTTTTCAGTGAACTACGAGGTAATTTTAAGGAGACATCATGATGTGGCTTGGCACTGGTTGCTGGCCATTTTAGTGGTATTTGTATTTTCATTCACTACGATACTATAGTATTCTGAACCCAACACTGACGTTACAAGAAATTTTGCTTGATTAGGAACCACGTAATTTGACCTGAAGGTCACATTGCATCTTCTCTTGTATTGAAGTGTTATGGATAATATTAATCTGTATTTGTCTTTTGTTTTCTGCTATATGTTATCATGATGCATTGCCATTACAATAACAAATAGCCTGTCAACACATTTACTGGACCGTAACCCTCTTGGGATAATCACTGAATTTTCATCAAGACTGCAATGATTAGTGTTTCTGATTATGATAATCAAATAACTAATTAGCTATCATGTTTCAGAAAAGACATAAAATTAAAAATGTTTTCAGAATATGTTAAGGCTGGAGTTTTTAGATACTTCCACTTTTTTTTTTTTTTTTCTTTTCCTAGAAACCTTAGAACATGTAGGAAGAAAAGGAAGTTGGTAATATTTATGGAAAAGGAAATGAGTTGTTTCTCACTCTGTCCTATGCTTCTGTTCCTTCCCAGTACTTTTGAGCATAGATTAACAGGTATTATGAAATTACTACTGGACTGTGTAGATAGGGCGACATTTTGTTTCTGAGGCTTGTATGTTTCTTTTTCCTTTACTTTATATTTTATGCCCTTTTTCTTCCAATTTTCAGAAGTGTTAAAGTCTGATAAGACATCAGCATATAAGCAGAGATAGGTCTCATCTTCACAGATTGCCTCACAGTGGTGCTGCATTGTGTCACTGAGGTGGTGTTCTTCTCACCTTTATGTCAGTTTTATCTTTTGTATTTGAATGTGGTGAAAGCTTCTGGTTGTGCTTCATTCAGATTTCCTGGCTCTAGTTATGAGTCTGACTGGAATTTCTGGGTTTTGGTGTTTGTTGTTGTTGCTGTTTGTTAATTTACTTATTTGTTTAAGGATATGTCAGAGAAAGAAGGCAACATAAGGAATGCTGGAGTTTGTTAAAGGATTCAGTACAGGCAATTCCACTTCCTTGTTCTTTTCCAGAACTATTGTTGGATCCAGATACTTGTAACTGCATTGTTTTCCACGCTGTCCTTCATCTGTGCTCATTTTAAATGTCACAGAGAGAGGTGGTGACATTATGCTAATTTGTAATGGATTCCAGTGTTACAATGCCCCGTTTCTTTGACCTCAGCAAAGAGCACTTGCTGAGAAGAACAGAGGATGATTACCTCCCCTCTGAGCATGAACTAGCTGCTATGGCTACATGACCTTGGATTTAAAGAATAAACTCTAAAATTGCTGTGCAGAGGTTGTACAGGTTTTGTGCCTAAAACAAAGAAAAGATTTCAAAGAGAATTTTTTTCTCCTCTGTGGCTGAGTTTATAGATTCTTCCTCATACAATATATGTCTTATTCAGAAATTCACCCATCTAAGCTTGTGAGCTCAGTTGTCAGTAAATGTGAAAAGAAATGTAGCTCACGTATATTTAGGATATGCTCTTTTATAGGAGGATTAGATGAAAGACAAAGTATTGCAGTTTATTATGAGTTCATAGCTGGAATTAGAGGCTATACCTGTATCAAGGAAAGGATCTGGCCTGAAAGATTGCTGTGATTTGATCCTCCTGCAGCCTAAATGCAGGAATTATTGAGCTCCCAACTACAAAAAGACTCTCAAAGCAGCCCCTGAAACTATATCAATTCTATACTGCTAGAATATAAAAAACAAATGGTGGCAGGATCAAAGGTATAGTTCAGCCATTACTGCTCTTTTTAAAAGAGATCTGAACAGGGTCATGCGAGAGGACCCTATGAATAGTGGAATTGAAGGAAGAATTCAATCTCCCTTTGAAAATATAGTGGCATTATTACTAATTTTGAAGAGCATGAATAAGAAGTTCTATAGTCAAAGCACTGCTGCAGGAGCAGGTTTTTGGCCTTTTTTAAGTCAGTTACAATTACACTGGAGCTCCAAATAAGAGGTGAGTAGAGCCTGAGGACATGGTTCTGCATTCATTCCTCACTCAAAACTCCCCCTCACGCTCTGTGGGAGCATAAGGGGGAGTATTGTGTTACGCAACACTGCTTCAGTTCTTGATTCTGGTTCACAGTGAAAGATAAATCCATTGTGCAGCTTCCTTATTTCTTCTGAATCAAACAAAGCAAAACCAAAGAGAAAAACCCAGTAAGCAGATTGGAATTCCTTTTGGGAGAAATAATCTCTTTTCTCCAGATGTGTTCTGGTACTTTGATTTTGAAAGATTAGGTGCCTCACACTTGGTGAAAGTCAAAGGCTATTGAGCACTGCCCATGAAATAACTGATATTTTCATATAATACTTTTGATTTTGGATCTTGACACTAATTATTTTTTTCTCTTGATGGTTGTCAGATCATTAGTAGTTACTGAAGTGAAATGTCTAAGACTATCAGTGCCTTGATGGATTTTATTTTTTTACATCAGTAGAATAGGAAAAGCAAAACTGTGTTCTGAACAGATGCAGAATGAATGTCAGTTGTAGGTTACTGTAGCATTTTCCCCTCCATCTTATAGAGAGATTTTATTTGTTCTTGAGGGAACAGACCTTAGCTTTGGTGCTCCTTTGGGTTTCATAGATTTTAAAATTTCAGAGAGGGCTCGACTTTTTTTGTGGATTTAAAATGAAGAGAAGAACACTGATCTCAGTTAAAAAAACCCAAGCTTTTAAGTCAAACTGAGTGTTTTTCTGTCTTCATATTTAATAACTTTCCCCCCCTTGAAGCCAGTTTGCAATTGTCTTTTCTGAAAAGTTGGCAGAGAATAAAGCTTAAGACAGTACAGAAAGATTATTTTAATGTTCATTATATCCTTATCTTACATACTGCAGGTTTATGCATCAACTTACTTCAAAATGTCACCAATATTCTGGTCACAATCACTGTCCTAAGGTCCAAATGAAGTATGTTGTCTGTCTAAAATGAACACTTGTGTGGGTGTGCATACATATTAGTGCAGATCATGAACAGACTTTTTTTGGTGTGTGTGTGTGCTCAGAATATACTTAATTTTAAGACCCTAATACATTATTAAAATCTACTGAAATAAATCATTTGTCTGTTAGCTTCCTTTTTCCATAAATTTCTAAAAATATGTGAAGGAAAAAAACTGAACTGTTTGATTACATTTCCAATCACATCTGTAACAGCTGCTGAAATGCTTGTGGATTATGTGGGGTGCTTAGAAAGGTGTCTTTCATGAAAATCATATAGCAGTTTTATATAAGGAGAGGTAAATTTGAACTCTAAGCTAAAATACAGCTGGTTTCCATATTTAGAGAGGCAATCACTTACTTTAATCAGATCCCAGTATTACAGTGTTGTACTTCACCTGTTTCAAAAATGAATTTCTGTTGGAATATACTGCACAGGAGGTAAGGGAGTTTTTTTAGCACTGTAGTAAGGTCATATTTCATATTAAATATGTAAAAGGAGTTAATTCTGCCGTGTAAAGCTAAGTTCATAAAATTCCACAATGCAAATAGTATGTTCACTGCACTTAAAATGCTTCAGTTCAGTAGTCAGTCTACTTAGCAGCAAATGGAATGAAATCCTTTAGCTATTAATGAAAATATCTGATGTATTCTTCCTAAGGCAGTCTTTGGACCAAAATGGGATTTGTATTCATCTGGTTGTAAAGTTACAAATGTCTACATTTCTTGTCTTAATTTATTTTAAGCATAATGTCGAGGAAATCAGAGTGGCCTGTAATGCAGATCTGCAGAGCTGTTATCTTATTGTCATTTGAAACCTTTCATTGCATTTTCCTTCTCTGAAATAAATTTTTGGCAAGACAATAACTGTAGGTGAGAAAGTAGCCAGACAGATCCCATTATTGTTCAAAGTATATTTTGATGAGAATTTTTTTAAATGCATACCTGTGGCAAATTGGCCAGAACAGAGGTATAAAATTCAAATACAATGGTACTGAAACGTGAGAAAAAGGCATAGAACATCTGAAAACTGTGATCCATACCAAAATTTTTCTGCATTCCTTCTGCTTTGTGAATAGTGACTTCAAATTGCACCTTATTTGGATATAGTAAGATGGAAAGATGGGTGGTAACTGAATGTGAATAATCTTTGCAGCTGGGCTTTGAAATACATGATTGGCTTTCCTAAATGTGTGGTTTTGCTCACCGGTCTCCAATTGCTTCTTTTTTCTTCGTTTTTTTCCTTGGCACACTTAATGCTTTGTTGGATTTTAGCTCAACTAGTCTGGCTTGTATATTACGGATCATTTACTAGGAACCTGCTGGGTTACTTTGTAAAAGGGTGCTGTTCTTCAGTTCTTAAATAAATCACTAACAGTTCCATTGTAATTGTACATTTAATGTATTATTTGCAAACCTTTGCCGGATTATTTTCAGTGGGTAATTTTATATTTCTGCAATACGTTGGCTGCTACATGTGCAAAGAATACACTGTTAAACTTCAGTTCTAATTTAAGTATTGTCAAGCAATACTAGCTTATTTTTTTCTCTTTTCTTACTCACTTTTAAACAAAAAGTTTAAAAATAAATCTGGTTTAAGAATAATTTCCTCTGATATTTTTAGGTGCATTTAATTATGAACATATGCTATGGAGCTGAGTGCTCTAACTGGAATACAAAATGCACTGGAAAAAATTATTAACAGTATTTGATAGCTTTAGGTCTCAATTTAGTCTTACTATCACAGTTTGAGAGTTAAAAGAAGAGAATTATTCTTAATATAACATATATCCCTGACTTGATCCTTATCCACTGCTGGTTGTTGCTTTCCACGGTGAGCACTATCCTTCTTGGCAGAGGCCTGGGAGCCTTTGTCAGTGAACACTTAGGCGAAGGAAGCATTTAGTACCTTAGCCCTGTTTATGCATGCTATGACTAAGATACCTGCACTATTCAGTAACAGACATTTTTGTTGTTCACCCTTTCACTATCTGCATCGTAATAGAAATTCTTGTTGTCCTTATGTCCATTGCAAGTGTTCAGTTTAGGTGGGTTTTTGCTTTCTTAATACTACTTTATGCCCTAAATCGCTCCTTTTGTAATTTGTTCTGCTTCCATCTCTTGTAAAATGTACAACTATGTATTGTTATATGTGAAGGATGGGATTTTGCCTCCACTCTCGTAAGACCTCACCTGGACTATTGTCTCCAGCTCTGGGGTCCCCAGTACAGTAAAAACATTGAACGAGTCCAGAGGAGTGCCACCAAGATGATTAGAGGGATGGAGCACCTCTAATATGAGGGGCTGAGGGAACTGGAATTGTTCAGCACAAAGAGAAGGCTTTGAGGTGACCTAATTGCAGCCTTTCAATACCTGAAAGGAACCTATACGAATGATGGACAGAGTTTTTACAAGAGCATGTAGTGACAGGACAAGGGGGAATGTCTTTAAAAGAAAGTAGGTTTAGATTAGATATTGGGAAGAAATTCTTTACTATGAGGGTGGTGAGGCAATGGAACAGGTTCTCTGAAGAAGCTGTAGAACTCCTGTCCTTGAAAGTGTTCTGGGTCAGATTGCATGGGTCTCTGAGCAATTTGGTCTAGTGGGAGATGTCCCTTCCCATGACAGGGGAACTGGAACTAGGTGATTTTTAAGGTCCCTTCCAACCCAAGCCATTCTATGATTCTATGATACTTAACACTACTAGTATATGGTACTAAAAAAGAAATTGCAGCTTTGTAAGTATTCTGTTTCTTGGTCTGTTATTATCCTGTGATATTTGCAACAATTTAAGTCAGTGAATGTTTACTTGTATTTATTTATTTATTTGCTATGATAGTCCAACCATTTTTCATGGTATGCTTCAGTCTTTGAGTAACTAAGTGCTTATTCAATTTGGTTTGGATGTATTTCAGGAGTATTTACTATGTACTAGACCTGACTAAGTGTGTATCAGGCATAGTGGATAACAGTCTATATACTTTTCCTGACAAACATATAATTTGAGAACATTTTTAAGAATGTTACTGACAAAAGTTGCAGAATAAACAAAACAGAAATCACAGTCTTCCATCATATGGTTTCAACTCTACAAAAATCTAAAAGTCAGTTATGTGCTTCACAGAAATAAAATGGCTACTGATGGTAATAAGATTCTTTTCAGGTGTAAACCTATATAAACACATGCTTATGAGATGCGTGTGTGTACATTTTTATCTAAACATACATAAATGGTTGGTTGAGTACCTTCCTTCTTCCTCAAACCCCCCTATTTTGATCTCTATTTAGTTTTGAAGAAATTTTCCACTTTGTTTTCTGAGGAACTTGGAGTGTAGTCCTTACTTATTCCTTGCACTCCATGTTCTTTAAACTCTCTTTCCTCACCAAATGATGTGAAAAAAATTATTTCCTGCAGAGCTTTTCAATTTAGAGCATAGGGTTCTTAATGAGGGAGTAGAAATTGGTGTTACTTGAAGCAAATAAATAAATAAAACATGGTTTAGTGAGGAATAACTGGTGTAGCTGAGAGAGTGCTAACTCAGTCCTGATGTCTGTTGGTATTTTAATGCATCCTGCAGCATAAATATAAGACTCCTGCCTCCTTAATTATAGCGAACACATTTTATAAGGGTTCTATTGATCTTTTGTGAACAATGTTGATCTTGTAGGAAGGGTAGATGGAGCAACTAAATAACAATGTACATTGCTATTTCTTTCTAGCAGGGTGCTGGCACTGAAGTGCTTCTTAAACAAAAATATTCAATTATTCGTGCAATTGATGTAGCATATATTTTCAATATTCTAAAAAGTAAGCAAATATTGTTCTCAATTTCATGACTTGGATTGTTATCAGCTTCTGTCATTCACAGGAAATTACATCCTGAAATCTCAATAGATAGTGTGTAGCTGCTGTAAAAGCTAGTGAGATGAGGTAATGCTATGTAGGCAGTACAGATTGTCCCTGATTGAATACAGATTGAATATAGCGTTTGGAAGAACTTTTGCCAATCACCGAAAATAGTCATTATGTAATTAAAATGAAAGAAATGCCTTCCTGGATTGAGTGACTTTTTTATAAGGAAACTAATTAGGGATCTTAAAATAACAATGATATTTCAAGATGGATAAACCTTGCAGAAAAGTGGTAACAGGGATCATAGAGTACAATCAAATTCAAGCTAGGATACCTTTTTCAGTCACTTATCAACACCTTTTTCCCCCACAAGTGCTGAGTTCCACTACTGACAGGGAAATCTCCAAACTTGGTTGTAGAAACTGTTCTTTATATTAAGCTATTCTTAAATACTGATTAGATATAATAGCTAATCCCGAAATACAAAACATAAAACTATGTCACTTTTTCCTGGTCTTAAACTTTTTTTTTTTTAATCTAATCTTTTCTATTTTAAGTAGAGCTTGGATAGACAGGCTGACTGCATAAACTGTGTCAAGTATGTCATTCCAAGAGATGGACAAAATCCTTCTGATATTACTCACAAGGGGTAGTTTTGCATAATTCAGTTCAATTGGGAAGAATATTTGATAATAAGAATAAAGGTCAGAAACATGGGAGGAAAAACTGACTTCTTTTTTAAGTACACTATCACACTATCTGCCAAATATCATGCATCATTGGATGGGGGGGATGGATTGTGTGGGATCTGACAAGTTCCCAGCACTATCTAATGGCATTTTAAAATCTCACGTTTTATTGTGAGTTTTCAAAAATACTGTTTGTTACAATTTAGCAGATCCTTCAAAGAAATTAAATGCTCTTCAGGAAAATGAGCAGTTATACAGGCAAGCATGCTTGCTTGTACAATTGAGACATCTAAATTCATTCTGTCTCTCTCACAAGATAGAAAAGCAACAGTATTTCAAAAGAAAACATTTAGATTTTTACAATGCTGCTGTAAAATAACATTGTTTTCTGGCAAGAAAGTAGACCCTATGGGTCTCCTCTTCAGTGACCTGTGATGCAAAGCAATACCTGATTGAAGTTACATAATTTTTGAATGTATTTGTCATTATGGAATATTCTTATGTATCCATCATTAAATATCCCCTACCATAAGAAAAATTGCCAGAAACCCCATAAAGACTTATAATAATAGGCAGACTGGAATTCAAGATACCATTTTAGGAAAAGTTCTATATGAATCTGGCAAAGGCTCATTTATTTTGAAGGAGCAGAAATTTTTATGGTGTCCTTTCTTTTGGTCTCCAGGCTCCTTGTTGCAGTTGTTGCTGAGAAGAAGAAATGTTTATAAAATTGTCACAAAGTTGTGGGGAGGATATAAGTCCTAACTGTCCTTTGCAATGCTGAGTCACACTTTTGTTGATGCACGCTAAGTTCTGGTTGGCAAATAATTTGGACCACTCTAAGGTCAAAAATGCAGCTCCCATTTCAGCCTTCTGTCCTGCTTGTGGCTTTGTTCTGACAGCCCATGACCCAACTACATATTATCTCTTTTTGTGATTCACATTATTTCCAGCATTTAAGGCTGCTGCCATCTGAATAGAAGTCAGTAACTGATGGTGATGATATGCTGATAGTCTTTGGATGAGGAACAAGGCTTTGTTGTTCCAGAAATATAGAAATAGGAAGGAACAGAATATGAGGTACCCGTGCTTAGGTATTCACTTATTCTCTTGGGCACTCACATTTTATATTAGCTTAAGAATTGTAACATATAGCAGTGTATATATGGTATATAGCAGTGTATATGGTAAATAACAGTAATCTAGTTGGAATGTTTGAAAAATACACAATTTCCTAGATAGCTGGCAGTGAAGACTTTGTATATAGCCAGTGTATAGTTAGGCAGAACACTAACAGAGATCTGAAGTCTGGAGCTAAGATTTTATGAACCATTAAGCTTTCCCATGTAAAATTATTGGACTTTCAGACTTACAGATATTTTCAGTGATTTCCATGACTTGCTCTCTCTGGAGCACTTGATGTTATGTTTTTTCTACAGTGCAGCTCGTTATGGGTAATCACCTTGAGCTGTGAGTAGCTGACCAGTTTTTCACAATCATTTAGCAGTCAACCCAGCCTAGTGAAGTTGACAGTATTCTTCTCACAACAGTGCATGAAATCCCTATGTGATAATTTCTCATTTGCAGAAGACTGGAAAAAGACATTATGAGGTATGTTTCTAGGGAGTCTTCATGTTTGTGTCACTGACTTTCTCCTTGATCACTTCAAGGGTTCTCTTTCATGTTTGTTTTCTCTTCAAGTTTGTTGCCATTTTCAACCATATGGGGTTTTGTGGGCTTTTTCGTGTGTGCTGTTTTACTATGTCTTATATAGGCTATTAATATATTAATATTAGTTATATAAAACTAAGCAAGGGAAAAATATTTTACATTACTGCCACAAGGCAAAATGTTCCTAAAAATATGCTGCAGAAATACTCCTTTTCAGTCAGCTGTTCAACGTACTGCTTAAACTTGCCAAATCTTACTAGATTTTGGTGTTAGAAATTTCTTGCAGAGGTTTCCCAGTGCTTTTCTATTTCTATTTTATTTAGGTTTTGGTTTTTGTTTTTCTATTAAGCTCAATAATCTGATTTTCAGAATGCTCTGACAAATGACCACTGAATATGTCCAGGTCACATCCACATTGCATGATGAACAATGTTGCAGAAACACTGGGCACAGAGGAACTGTCATTTGAAGGATGGGATAGTCTTCATTTACTGAATGATTTGAAATATTTAGAGTATGCAGTTTACTGGCAGGTGCAACATAAGACCTACCAACATTAACAGATTTGCTAGTAGTGTCACACTCAATCAGTCGTACAGTACTGTGATTATCTTTCTTTGGCATTCTCATCTCATTTGAGAAAAGATTTGTCCTTGAATTCTGAGTGCTTCTCAACTCTCATTCAGAGATTGCTTGTTAGTAACACAAGATGGAGGTATCTTCATTTAGTTGGGTTTTTTTTCTTCTTATGAGTGTCCTGGTTATAGTGACCAGGACTAGTTTGTCACTGTGTGGGTGTGGCTAAGGCTGTGTATTCTACACCCTCTATGTAATTTCTCATGAACTGTTAACAATGGACCATTTGCAGCAGCTTCCTGGGGCACATCTGCCCCCTCAGGCTACAGCGTGGGTGCTTGGGAACTTCTGTGAGATAAGAAAGGCTTTCTTGTCTTCACACCAATGACTCGGGTGTGGTAATGCCCCTCTGGAGAGCTGTTAGCACCTCCACACCCAGCCTGAGGGTCATGTCTGCTAATGGGCCATCAGGGTTTCCAAAAATATGCCACGACTCACCCTACACAGTAACTCACCCGTTGTGAAACTCCCCACCCTGGGGGAAGTACTGGGAACTCCCACTGAACCTAAGCATATATATACTGGGGGTTTTGGGACTGAAGGGGCTCACTCGCCAGATCCAGAGGAGGACCAGAGCCTCAGCAGGACTGTGACTGCCACTCTTGACCAGACCAGGACCATCATCCTCACGAACAGGTTTTCTTTTTCCTTTTACTTTGTACTCAGGGGAGCAGGTGGTGCTCAACACAGGGGCTGGCGAGCTCCATTCTGTTTGTGCCCCAGGGTGCTGGGTTACACACCTGTTTCTGTGGGTCAAACGGGCTTTTCCTCTGTACCCTTGTACTTATTGTGATCTTTTTATTAAATTGTAGTTTTGACTTACAATCTTTTGTGAGTTGAGTTCATTTCTCCTGCTGGTTTACGTTTAAACCAGCACAATGAGACAAACTACTTATTAAATTGGTTACTTAATGAATGAAGGTGACAAAGCCATTCTTACTTATTATGTCCTCAGCTTTAAAATTGTGTCAAACCTCCAAGTTTCAAAATTTAGCATGGCAAGTGTCAGTGTTAAACACCACTGTCCAATTGTAAACAGAATCTGTTTCAGCAGGTGTGGGATTTCAGAAGATACCTAGATACCAGTTAATTTAACATATCTTTTTTCACTTCCTTTTATTTAATTGAGTAGTTCAGCCTTAGTTTATAATTTGGCATTTTCAGGTTTTTTGCTCATAGACATGTATTACTACATTGTCCCTTTTGCAGCTCCTTTGGTCATCAAAAGACTGGAAACATGGTGATGGAAAATTCCAGCATAAACATGAATGTTGGAAGGTCTCTTCAGGTTCTTCTGGACTAACTCAAGTTGATCAACCCATATATGTCCAAAAATAGTTTATCTCTGGGTTTGGGATTCTCTAGGAGTTCTTAACTGTGAAAACTATACAGATTTTCAGGGTGATCTTGGCAATGACAGCAAAGGAATGAGATGGCAGTCAAGAAGCTCCTAGAGTACGGATTAATTTGAGAACTGGGCTAGCCTTTTACCATACCAATAGTAGTATGAGCGACACAAAATGGAGATAGACTAGTCTTTTTTGCTTTTCCCCACCATGTCAGAGGAAGAAGAAAAACGTGGCCAAAGACCCCTAGCGTCATCTCAGGTTGATTGTGGGGAACAGAGACAGCTATGAGAAATGGAAAGCACACCCCCAGAACTGAAATCATCACCACAGAAAACCATCCAGGACCAAAGAAGCAGAAAACTGTTTACCTCTTGTGTGTCACTGTAACAGGCCCTCCCCTAAACTCTGGGAATCCCAGACCTGACTGTAACCACGTGGTTTGCTGGGACGCTGCCAGGCTGCCCTGCTCCCCTGAGACCCGCTCCGCCCTTCCCCTGACCCTATTGACCGCCTCACCCATCCTTCCCCGTCCCTTCCCCAGTCTCTGGGTTCCTGCCGAGTATGGATCCTCCCCCTCTCCCATTGGCTACCCGGGTCCCCAAACCACTCCCCTCCACCCGAACCCTCATCTAATTACAGCCCTGCTCGCTGGGCCCGCCCCACAGATTTTTAAACTCGGGCTTGGTAGAATGAATTTCTCTTCGCTCCTGCGCGGCTCGGCCACAGTGTGTCTCTCCTGCGGCTGCGAGGGGCTCCTGCCAGCACCGGGTGGTCAGGGAGCAGAGAGCACCCCATCAAGTCTGACAGTTGATTTTACACTTTAGTCCAGCAGTATGATTGCAGCAGATATATACAGATCACTGATGAAGTAGATGCCAGTTTAACTACAGCAATGTTGAGTTCAGTGTGGGCTGAGATATTCTCACCCCTCATCCTTTGGGAGCTTGAGTAGACTGGTTAGCAGCTTGTTGGTAGCTCATTCCACTATCATGACTGCCCAAGGTTTTATTTAGGGTCTGAATGCAGAAGCACCTAGGGCTGCAGTGTAAACAGAACAGTAGGAATACAAATTTTAAGTATAGATTTATCCTTCGGTGTTGAATTTGGTTCTGTTTGGATCCCACTGCCCCGTTTTGGAGATGGACTTGTTGCTTGGGTTTTTTCCCTCTAGAACAAACAAAGCAGAAAGGATGTAGTTGAGTGTGTCTGTCTCATCCATTTATGATCTGTATTTCTCTGGAGTCCTCTATCCCTTCAGACCCCTATGAGTATCTGCAGACACATTTCTCTAAAACAGGAAGGGAGAAACTTAAGAAGTTAAAGTATCAGCAATTGATAAGAAGCTCAAAAATATTTCTTTTTGTGTGGTTTGCATTTGATTTGTGTGACACTTAAACGCTCAGTGGTTTACAATTTCAAGAGAAGTTTAAATCTCTGTTTTTGTGTATTCACAGACCTGAAGTACATTCTATGAAATATACTTTGTGAGGCAGACATGCCCTGAACAGACATTTCCCTGAAAATCTGAGAAAATTTCTTAGTCTTTTGTTACATTTTTCCACCTTTTTACAGCAAGACATTAGTGCAGTTCTCTTATGCTCCTCTTTTATTATCTCAATAAATGTTCTCCTTCTTGGCAAACCATGTTTAGCAACAGCTTTTACTGCATGCTCAAATAAAACCCAGTATGGTACAGCATACAAAGAAAATGCAGTATCTTGAAGTGTGAATTAGGAACCTTCAAACTAAGTTTGCTGCCTTGCTGCCTTGCCATTCATGGAAATATGTACAGGGATCCTATTTTAATAGATGACAGTGTTTGCTTCTCTTTCATACTTGTTTGTACAGTGAATAAGGGATAAAAATTTGTTTCTAAAGGGATCTGTCCTACCTGTAGTAGAAGGCAAGGTTTTATAATAATGAGCAGTAAAAATACATATTTCCTTGTTCATTTTCTTTCCAGCTCAAAGGTCTTTTATTCAATATAATTTTTGATCTTTTCTTGAGAAATAAAACTGTTACAAGACATTTACCTTTTGCTGGTATGGTATCTAGGCAATAATAATTACGGATTAAACATTTCACTTTTTTTTTTTTTAATACTGAGTTTCTCATTACTTTGCGTCGATTATGTATCATTAAACACCATGTCTCTGAATAAAGTGTGAATGGTTATTAATGTTGTTTGCTTCTAAAAAAAATATTTGCATGTAGGGTTTTCTTTTTTATTTGTAAAGAAAGCATTGCACTGATTTTCTGTTTGGAAAAAACTTAACAGAACAAATTTTGTAAAAAAACCAAACTTTGTGATTTATCTCAAGCAGATAAACTAAAAGTCTGCTATCATGATTAATTCTCACCGGTCTGAATTAAGAATCCCTTTTGAATTCCATCTCCTTGAATTGCTATTCATTGATGCCTCAGGACTTTTTGATTTTTGATTTTTTAATTTTATAGATTGTAGAAGTTAATGTAGTTTTAGTGTAACAGCAAAGTAACTTTAGTAGCTTAATGTTTACACATACCAACCCCGTCCTATATCAATCCCTCAAAACTCTAGTAGCTGTTTAGTCTCCATTTCAAGGTAGAATTGCAGAGAAGTGCCATGAGGCCTGCAGCAGAAGATAAAGACACAGACAGAAGAACACCAAATCTAGAACTTCGGAAGGCCTCCAAGGACCAGACGTGCTGTGAGGAAGACAAGGATGATGAAAGAGGGGTCCCAAACCCCCAGACTCAATTCCTGACAGGGCGTGCCAGGGGCAGGATGGGGGAGGACCGGGGAAAATAACAGAATGGGATTGGATGGACATCATTATAAAATCTTGGAACCTGGGAACTGAGGGGGGATCCTGTGGACAAGGTTCATTAAAGCTTCTGCTCTCCTTATCTTATCTCCTACTAAATTTGCCTGGGGTTTTTTGCCTCAGTCTATAAGGCATCATCAGAAACATGACTTAGAGATTTCCTTTGGGAAAAAAAAAAAAAAAATCATCCTAGCAGTATTGACAGTGAAGTAAATGGCTTTGTCTAAATTGACATATGTGAGTTAGTTCCAGCTTGGGGTGAACATTTTCTCTCAAAGGATTGGACCTCGGTTGCTGCACATGTGGCTTTCCATGAGACCAGCACAAATTTTACTCAATGCCAACACAGAAAGTGAATCTTTCTATGTGTGATGATTTATTCTGTGGTTGAAGGGGGTTAAATGAAACCCTTACAATTGAAAGAAAGAGGAGACAATTCAGAGGAACTGAAACCAGATCATTATAAACAAAAAGGGAGGTCTATGTAAGGTTAAGCATTTATATAAATATTTGTCTTAATGCAGCATAATTGCATGAGTCAAACAAAGTGTGGAGATCATAAAATTAAAATTCCAAAATCAAAAGTGTTCAGGATTCATTTTGCGAACTCCAGAAGTACATTAAATCTTTTTGTAATGTCAGGTGGTCTCCTCTTTATGTAAGAATATGCTTTTAATTAGGGGTTACCTCACTGTAGTAACTGGATGAATCACAAGTATTCAAAAATAGAAATCCTTGCATATTTGTAGAATAATGTTTATTTTCAGGAATCTTAATGGTATCTGAAAGCAGGTGGAAAATTAATGTAGTTCACTTTATGTGAACAACTGGAATTTAAGTGTAGAGTAGAACTGGCTGGAAAATGAATGAAAAAATACCATTCCACTCTCCTCACACTCTTCAAGTAGGATTAATTTTTTTCACCCCTTTAATAGATCTTTCTAAAGCTTCCGTCCTTTCACAAAAGACATAAGATTCTTAAATATTCATAAAACTACTTCACTCTTTTTTTTTTCTTTTTCTTTTTTTTTTTTGGTACAATTGCATTTTTTGTTTTGTAGTAATTGTCTCCTGGTTCAGCTTGTGTCCTCTGACAGTTGCCACAACCATCTTTGTATTTTCAGATGTTTTAAATGCACTGTTGTGGTGCTTCTTCCATAGCTGCTACCTCTTTCTGCTGAATTAATAAAGAACGCCAGAAATATAATGAGTAAATTATCTACTTCTTCCCATCACAATATTTTTTTTCCACTGGCAGTATGAATTAATGAGTGGAAATTTAATAATTTCACTAGTTAACTATATAGTTTAGTTTACTAAAATAATTTAATTAATCTCAGTATCCATCTCTTTTAATTAATCAGTTAGTATAAATAAGAACAGTCCTAATACACTATGGCCTAGAGTTCCTACCCTATTATGTGGCAGATTAGCACAAACATATTGTGCATCTATCACATATTTATGTTTGTGTGTGAGTTTTGTTTCTCTGTTTGTTTTTCACTTTTGTAATCTGTGGTCTAAGTGCCTGCTAGATCAGGGGCTGTATTTTATCTTTTTACTCTGTAGATCTTGATGGATTTCCATTCTGCCGTTATATGCAGAAAAAGACTTTTTAGGGTTTTTTGGATTTTTTTTTCCTGTGTGTTACCAAAACTTATTTTACATTTCACTGATTTCAGCTGACAGCTGAAATAAAGTAGTTGGTGTTTCTATGTCATTTGTGTAGATCTGAATTGTTAATTTTATCTGGGAGGTAAAATGCATGCGCTTCATTTGTTTTCTGAGGTACTTTTATGAAGCAACAACTGAGCAGTGTATGTAACTGATCACAAGGGGTTTCTTACAAAGCTTTTAAAATTCAATAACTGTTTTGAAATCGAAGACAAAACATAGAATAATGTTATACTGTCCATTTTAGGCAAATGTGTGAAAGCCACCATTGGGTAAAATAGTCAACTTGGCCCAACTGCTGTGATATTAATTATAATCCCATTGGAAGTCACATTAGACTGTGTTTCAGTGCAAATAACTGTTCCCTGTCAGTGTGTTTGATGCTTCAGCTGAAGCAGTTTTACCAAGTCATCCAGTGTGTATTGTATGTCTCTGATAAGACTGCTGCCTTGTAGGGATGAAATCCAAAAACCAATGTCAGATGGAAATCAAAGTTCTCAAAGTCTGAAGGATTGATGGAGAGAGATTTTAATGAGTGTGAATTTCAATCTTTACATTCATAAATTTGGCAGAAAGGGCAAGCATGAAATTTCTGGGTGCAGATGTCTGGGAGACATGTTTGAAAATAAGGAGCTTAAAAAAGAGTTTAAATGAAAACCAGGAGTAACATTTTGATTAAAATAAATAAATAAATACTTTTTATATAGTTTACCTGGAAATGTAGCTCAGATTTTGAGGAAATTAAGTATATGTCTGAACCTTTGTGAAACTGGATGAGAACCCCATTCCAATTACTTCTCAGTAATATGTGTAAAATTTAATTGATTTTATTCAAGCAGCTATTTCTTCTAACTTAAAATAAATAAGAAACCCCACCACCCAGAAACTGCCTTACTAAAGACACTGCCAAGTAGAAGACTCAAACAAGGGAAATGAAGAAGTATAGTCTACTTCTTTTTTTTTTTTCTTTTTTAACTTAAGCATGGCATCACAAAAATATTCTGTAAACTGAGGTTGATTTTGTTAATAATCAATTACAGTCATATAGAAATAAACCAATTTGAATTGGTAATGCTTCTGCATCCATATCTTTTAATATAAATAATATTTTTCTAATAATTCTATTCTGATTTTCTTGCTGTTCAACCTAGTCCAATTTTTCTTTGCTTAAAGTTGTGTGTTTGTGCCCTACATTTTATATTGTCATTTAAGGAGCTAATTTCAAACTACCATCAGCCAATCATTCAAGTGAAAATTAAGGTAGTTGCTCCTTCTTTATGTAAAAATATCAAAGTGAGTAATAAAAACAAAGGAGAGAAATAAATTGGAAGTTTATTAATCACAACAATTGGGTCCCTTAGCTACTGATTCTAAACCTGATATTTGCCGTTTTCAAATATTTACTCTGAAATAAAAATGAAATTATGAAGCCAAGGCGGAAAAAGAGTTGAAAGTTGAGAAGACCTTTTAGAAGCAGGTTATGTAGTCTGCTGTATTACGAGTTTTGTCCTTTTGATACTGTGGATTTTTTATTATTTTTTTTTTTCAATAAATATTGCATTGGAAACACATAGCCTTATGATATTCTTCAGAAGTCTATGATGAAGATGCCCCTTTCTTACAGAAAGTTGGGCAACAGCATGCCTGTGCTTTATGAAGTACAAAGACTTCACAGGTAGTGGGAGTTTGAATGAACTCTGCATGACACAGGCACAGTCTTTTCCCAGATGTGATTTGAGAGAAGAGCCATTTTGTACTTTGCTGCATGAAGCTAAAACTGGCAATGGAGCCTCTTCATCTGTGGAAATTCCCCAGATTTGACAAGACTAGACAAAGCCCTGAGAAACCTGGTTGTACTCTGAAGTTAACTTCTGCTTTGAGCAGTTAGACTGGATGATTGCTTCAGTTCTCTTTCAACTTAAATTATTTTACAGTAATAACATGCACTGTATTTTGAAATTTGGCATAATGGCTGGGCTCAGAGTGCATACCTAAATATTGTGCTTTAACTCTGACAGTTTAGATGTCTAAAAACTATTGAAATTAAGTATGGCAGCTCCCCATGGGCGTCCTGGAATCTTTTGCTCTATAGTTACCTAATCAGAGACTTACTTTCCTTTCTTATTCCCTTCTATATTTTCATCTACTTGAAAAAAATGCTCATGAAGTCCAAAGGTTGTCATTTTGACTGAAGCTTAGCTTCAGTTAATGACATGTGCATGTAATGCTCAATGTATGTGTAGGGAGCCTTGCTCTGGAAGTTTTAAAAAAAACCCAAAACAACCAAAGCCAACAAGAAATTGTTTCCCCTTGGTTGTTACTTATTAGAAATAAAATTTTTTTGGGAGATGAGCACTCTTAGAGAAAAGTTTCCAAAACCTGTGATTGAAAATACCATGCCAGTTACAAGTGTATCAGTACCCCTTTCTACAACAACGATAAACAGTGAGTTTGTCCCACCTTTGTATTTAATGTCTTGGTTTTGATGTCAGAGTTGTGAATTGTTAGTAGCTGGAAGAGACAAAAAATATGCATAGAAAGGGTATCAGCAGGTATGAAACACTTCTTAGTGAACACTGACAGAGCTGACCCTCCACTTTCTACTACCCCTACACTGCCATCTTTCCTTAGCTGTAAAAAGAGACTTTGCCAGTCCCCCTAAATGATGAGCCAAACGTGACAGCTCAGCTGATGGTGTTGACATTGGCAGCAGGCTTGATGGATGGCACCAAACCTTGCCGTGGCCTCTTCTCCTGCTAATTAGGTGTTCGAAGGAACTCTGTGTGCCACAGGCACAGCCTTATCGGAAAAAGGACATCTTTGCCGTTCACCCTGACAGCTGTGATGCAGCTGTATGTGGAGTGAATTGAGCACGGAGGGGGAGGATAGAAGTTGGAGGAGAGGATTTAGAACAAGTGACAGCTCTGGTATCTTGCATTGTAGCCATCCAGAGCTAAAATAAACAACTGGGATGAAGAAGATAGAAGATGGGAATTGAAATCTATAAAATGGGAACGTAGTTTAGGCATGAAAAGAGAGGAAGATGGAGAGGAAGGGAAACTAGCCTGTGAGCGCTCTGTGAGGCAACTGGAGCTATAGGTCATATGCATGTCCATGGATATCAATGGGGATGTGGTCCAGGAAGTCCTAAAACTGAGTAAGCAGAGTAGCAACGTGGGCCTGAATATTTTATTGAAGTGCCATAGGTATGAGAGCTTTGGAGACAGGTCAAGGGAAGGAGTTGACAAAAAGTGCTTGCTGTTTGTTCTGAATGATTATAGGTGGGGCACAAGAGAATTTGAGAGTGTTCCTACTGTTTATCAAAGTAAATACCCTTGCTGATGCAGAAACTCTTAAGTGGTAAAATGTTGATAGAACTTGCTTATTCAAGATTGGAACACGTTCTCTATAGGTGCTTTGGAAGACATGCCTAACTTAGTTAAATGTTAGCTACACAGTACACAAGTAGAGGTAGTGGAGTTGAAGATGTAGAAGATTCAGTTGAAATAGTGTTTCACCACTGTGCTTTTGTTAGTTCCCATTAGTTTTTATTTTTGAGTGGTTTGGTTTTTAAGGGACTGAGTGAGACCCAATTTTGGACCTTTTGTAACGGTAAACTATGAGATTTAAACTTACCAAGTGTTTTATAATACTGCTTGAGAAGGGCAATAGAATGCAAAATTATTTTCAAGATTAAGTAAAGTTTGCAATTTTTCAAAAAGTTGATGTAATTTAGAAGGTAAAAGGCCAGTTCAGAATAAATAAGTGAAATAAGAGTAACAGCAACATTCCCGGAACTTAGTCTAAATGTTTTTTTTTAATGTCAAGCATTAAAAAAGAAAAAGTTATTTCAGCATTAATTGATTTTCATCTATGTTTTGTAGAAGCATAAAGATTAAGACAAAAATTTTGCTCACAATAGATCTGTCCCAGACAAAGGTAAGGAGTGATATATTGCTTGGGAGCACTTGCTTGTAAAAAGCTTCCAGTATAATTTTACAAGTGAGTCACTTAGTTTGTGATAGCATTGAGATTTGGGATGTTCCTGCAAATTATTTTTTTTGAGGTTTTCTCTTTTTATTGCTGATTACCTATGGATTTTATTATATAAGACTTCTCTTTTCTCTACTGACATGTAGACAAAGTAGCTAACAGTGTGCTGCAGTCAGTAGCCAAAAGTGTCCCAAAGCAGATGGTTCTATTGTTACAGCAAAGAAAGCACACATATGCTTATACACCTCAACAATGCTTTATTTTTTTTACAGTTAGTACCATGCTTTTTATTACCTCTTATCCTGCACTGAATAAATAATCTCAGGTTGCCCCCCCCCAAAAATAACAGATATCAAAGATTATTTTTGTGATTTATATATATATATATATATATATATACACACAAAAAAATCCAGACCTA
>VXBX01001280.1:200056-254241 GCA_013400415.1 Scytalopus superciliaris | reverse complement strand
TACACACAAAAAAATCCAGACCTATTAGAAACTATGAACTTATACATAAGGGAATCTCTCAGTCAATCCTTGCTCTGCTTTATAGTGGGGACTGCTCCTGTGACTTTTATTTGTGTGTATACAATGTATCCTGTACCATATTTATGGAACGTGCAATGTCTTGTGTGACAGTCTGTTTATTATCAGTCCTGACTTGTGAGGTAATCTCAATTATAATACTGAAAACTTTACACACTTTTCTTAAAAGTTTCATATGCTTACATAACCTGAGCTCTCAGATTTTATACAAGTCGCATGACAAATGCGAAGTCAATTTTTAGTGAAAGTGATGTTGCTCAGTGAAAAAAACCAAACAAACTAGAATTAAAATGTTTACATGGATTGTTCACTATTTCTTACTTTAGTGCTATGTTTTTTTTAATTTTTAAAGAATTCAGCATACCATTTACAAACAAGTAGCTCATTATATTTCTCCTATCAATAATTTTCAAAATTGTACAATATTAGTTGTTTTTAAGTGTTTAGTTCTTGACGTCTGTTCTGTGTAACTGATTACTCAGCTTAATAATTTTAATAGTAAATCTTATATCAGTTTCTTTCCGTAACTGATTTAAGTTTTCACTGCACAACTCAAGATTTGGCAACTGCTTTTATATGTTTTCCAGCTTTAGTAGAAAGAAAGCTTTAAAGATTTGCATGGAGGTAAAAGGAGAACAACAGTTTATTTCATTGTGTTTTCAACACCAATATCTACTGTTTCTTTGCTACTATTGTGACTAAAAGGCAGCAGAACACTCCTTTAGATAGTGGCTCTTAGACATACTTATGAAGAACAAATATATCAGTAAGAAATAGATTTTTATTTTGCTTTTTTATGGTAGTGAGTTTTGTTTTAATCTGTTAACTTTTTATTGGAGATATTATAATAATCCACAAACCACTGATGCCTACTTTAGTCATAATCTTTCAGATTTCTTCTCTCTCTGAAAATAAAATGGTATCTCTGGATGCTACAGATACAATCTGTTTGATGGCGTGTTTATGAGTTTCTAAGAGATGAACAGGAAGGAGTTGTTCAGAGAAGCACAACTTTTAATCTAATCTATCAGCTACACTGAGTGTACATTTCAAAATCATACATATATGTATTTTCAATTTAATTAATAGATATATATTAGGAATGCAGGTGCATTAAATTGTGGGCTTTTTTTCCTAAATAACATTGTAAGTATTAATAAGCAACAGAGGGAATTTTCTGTGTCTTTTTTTCTTTTTTTTTTTTTTTGCCCAAGAGGAAGGTTTTCATGTTTGGTTTCTCCTCATTTACTTTCCCTTGTTTTCCATGTGCTCTTCCTTGCTCTCAGTCTCACTTTTTTCCTCATGTTCTTCTGCCCAATTCCTGTCACACCTGTTGTGTGCAATGTCTCTCACATGCATGCTGACTGCCTCAACTTTCTCAGGTGTGCTCTGTCTCTTTCATGTGCTCTCTTGTGTGCTATCACTCAGTCTTGCTGGCTTATCCTTACATGCTCACTTACTCATTCTCTCTGGTGCTCTCTCTCTCCCTTGCTTTCCTTTCATTGCATGGTTTCTCTTATGCTCACTCCCTTTCTCACTTACACTCTCGCACTCTTGTTCTCTTTCTGGCTCCTCTGCACTTCCTGTCTCTTTTTATTCTTTCACTCCTCTCAAACTTACTGTATCTTATTTTTTCTAGAAAAAAAAATGTTCTTTTTGTTAGCCAGCAAGTGGTCATGTATCGGTGATACAAGATAGGTTGATCACCAGGCATAATACTGCTTTATGAACTTTCTTAATCGGATTCGCGGGTGAGTTTTTTTCCCTTTAAGGTGTTCCATTTCTCTTCCTTCCAATGCCACACCCTCTCCCCCCCATCCCTTCAATCACATCATTGCTTGGAGGCAGGAGAGTATGGGAAGAGGGAGAGAAGCTCATTTAGCAGCCCTGGTAGACATAAGCATCATTGTACCAATCAATCAACACACATGCTTTCCCACTGAGACTCCCCTGTGACCTTGAGGAGTGTAATAAATGACTTAGAGGACAGAACAGACAGAAGGTTTATGATAAACCAAAAATTATGTTCTTCTGGGTGATGAAGAAAAATAAAAATGAAGAGTGAGGGTAGATACATATTTGGTTTGAACAGAGCTCAATAAATTCTTTAACTAAATTTTGCTGTACTGGCTGTGGTTAGAGGAGTTTACTGTCATGGTGATCAAGACTTCTTCAATAAACCTCACTGCAGTGTTTAGAGTACTTCTTTTCATGCAGTACTACAAGACTTTATGGTTCTGAGCCCTCTACCATGGCTGAAGGTTGTAGCAGTTATTGATAAAAGATTCCAGAGGAAGCATATCTCATCGAATTTACGTTGAGGAAAAACAATCAGCAGAGTGAATCACTTAACCTGGATTGACTTGACTCATTCTGAAATCTGCAGCACTTTAACTCAGTCATGAGAAGGTTATTATTAATCATAAATGTTTGATATGTTAATAAGTACAGCAACTTACACTATGGCTATAGATACAATTTTGGCAGATTTTTAACAGCTAGTTTTATATACTTTAAATATTTTTATTTTTTTAATAGAAAAGTTGAAGTCAGAGATCTTTTTGTATCTATTATGTAACATTGGCCATTTTCTTTACTAATTCCTCCCAGTTCATTTTTCTTTACTTCTTTTGGCCCTTATCAACATAACTGTCTGTATTTGCCCAGTGTTAAGCCTCTAGTGACAGTGATGGCTGACATATTTCAGTCAGCCAAACCACTGATACTCCTGGTTCTATACTTAGATTCCTCTTCTTTCCAGTTTAATTAATTAATTAATTAATTAAAAAAACACAAAAAAACCCAAAAGCCAACTAGTCACCATCCTGATAGCATATGGACTGCCAAATAGAAGTAATGCTTGTTCTCCCTGATTGCCATTGCGTTCAAATGCCTACAGTCCATAAAACTAGTTTTCTAATCACATTGCAAGAAGTTTAGGAACCTATTTCCATTTCAGGTTTTTTTTCTTGTTCTGGGAAGAAGGGGTTCATTGCAAACAAATTTGGATACTACATTTTTTTCTAATGATAGGCTATACTTTGCAATGCAGGAATAAGGTATTTTGGTTCATTAAGCTCAGTAGCAGTGGTAGTAAACCAAAAGCTAATTGAAAAGAGGTGGCATGTATTTGGTGAAGCAGGCAGTTAAGTGTTATCATCGTTCTAATCATATTGAAGTTCATCAGACTTATTGATAAAATGCCCAGATCTCCCTTGTAGCAGCCATAATCCAGTATATGTCTGGTGTTCTAGAGTGCCAGAATTGTAAATAACAAAATAATAAAAATATATTGCCTTATGGAGAGTTGAAATAATTCTCAGAATGTTACAGAAATGTAATCCACTTTTAAAAGGATTAAGCAGCAAGCCTTGTAAGGTCCTAGAAGACAGGAAAAAGCAGTCTGTTGCTGTTTCAAAAGACTTAAGTTTACCAACAAGGAATTTGCTATCAAAGGACAGCAGATACATATCAAGAAAAAAAAATCAGAAAGTTTATTGTTTCTGGTGCTTTTAGTGAGGTTAGTAACCCAGTCCTGTAGAACAATTAAAATCTTCAGCATCTCACTGTTTTGAAAGTGTTAAGTTTTTGTCACTCAACAGATTTAGCTGCACTTTTCATTCAGGTATAGCCAAAGTACTGTGTAACTTTGCTGCCAAATCACACCTGCATTTGCCCTAATAAAGGCCTTCAGAATAGTCTGGCAATGGAATGACAGAAAAGGGCAATTATAGATTAGTCAGGGGGAGGGGAAAAAAAGGTAGAAAAAATGTTTCAGTTGTAAGCCATTAATTATGAATAATACTTTCTAGATGCTATGCTCTGTTAATATGAATAACAAGTGTAGAAAGGAAGATTGTAACTTTCTATCCAGTAGTGTTTTGTATGCAAGATATTTTGCCTGTCAATACTGGAGATCCAATAAATGCTTTTCAAGAACTTCAGCTTTCCCGGGGAAGCTTTTTTTTTTAAAAAAAAAGCTGGATATCATGTTGAAATCTTGTCCACCTGGAATTTATTTATTTTAGTTGGATCAAGTCTCTGTCTACTAAAATTAGTTAATTTAAAAAAACCAAACAAACAGACAAGAAAAAAACAACTTTTGAAAGTATCTTCAAGGACAGGGAACCATGAGCATCTGGGTATTTTTATTAGTTTGGGAACACAAGTCATGTAGCTTTATGTCTCAAAGAGATAAGGAAAATAGAACAGAGACTTGAACCCAGGTCATTAAAGCCCTAAGATAACACTTTAATCACTGTACCTATCCATCCTTTGGAAGAAGATTATTAATGCAAGTATTTTCATCCTCTGCTTTTAAAAGTCGGTTTTCTTATAAAATGGAAATGCACCTCAGTGGAGAATTTCTGCAGCTCCTACCTGGATGTAATAGAAATTAAATAATAGGTTCTTTGTCTTATCAGTGCCAAAAGCTTTCAGGCTGAATTCAGTTTTTGTTTATCCCGTAAAAGAAAGTTTAGCACATTTGAGAATAGAACGCATATCCCTTTATAAAATTTGCCTTTTTATGGCAGAAATATGGATACATTTGGCTCATTCTATTTATTGCTATAAGTATGAAATACTAGAGGCCAAATTTTGAGACACCTATGTAGTCAGTTTAATGAAAACTCTTGATTTTTTAGGGTGAATGCAAGGTAAATTTGTCTTTAAAGATAACAGTTACTCTGGGAAGTGTTAAATATGCTTTAAATGCAAAAATAAATACAGTTTTATTTGACAGGTGATAGAAGTTCTGAAAGGAGAGCACAGTAAAACCAGAGCTTGATAGACTAGCCCTGTTCTTAGTGCTTTTGAACAAAACTATGCATATCAATTTATAAAGATAAACTTTGCTGTAGGAAGATTTAGTTAATAGGAATATTATGAATCATAGTGATGTAATGTTTGTTAGAATGTGATATTTTAGGTATAGTCTAATGTGTGCCAGTTATGCATCTCCATAGATTGGTAACTATGGAGAACTTGCTATATGTGGCAAACATAAACAGAAAGCAAACAAAAACATTCTCATTTTGTGGTATCAGAAATCAGATGTTGTGTTTTTATTTTTTTCATCCAGTGGAGAGGTCCAGTGCCAATGAGTCCTGGTTGGTGTTTTGTAACATTTAAGTGACTATTAAGCTAGAAATACCATGGCTGGGTAATGAGTAAATAAGGAGAATCGAGGAAAAAGAAGCCAATGTATTACCCAATCAATGGTGACATTGATTCTGGGTAGAATTTCTTAAAATAGGTACTCAGAAGTTATGCAACCATAGCTGGGGCTAAGGGAAGGATGTACCAGAGTCACTGCCAGTGAACTAAAATATAAGGTATTGATTTTCCTTTTAGCAACAAATAAAAAAACCATTATTTTTTTAACAAAAAGAAAAAATAAAAAAATGGAAACCCATAAGGGTTTGTGATCTGGATGTTCCTGGGCCCAGGCTTTCAGAAATAAAAGAAAGAGAAATCCTCTCAAACTGTAATGAAATTAACTTTACTTTGCAGGCACTGGGCCCATGCCGTTTCATTTCATTACCAGGATACGCTGAGCGGGCTGGAATCAGCAAGAACTACAGGCAATGCAAGCTGATGATAAGCATTTCATCATGGCCCTAAACATATTAAATTTTCAGCAATAAATTTTATCAACAGCATCGCCATGGCTGGATAGCATTCCCCTCGCTGCCCCCCCCTCCTTCTTTCTTCACCCCACTCTCCCTTCACCCCATTCACTTTTGCTCTGCAAATGCAACTTTTACTTGACTGTTCTGAAAACAAATTTTTAAAAAATCAATAACTAAAAAAATAAACCCTACAATTTAGCTAGTTCAGTAATTATCCTTCAGGCTATTGCCTCTACTTACCGAAAATGGGGAAATAAAGTTACAGCATGAACAAAGATAACAATAGATGACCCTCATTAGGTTTTGTGACAGTCTCCAGATTTCCTCCTAAAACTAAAACATATCCAAGGGGAAGATATATTCAATTGAAGACCTCATTCCAAGACATTTGGCCTTTATAGAATACTGATATAGAAATACGAGGTATAAGTATAAAAGAAAAGGTTGTAGATTTGATATTTCTAATAATATAGTCAATAAATGGCTGCAGTGGTGAAATGGCCAAGAAACAGAAGTTCCTGAGGATCAGGACAAGGAGAATACTTAATCTACCAAACGACCAGATGATATCCCAGTAATCAGTGCAAGACAAAAAGGGAACATATACCTGTGAAACAGAGGGAGCAGGTGATAATTTTGATTTAGTCTGGAAAAGGGCTGGTCTTTTTGAGCACTACTCTGGGTAACTATAGTAGCATCTTTAATGATAGAAAGGTGCATATTTGAGCATGCTCAAGCCATAACAACTCTGAGACTGGTTAGAGGCTAATTAGTTTCAAAAATGAAGACTAGAGTAGCTGAAGGAAATCTTAATTATATTAATAATGAATTATTCTCTTACATAGTGCTATAGTATGGTTCATCACTGGAAATGTGGTTTTAAACAAATACTTTTTAAATTTTGTCTGATATTAAATACTGACTGAGTGGTCTGCTGGGGAAGAAGATCATACTCACAGATGTGTTAACTGCTGAAGCCAGCATGTCTAATATAATGTAACTCAGGACAGCCTGAAAACAGGAAGTAGGTAGAATGCTTCAAGATCCTAAAGAAGGTTTTAACAATTGTGAACAGCGTCACCTTTTTCTCCTTCTCATTCTTTATAAGGAAATCCATCCTGCTCCTCTATCTGTTATTTCTGGTTCCTATTCTTACTGTTAAAACTAGAACCTTTTTGCACGTAAGGGAGTAGAGGTTGATAGAAGTGGAAATTGGAAAATTAATAGGCATGACTTCATTTTGTTTAAAAAACCCCCACACCTGTGGTTTGAGAAAAACTAATTGTTACATTAGGCCTGGAAACATGGCTAGGACAGGCTTTTCTGATAGATACCTGTACCGTATTAATGGACTAAAAAATAAAAAAAAAAAAAAAAAGCATAGTTAAAGGAAAAATTACTGGAAAGCATTTCTTTGTCAACACTTAGATAGAATGCTAATATTTTTCTTTAATTAAATTTCTTATTATTAATTTTTCTTTAGGTTTTGTTATATAGTATAGCATTTTGACTAGATCTTATTGGTGCAGCTCATCCTTTGCATATTTCAAAGCCTGATGTAGGTGACATTTCTGCAGGTTGCTCTGGGAAAACTTCAGGAAATAGCAGCTGCCATTGCAATTCTTGGAAGTGAGTAAATTATTCTTGAAAGAAAGTAGGGAGCCTAGGCAACTTCTAATATGATTTTCATCACTGTGGTATCCGAGCATTTCATATAAGTAAAGATAACAATAAAGGTTTTTCTCCTTCTTCCTTTCCTGCTGGGAAAAATACAGCAATGGCTCTATGGGACATTTGGCACAACATATAATAAATGATTAGAGCAGTGTCTATGCACTGAGTTTATCAGACACTAGCTCAGTCCCGGTGTGGCTGCATTATATTCGTTCCTTTGCAGGAAGTCTACTACGTAGCAGGCTATTGTAAATAGAGAAGGAATCATCTGTTCTCTGTATGTCCATGGTGCATACAACAAGAAGGATTTATCTTACACTGCAGCATTGAAAACTCAGATTAAAAGTTTCTTTTCCTATGATAGTCATAAAGCACCATCATCTGAACATAGATTACCTGGAGAGACAGAAGACTTGTCATCACTGAATGTTTATTAAGGACAGAGTCAATAAATATCACTTAATAAAACCATTGACAGAAGTTTTGTCATGTCCTAGAGTAGAAAATAAGGGGATGACATTCTGCAGTTTTAACCTTTTCATTTCAAAACCCAAAGCAAACACTAACAATACTTCTTTCATTAGATATGCAGCTAGAATTTCAGTTATAGTACTTCTGCAAAGGGTAATTAACAGACTTCTAACTCTCCTCAAACTGTTTTTGGTTGGGGTTTTTTTGTTTGTTTGTTTTTTGTGGTTGGTTGTTTTTTGCTTTGGTTTGGTTGTTGGTGTTTTGGTTTTTTTTTAATCTTCCTGATAGCCTTCCTTCCAGTCAATAAATTTAAGAGCAGCAACAATCAGGTTGCTCAGGAATACTACCCTACTGTCCTAACTCACTGACACATTTAAGCTTCATGGCCAAACCACCTCAAAAAAAAGAGGCAGCAAAATTGAAAAGACTGGTTCTTTCATAAAAATGTTTTGGATTTTCCTTTCACCTATGACATATTAATAAATACTAGAACTGTGTCTTTTTCCTCCTCTTCCAAGGATCATCAAGGAAGAGCTCTTCCAGTAGAACCAAATACAAGAAAACCTTATGAAAAAGTAGATGAAAGTTTCTGTCAAATAGAAGGTGACTAAATTTAGTGGCAAGGTCAAGATGAAAAATTGTGTAACCATGTCTAATAATTTATTGTTAGTCTTGTTTCAGAGCCAGATCTTTATTCTGTATGTCCTCTGATTTTACTGAAATCATTTTCAATTAAGATACGGATGAAGACTTGTGTTTTCACCAACTACATAAAGCTACTCTTAGAAATGTAGGACGCAATAATAATAAAAAAAATAGTTTATTTGAATCCATATTTTATATTTTTAATGATAAAATTCTTAAGAAACTGAAAACAATTATTTGGTTCAAGGCTATTTAAAAAAAAATAAGCTGCATGAGAAAATAGTTTAACCTGCTGAGGTGTGGAAACCCTGTTTTCCTTAGGTTACCATGATCTTTATTATTCATTCAACCTCTTCCTAAACCCTCTTGGGTTTTTTTGGGTTTTTTTTGTTTTTTTTTTTAATTAACATATTGGCCTAGCACTCACTTCTCCTTTCTATTGTTTCTGTAATTTTCACAAAGGCGAATTAAATCTGTTGCATGACAGCATTACGTGACAGTTCAGTAGTTTCACAATTCCTACAAATATTTGAAGTCTATTGCTGTCATAAATGATGCTCCTCTGTGACTTTCAGAGAGCAAAAGCTTTTATAGGCAGCTGTGCTAGTTGTCCCATTCTCAGTTCTTCAAGTGAACACAGTGGAAGAATTCTGTTCCAGTATGACAAACTCCCTGAGATATCATCTCATACCCATCATGAATTGCATACCTCCTGAAGCTGTTCAATGCAAAGCATCTTTTCAATTTCCACATCCTCTGCTGTGCCTTTAGTCTCAGAACTTGTTTGTTTTTACTTGCAGTGAATTGTTTTCAAACCAAGGCATCTAAATATATCGACAATGGCATATAATCTCATGATTATATTATGTTCCCTTCCGTTTGCTTACCAGCATATTTTGTTCTGTGTTACTGACATTGCCATTTTGATAAGTATACATTTTAAATAAATAACTAGAATTAGATTTTTGAGGACAATTTCAATTTCCCCTGTTTGTATTGCTTTGTAGTGATGTAATTTTCCATATGCCATTTTAAAATATTTAAAACTACCTGGCACATATAATTGCTAATTTGTCCTTATTGCTACTCACCGGTGTCATTTGAGAAGTTATAAGAAGGTAATACTTAGTGGAATGATTCAGCACTAGACAAATGAAGCTATTTTGCCACTTTGCAGATGCTGTTCTTGTTCACTTCCAATAAAAATGCTTTGAGTGGTAGAAAAGTATGAAGTTATGGAAACAAAATACAATAGATGGTGGCAAACCAATTCATAATCTTCCAGGCTTTCAACCATCAATGTTTTTCTGGAAAATTTGGGAAATGTTGGCCTCTCTCTCTCTCTTTCTCTCTATCCATGCAAAAGTTATTTTTAGATTAAAATAACTACTTTTATTTCCTAAGTCCTAAAACAGTTGTCAGTCTTCATTCATTTATTAATAATTCTTCTCCCCTTCTTCCCCTGCTTGCCTTCCATATCCCCCTACCAAAAAACATGTGGAGATGCAAATCATGGTATATGACTACAAGCCTCCTGTCAGTATGACTAAGAGGTATTTTCAGTTACCATCTATCCTTATGAATCCATGTTCTGTAGTTTCTAATACAGCACTGCAGAATAGTGATAGTGTTGTTAGATATTGACAAATACCATATAGACATAACAAGCATTTTTCTAGGTTTTAAAACATGACTTAAAATTTGGTTATCATCTGTCTGTCATACAGTGGTGATTGAAGATCAGTTACCTATTCTATCCTTTCTGAATAATCACCTTTTTTAAAAAGTGCAGTGATAATAACAATATGTAAATGTAATAGTAATAGTTATATGGTAATACAAATACGTGAGACCTGCTGCAATCTCATGAGTTTTTCAACGTTCTTACTAATGCAATCTCAATGATACTGAGTAAAAGGGGATAGTAATTTTCAACTACCGTGCTCCTAATGTGTGCAGCTTGCCATACTTGCCATGAGATGCACATTCCACCTGACATTAGTAATAAATTTCAAACACCTTTTCCACGGTTGTTATTTTTAGTCTGCACATTGGTTGTTTCTTAGAACTTTGCATTTCTCTTCATTGAGTCTCATAAATTTTCTCCTGGTCCAGTCCTTAGTTTTTTCCAGGTTCTTCTGGATTAAGTCTCTTCCATTTGTTAAGTCAAGCACTCACCCAACGTTACTGCCACCTTCAAATTTGTTGAGGGTGAAGTCTGTGTCACCATCCAATGTGTAAATTAAGTTACTGAACATTTTAGAATAACATATCAACCACTGGGATAGTCTGCTTGTTGCCAGCTGTTAGCCAGGTGCCCAGCCTTTGGTTTCATGTCAATACAAGTAAGCCTCACACTACCTAGCAATGCTTTTTTTCTAGCCCATGTCTCCTCATCTTTATATGAAGAAAGCATTTAACATCATATCTACAGGCTTGCTAAAGTCAAGATAGGTTATATCCACTGTCTTTTGCAGCCAGACATCTCATCAGAGATATCAGGTTCGTTGTATCAGGTGGTCAAGCATGACTTACTATTGGTAAATCCGTGTTGCACATCCTGATTACTTTGTTGTCCTCATGTGCTTGAAAAAAAGGATTCCATGGAGACATATACTATGATATTTCTATAGCTGAGGCCCTATCTGAGACTCATAGCAGTATTCTGTGTGTATATTTTTTTTCTTGCCTTTTTAAGGATGAGTATAATGATAACATTTTTATAGCCATCAGGGACCTCGTGTAATTGCCATGCAAGTTGTAGACAGTGGAGTAAAGTCACATCAGCCAGCCCTTACAGCCGTCTCAGGAGACTCCCATCAGGTCTTACAGATTTGGATACATCCAGCTTGTGAATATTGTCCATAAGCTTTTGTAAGTTTATCTTTTGGTGTGAGTAATAAATAGTTGCTTGTTAATTATGTCATAACTTCTCCTTTGTAATTTGATTTTTTCTTTTTTTTTTTCTTTTAAATACATTGAAGTAAATTGATCTTAGCAATTAATTTTCCCAGTAAAACTGTTACCTTGAGCAATATTGTGACCGATGTTCTGGATTCAAGGAACTGGTTCTACAGCCCAGATTTGCACCTAAAAATAATGTAATTTATGTGATTTCTTCATGTGTAAGTTCTCTTTCTTTTACTCTACTTTTCTTTGGTGTTTCTTTCTTCCCCACTCCCCACCATGGCTGTTGTCTGTTGTTGCACTGGAATTCTACCATCAGGACTTTTACCATCATGTCTATGGTAGGTGTTTGCTTCTCTTTTCTTTTCATGGCCCACAGTACAGGTGTGGCCAGAAACCAGATGAATGCCATCCATCCAAATTTAATTAAATGCTCACAGACATTAATATCTTCTTAAATTCCCTTAGTTGTTATAGTTCAATAATCCAATGTGCAAATATCAAACTCAAGGTGCTGATTTTTGGATTAGATGCTACTCGCCCTGGGTTAGTGTTCTTACTACTAGCAAAATAGAATTGATTTGCAAAGTAAGGCACTAAGCTTACATGTGCCTGGCATAGGAGCAATAAGCAGATTTTCAATATGTCTGAAGAGACTGAACATACTATGAAGAGAAGAAACTGAAAAATTTGACAGGGACAAGAAGGGAATTCCTATACTGGGGGCATGGGAAAGGTTAACACACAAAACTACTAGAAGAAATGTGGTATGTAATACTAAAAATAAAAAATCACCTTAAGAATCTCACAGTTTTGTCCTTTCTTCACTACCACTCCATCCCTGATATCCTTTACAGGAACTCTTGACAGTCATGGCAAAACTCCCATTCTGGCCAACACTTGGACATTTTCAGTGTATTTCAGCATTGCTAGCATCTTTCCTAAAAGTGGCATTTTTATAATAAGACAAAAATAAAAGAGGAAAAAAGTGTCCTATTCACCCACTTCTCTGTGTGAAGGTTTCACATTTGTGGTTTTAATGCAATTAATCAAAGACCAAATTCATTTGTATTCTCTGAACAGTTCAGGAATACTTTCATATTTTCTCAGTGTAGCAGTGTGAAATGGTGCAGGATGCCAATGGTAATAGTTCTGGGAAAGATATTGTTCATGCTAGGACAATTCTTATAGGTTTTGTTTTAGATGATGGATTGCACGTTCTCAGTCATTTGCAAGCCACAGGCTTTACATGTGCTGTCTACATTATCAAATTTCTCACTCAGTTTGAAAACCGCAGCATTTTAATTGAAAGGAATGCTAACCCCCCTAGCTCTATTAATGTGGCAACGTCGTTAGACTCTGAAAAATGGCCTTCCCATTTCAGAAAAATGAACAAATACCATACAAATGTTTTCACCCTTAGTAACCAATGGGGCTGAAAGGTGACCTGGCACACATTCAAGTGCAAAATATCGAACAGTGAACCCTGTGCTACAGGACACTTTTAAAATTCACTGACTTGGAAGAGATTGAATATCTGAGGGCTTAACAATGTCTAACAATGGTGTTAGTCTCCCTAGAACTGCCATAGAAAAGACGTTCTCCTTTGAGGCTAGTTTCAGTGTACAACAGAAATTTCTGGATCTGGTTCAGGAAGAGAAGGCATCAGAGCAAGGGAATTGGGCATTTGCACAGGAGAAGCTTTAAGATCAGATTGGTGCAGCTCATCAAATGGTGGTTAGTTTAGCTCAAATCTCATACAGTAAAACAAACCTCAGTAAGAAGTGAATGCTTTAGGGCCTTGGCACTTTGATATGTCTTAAGATTAGCAGTATGTTGAATTTTAAAACAAAATAGGGACTCTGTTTACATCCATACTGCCTTTCTCAGGGGTTGAAAATAGTGCCTTTTCCAGTGGTTGGAAACTTAGTTTTAGAATGGCAACGTAGAGATAGTTTACACAATGTTTAGGCATAACTGTTGACATGCAGATTTTTTTAGGTAATGATTTTAGGCTGCTGCTGGTGTGGGGGCTCTTCTCTTCTAATTCCTGTTCTGAGGATCTGCTTTTGACAAGTTGTTTGCACAGATGCCTTTGAAAAAGTCAAAAGCTTGTTTTAGTTGAGAGGAAAGATGTGTGCAGATTTCTGGAAATGTGAAAACATTGTTAAAATGTTTTATTTTCCAAATACATTCATTATTGAGTCTGACATGAATTACGGAGAATGACTAACAATTGTTTGAAATTACAATTATGATTGAAATATATCTGGAAAAGAATCAGTTTTTAGACCTCTGCCTAAGTAATCCCTAGTATTGTACAATATGAATTTTAATTAAAAAAAAAAAAAAAAAAAAAGGAAATATCTAAGTCAGAAGTTTTGACTACTATTTTCAGGTTCAATATGAAATTTTTTTAAGATTTATAGAACCATATTTACTCTAAAAGTTCAGTTCTGAGAATATTTGGTTGCAAAGTGCTCTTTCTGTATGTCTCCAAGTCCAAGCACTTATTTGAAGAAGTGGTTACTTCGTACTATTCAGTAAATATTCAGGGCAAAGTGTTTAAATCTGCACTGTTTCAGTTAAGTACATACACTTCCAATAATAGTCAGGGGTGGACCACTGGTGTTTAAAATCATTACCTTTTATGCCTGAAGGTGCTTCAGTATTTCTGAGTTTGTTTTTGCTTTGTAGGATTAATATTAATGAAATTAAATTAATTTCTTTATATTTTCATTGTATTTTTTTTGTGATTTCTCTACCATTAATGTGAAGTTAGAAGTCATCTGGTTAGACCTGAAGAGCAAGCAGTTATAGTTTACTATAAGTACTTTGTTTTGGCTTTCTTTCTTTCTTTAAGTGCAATATAGCTACCTTTTATAGGCTCTACTGAGGTAGATGTCTGATGAAAATTTTCTTTAATAGATCCCAAGGGAACATCTTTGGCAGATGCTCCTGACCAAATCCTCTGGTTCTCTGACTGTTTGTTCTTTCAAAGAACTTGTTTTTCTAAGTTTTAAAAAGTCAAGATCCTACTCAATGTGCCCCTTGTGGAATGATAGCCTACCTTCCAATACCATAAATCATCAGATCATTGTTCCAGATAGTGAAAAAGTACTGGTGTTAGCTGACTGTATAATAAAGCTAGTTCTAATGGGAATTCATGTTCATCTCATGCTCTTCCAGTTCAGGAGAAGAATGCAGAATGAGATACAGCTCCTGTCATATAATATTCTAGCCTTGTCTTTGATCTATCAGCATCAGTTTTGACCACACTACTGCCAAAAAGGCAAGTTGTGCTCTTTTCCCTGCCTCCAGCTGTCTGTTTCTGCCACCTCTCTTGTGTCAGCACTAGTGATTGTTCTGCTCATCTGGGAAAAATAATAATTTGGAGAGGCAGGTCTAGTTTTTAGTCAGTTCAAGGAACTGACATAACTGGTGAACTACGTGATTTAAGTACTGACATAGCAAAGGATGTGCCCAGCAACAGAGAAGAAAGTGAGGGCTGTCTTTCTGGTGGCAGCACAGAGTGAGATTGTGTAAACCTTGATAAAAGTTTGCAGAATTAAAAAATTACTGTAAAAATGTTTAGTTGGATTTGTGAGTATTTGCTAAACTGTGGAGTTGAACAAATGGCAACTGCCTAATTCTGTTTGTATATGCCCTTGTACCCTGCTCTGTTACTTGCATTTTCAGCTTTAGTCATATCTCAAGATTTCTATCAGAACAAGCAAATTAGATAGTCAGGGTTGCTTTTCTTTATATATGCATATATTAATGTATGCTGATGCAATTCTTGATTCATTTGTATGTAGGGTTTTGCAAGGGAAAACCAAGATTTTGCTTTTAGTTCTGAATGTGCTGAAGCTCAGGTTGTTTTTTTTTTTTTCCTGGTGAAGTCAACAGAAGGAAAAATGCAAATTCTTTCTACTACTCTTGATGCCTTGGGGTGGTACAGTTTGTTTTCAGAGAAGCCTGGTTGTCATGGGAGACACAGTGGGAAATGTAATGTTTTGAGCTGAAGACATTGTAGCATCTTCTGTTGAACTCTGTAATAGAATATCACTGTATGGACAGAATATTAAATAAATATGTTGCTACTATTTGTGTCAATTGTACATCTTAAATTCATGTTTGGTTTTTTTTCAGTTACTAGATACTTAAAAAGTAATGCTGAAGAGTCCAAAATATGTGTAGTTTGAGTCACTAAGTACTAGTCTTTAATAAGACTTTAGAAAACAACAAATTTAAAACATGCCCTAAAGCCTCACAGTTGCCTCTATAGGACAGTTCAGCTTTAGTTAATTTCTTTTTCACTCGTATCATCACTTTTATCTGTTATTTAATACATTATCCTGCATAAATATGAAATACTGAGAACAGTTGTGCGTTTCTAAATAGCTGTCAGGGTGATTTTCAAATAATCAGAAGCTGGGAGAAAGCTTGAGGGATGCTTGCTTATCTCTTGCCTTTTCTAGGACCAGCATGAATTATTTGTTGTAAATTGGGGTTTGGGATCTGTTTTCTGAACTAAAGAACTGTCTGTTCTTCCCCTCCCCCACCACCCCCTCCCTGAAAAATGACCAATCCTGTATAATGTATGCACACAGGAAATTACACGTTTGTTTTAGACCTGTGAAAGAATAACTCCATTGTAGATCCAGATAACTGGATGCTCTTGAGTTTGTACGGGAGTCATTTCACAAAAGTTGTCGAGACAGTTGGAGACAATACACTGAGCCAGCCAGGTCCTTGTACCTCTGAAGTTATCTGATCCAACAACTTACTATGTGTAACCTGTCACATTCAAACTTTGGAATTACTGTCTGTCAGGCAGAAATATTCCAAGATGGCACCTAGTTATGTTGTATACACCTGGACCTGGAAGCTAGGCAATTCTCCCAATTTCTGCAATTCTGAAAAAATCTGACTGACTCTTGTAATTAGATCATAGTACTTACTGTGGATTTTGTAATTTACTGCCGAAATAGTAAATAAGGGATTCTGTCTTGAAAACCACACTAGAAAATTTTGAAAGTGAGAGGGTCTTACTCTTTAGTACTCAATCTTCATAGAGGAATTTAAACTCTCAGGCAACTTAATGTTGAACTTTAGCTCAAATTTTCAAGTAATTTGTTTCAGCTACTGAGATTTTCCTCCAATCCTAAATCAAATTTAGACCAGGAATTTATTTTTTTCCTCCTATTTACTCCAATACAAATAAATAAGTAGTATATGTATGAAAAAGAGAGGGAACAGAGGATGACCTGCTGTGATGACCCACTCAAATAAAAACTGTGTGGAGAAAAAAGGTTTTTTGATACACTTGGTGATTAAAATTTGTTTGGGGAGTAAAAACAATTAGTTGATGGATCCATATAACTAATTTGAAGAACTTTGTGCAATACCACTGCAATAAATGCGTTTTAGTGAAACATACTATGCAAATATTTTGCAATTAGAAAGTTAATTTATACATTTCTCCGTCTTTAACTTCTAACATGATTTTCACAGTTTCTTTCAGGCTTCAAAAATTTATTTTCTTTTGGCACTAAACTGCCCATTTGTACTTTAAGTTGAGGGATTTTCTTTTAAACTGTTCTGTTTTCCTACATTCACAGTTTAGAAGATTCAGTGTAATTAAATATTGGAATTGAATCCTAGCACCACCTGCAGTTTACCTTCACAAAATCAGACAGAAATAATTGTCATGGTAAAATGGATTCTAAATTCATTGGTGTGATAATACTTTACGATAATATTGAATTTTATTAAAATAATTAAAAAGTTATGTTGGATTTCAGACTTAAAAGCTTCAAATATGTTTCTGTGTTATCAGCTACTATATTGCAACAGAGGTTTCTCTCATTGGGGAGTATTGAATTTGCAATAGGACACTGAATGTCAATGTAATATAAAATTTGCATAGCTGGTGGGTTTTAAAGTTGTTAATACAATAAACTAATCAAGTGAATTATTTTTACATTTTGTCAGTAGCCTAGGATTAATGAAGAGGCTCATCTTGGCTTCTTAAAATGAAACTCACTGAAGTGTCTCATCCTGGTCAGTCCTAGTTCTATATGATTGTTCTAGGCAAAGAAAGGAAAGGAAGATTCATACTTTGTTTGTATTTTCATACCGGCTGTCATAGAAAAGAATGATATAATAGATCTCTAATTTTCACAGTCTAAGCAATCCTTAAATGGTGGGGATCTTTAAGGACTTTTTCTTTTACTCTGAGTATCTCACTACAGGAGGTGTGACTCATTATGACCCTGAATTAAAGAATTAGAATTGTTGCTTATTTTAGCATAGTTAAACATTGTTAAACATGAGACACTTAAAATGTAAAAATGTTAAGTGAAATCAATGCAGCAGTAATATTTCAACTCAGCCCAGAAGTGAAACAGGTGACTGATCGTTCTGTGTAATAGCAAGTCATCTTTATTTGAGTGTCAAAGAAAGGATTCTGTTTAGGATGGCTCACCCATATTTTCCATTTTCTTGTTTTCCCAAGCAGAACGTAAAATTTAAAAGTCCGAAGAGGTGAGTTTTGTTACTTAAGGTTCTGGTTTCAGTAAAATAATTCTGAAGGTATTGATAAGTGGAAACATCATATAAAATATGTTATACAAAATTTTTCTTCAGATAAACTGTGAGTATATATATCCCTGAGTGTAAATTTCCATCAATAGCCATAGTTATGATTGTGTGTGCTTTCACAGAAAATCCCAGAAATGACCACAACTACCCAACGTTCCCCTCAAGAAAAACCTGTGAAAACAAAACCAAGCCACACTTTATCTTTGCTTGCAGTAATCAAACTGAAAATGTGGACTGAAATATTCAATTAAAGATGTTGACTATAGATATAGAAACTTTTGAAGAATACTGAGTTAAACTATTCCCACTGTTTTAGAAAAAAATAGAGATTAGAGAAAAATCCGTTTTCCATCTCTGTATAATGTAACTTGACAAAATAGACTTTTCTCTAACCTTATATATATTATATCATAGTGCTAAGGATACCTGTTGGTATTCTGAATATCTTAGTAGTCAAATACTTCTGTACAAAATGGAAGGGGAATCAAATCAGCTAACCATCTGACAGTGTATGGAAAATATCTTTAAACAATGTTGATAAGATTCCTCTTGATGAAGTTTTTGGTAGCACAATGATAGACGCCTGTGCTGGGCTCCATCTATAGCAAAAGAAGGGGCACTTCCAGAGGCAGATCAACATAATAGAAGCTTAGAGAACCATGTTTCTACCTTTGCCAGTTATGTAGCATTGACTGTAGGGAATTGGGCACCCTGGAATGGTGTTAATGATTGGTTAATTGGTTGTTAATGGTTGGATATTCAGCAAAACTAGATAAATTTCATTTTGGGTTTTGGTTTGGTGGGGGTTTTTCTGGGTGATGTATGAGTTCTTTCTTTAATGGTTTCAGGAAGGTGACTAGTTTGGTACACCATCCAAATTCTGGTGGACTTCAGACACTTTGGATGACACTTAAGATGTGTGCTCTATATATCTGTTAATCTGCGCTGTTTTCTTTCCAACAGTCCCTGTTGAAATACTGTCAAAATGAGAGCTTGTGCCATTCAAAGGGTTGCCCCTTTGGAATTTAAAAGCATTAACTGCACTGCTAGACATCTTTTAAATAGGAAATCCATTTGATGTTATGGTACCTACAACCCCAACACAGCCAACAGTAAATACAGACTATTGAACATATGCTTTCCTGGCTAGCAGTCAGGCTTTTTTAACAGATTCTTTTATGCATACACTCCCTTTTGAGCTAATGGAATAGTGAAAACATATTTTCTAAATAAAACCTGTGTATGAGAAAATTGCTTAGACATGCATAATCTTTTTCAAGAAGATGTCAAGGAGTTGTATTGATGCTTGATGGGATGTTATTAATATGCTTACAAAAATAATTTAAAGGCAGTAGACCAGGGCTGTTTATACTATTTGTGGTAATATTACCATTACTAATTACATCATATTGTAATACTTACTGATACAAATCAACTGCTGGCAATGACAGGATTAGAGTGGGATGGTATAACAACTCAAGACGTCAGACCTTTGAGTTCGGTTTGGCATTATATTGTTGAAAAGTGCTTTTCATCTTCTTGTTTAGTGTACATGGAACATGTTTGCTATGCAAATTACTGCAAAGACAACATTTTTCTATTGACTTCTGTTTTCACTTTAGCCCTTGATTTTGTAGAATTAGGAAAAAAAAGATATTTAAAACTATTATTTGTTTAAAATGTTATGTCCATGAATAAACAGAAAAGGGAAGGTGTCTTTATTTTTTCTTTTTTAATATGGAGATAAGGGAGGACAGTGGGATCACTACAGATCAAGTATCTTAGGGCATGAAATCACCCTTTAACTGATTAGATAAGCAAATGTGTTAATTGTGTTATGGAATGGATAAAACCTCAACACCACCCTTCTTCTCCTCTAGTATTAACATCACTCTAAGAACTGGGATAAAATCTGTGGCATTCAGATAGAAGAGAAAACAATATTAGACTTACTAGAAACAAGGTATATGAATAATTGAATAGGAATGTGTGTAAAAATGTAGGTTCTTTATGTAAATCTTGGCAAACTATTTTTTTCAGTTTGTGAAAGGAAAAGTAACTAATAGTGGGCTCTCATATCCTAGGCATTGTAATCAGGGTATCTTCTGAAGTTTCTTTCAGACATTGCTCTATTTCTGTAACATCACAGTGGTCTTCATTAGAATTACTTTATCACTATTCTTTATAGAGTGAAAAATAAACTGATCACATTAATCTGCTTGTGATTTTCTTCTATTGTCAGAAGTTTACACTTACCTCTTGTGAATGGCAACAGTAATTACCTGTACACCTCCTCCTCAATGAGAGGGCTGCTGCTCCATTCTTCATAACAGAGAATTGATGCTCTACATGTGCAAATCTTTAACAGAAAGTCACAATATATATATTTATTCACAGCATGGATTTGATCTTATCAAATTCATGGGATTGGAGTCAAAGCATTAAATNAATTTCAAAGTTGAATCTTATCTACTTTTGTAATTTTAGTGAAACTTATGTTTTCATTACTAAGAGTCTTCCCACTGTACTAGCATCCTCTTCTGAGGTGTAAAGGATTGTCTTGTGCAACATAATACATTCTCTGAGAGAAAGAGAAAATGAGTGAGGGATTTTATTGCTTTTAAAGAGAGATTCAATTTGACTTTGTTTGTTTGTGGAGGGGTTTGGTGGGTTTTTGTTTGGTGTTTTGTTTCTTTGTTTGTTCAGGATTTTTTAGCATACTGTCACTTAGAATTTAGAAATCTCTGGAGAGTACAAAAAGTGTGCTTTTTTTTCCCATTGCATGTAGTTAGATAACTTAATGCTGTTGCTGTTAAACCAGTCTGTCCCCTGGATGTTGGTGTGCATTCATACAACTGACCTTTCTGTAGTTCGCCTGAAAAGAGTTTCAGTCAGAGAGGTGATACCTAGGCCCTTATCATCCACTTTTTTCAAAGTGTATCCTCAGAGTAAGTGAAGTGCATTGAACAGCAGTGCAAAGATCCATTCACTGTTGGTCAGGTAGTGGTTTGAATCTTTGATCTTTTTGACCTTAGAGTTACCAGTAAGTAGTTTACTTGTGTTTTTTAATAGATAAATCACATCTACTTTGAGCTAAATTGAAACCACCAATTTATTTCACATAACTGTGATCCACACAAGCCTAAATAGTAGTTATCGGTTTTTCAAGAGCCACACATTTGTCTTTGTCTTATTATGACCCTGTCTTTCTTTCTTTTGCCCTTGAGATGAGGGTGGAAAACAACAAATCATAATTTTAGGCAACTGAAGAAGCAACCAACCACAATAATTCAGTATTTGCAGGGTGATAATATGATCTTTTATGGCTGAAATCAGTTATAAACTCTCATCATTAACAGTCAGTCCAGATCTGTTTCAGTCGTAAAGATTTGTACTGTATTAGAAATACAAAGAGGTATTTAGTTAATAATTGGATGATGTTGTCCTTATGTTTGGATTGCATCTAGATGTCTGTGTGCAAAATAAGAGAGGACTTCTGCTGGAATGATATTCATACCTTCCTTACATGTGATAAAGTTTTATCTCTATCAAATGGTCTCACATCAGGAGATCAGCATTAATTAGACATTACACAGACATTAAGTAGAAGAGAGCAAGGAATTGACTGTAGAATAAGAAAGGTGAACTTGCTATTATGTTTGCACTGTCTTTGCAGTGTTAGTTCCTCCTTACATCTCATGTTAACCATTACTAGTCAGGTATCAGAGATTTATTTAACAAAGGAATCTGGGACAAGAGTAGGGTATATAGGTTCTCGAGGCAATGGTGGCTAAGAGACATGAGTCTTAACAGTAAAATTTTTGATAGCATAGAGTATTATGTTGCAAGTACAGAGGTGCATGGGGGAACAAAAACTGAATTTTGCTTTCTTCTGATTGGGCGGAATTTCTGTCATCTTCAAGACATTTCTGTTGCCACATCTTCTGTGTTCTGTATTCACTTCTAAGAGCAGTATAGGTAGATTCTAGACTAGGTTTAAGAAAAAAAAAAGGCAGTGAAAAATTACATAATTTCTTCGTCTGACAAAATGTTCATTTGTCTTTCTAAAAACATACTTGATTGCTCATACAGGAAAATAATTGCATGTCATGTGAGCCTTTTAGTTCTACACTGACATTGTATTCTTACTTTACTTCTTTTTTCATTCTTTTTAAAAAATTACAGCCTCTAGAAAGTGACTGTGCCTCTGTGGTTTTTTTTTGTTAGTTTTGTTTTTGAAAAAAAATTACAAAATCACTTATCTCTGTAACTGATGTAGTTGCTGCTTTTACTTCCTGCTGGTGTTTTCCTCTTCCATGAGGAGCAACCATCACCAGCAGACATTATTTATTTAATATTTTATGTGTGTTTTCGAGTCATGTAAAGTACAACATTTAAAAATAAAGGCAAGCTGTAGGCAAAAGAATTCTGAAGTAAATTTAGGCTTGGCCAGCTGGCAAAAAAGAAAATCCAGGGAGTTGGCAAGGACTTAATCTAGTGCTGCTTCTTCAATTAAATGTTTACTATGATGGTGATATTTTATGTGTGTATTAAGTGTCAAAGTGCAAATCAGTCCATCATCCTTATTTCTCCTTCTTTCTGTCATCTGCTGGCTCTTTTATTTCTTCACCACAATTAAAAGTTTGGTAGTTCATTATTCTTGAATTCGTCATCATTGAAATGAATGTTACAGAATCTTCACAGATATTATAGTATCCTCATAGGAAGATGTAATGCAGAACTGTATCATTGCTAGACTGTGTGCTAGTGTGGTGCAACTGCTCACAGGCCCTCTAAATGAACAATTAAATGTCGTGCTGTCCTGTCGGTTCCCTCATATATATACACACTACTGTTGAAGAGAAAAAATGAATAAAGGAAATTATCCTTGCTAAAACCTATTAATGATCAGCCAAAATTGAATCTCATGGTTTTTCTTAGTACACTGTTGTTACCACTACCTGATTTGACAGATTATGGTGTATTTTATTTTTATTTCTATGCAAGATCCTCCCATACTATTTCAATGGGAGAAAATTGAGACTTATGATGGGGTAGTGATGCTACTATATTACAGCCAAAATTACAGTAAATTCTTTTGAATAGAGCAATTTCTTGTTAGTTTGTGCTGTGTTGAGGGTGTTGGGTGTTTTTTTTAAATAAAGTCTATAATTGTCATTTTCCTGAAATAAGTGACCGACAGTCTGCAAAACGAATTTAGTGAGACATACAAGTAACGATTTTTTTTTATTCCTCTTAGGTACTGACATGTCAGACATATATTGCAGGTTGTGTGAGCCTCACTAGAAGAGATGGGAATTGAACCTCAGTTCCTTAACTCCTTATTTGCTGAGTGTGAGAGACATGGTTGTTCAGAGTCCCTTATGATTTGGTCTCTTAGTTTCAGGGAGATTTGTCTGATTAGAAAGTTCGTGTACATGCATTTCCCTTGTGTAATTTAGACAGCTTCACTTCCACAGGCACTGTGTGGCAACACATGTTGGAACTGTTTGGAGGCCAAAATTAAGTATTAGGTGTCCAGGTAACCAAGGTTCTTCAGAAAGCGAGTTTTACTTGTGAAATTGTGAGGATAACAAAGTGCAGAAGGCTTTCTTCCTCAGGCAAGGTTATGATTTCTAGTGTCTGTATTTTTTAATATATGATCCTAAGAGAAAAGGAGAGGAAAAAACCAAGAAGTTTGATTAATGGAAGAAGCCTAGAAAGAGCTAAGTGTGAGGACTGATCTCAGAGCTCTTAGGCTGGAAAAAACATTCCATTAATTTTAGTAGGAGTTTTGACTGCACAAGGACTTTCAAGTTCAAGTGCTTTCTTGTTCATTAAAGGATAGAAGGTAATTAGAAATAAAGCACAGAAGAGATTTTATATAGTATTGCTTTTGTCAGCTGAAAAAATCCATATTATTGTAGGAGTTTTAGGCTAATCTTCTCTCCCTTTCTTGCATAAAATGATGACACAGTAGGTTGTTTTCATTACTCTTAGAGGTCTGTGCTTCTATCTGTTCATTTTATTGGGAAAAAGCAATTGCCAAGTTTTTTCCCCTGTTATCTTCCTTGCTGTTGGATTGCAATCTCATCTTTGATGCTGACTTTGTCATTTTCCTCTTCCATCCGAACTGTTTAGCTCAAGATATTCCCATAACATTTCTGTTTGTAAATGTTGGATGATAAATGAAATAAAAAGCTAGTGTGCATTTTGCTTGAAGGATTTTGCTGATGTCAGCTCATGAAATAGAGGAACAATTGGAAAGAAAAAGACAAAACTGTACTAAGTTTTACAGGAACAAATTTTGCATGTTTTATAATATTTTACATTATGTTGACTTTTGAACATCTTTTAGGGAAGAACCTGTATGTTCTTAAGACCTCTTGAATCGCCCCCTGAATTTTAAATGTATGGCAGTCATGAGCCATTTCAGGAATCATGATTTTAGGTCATCATCTGATGGGAATACTTTCTACACTGACCTCAAGGACAAGGGACTCATCATCTATTAGAACTTAATTCTTTGTAATACTTAAAAATAAGTTTTACTTTACTTGTTACTTATAGATACTTTTTTTCATCCCATCTGTATCAAAACCTTTTTTACCTCAGCCTCTAGCTGTAATTAATTTGTGTGAAGAGTATGGTCCAAGTTTAATTCCAGCTGGAATTGTCACTGAAAAACTGAAAGGGATTGCTTTCTGTGCTGATGGGCACAGGGAAGTTGTAAAAAATGGCGGGGGGTCCAGAGAAGCTATTGTGAAGCTGTGGCTTCCCTGATTCTCTTTGCTGTCCCTGCAATACATAGTGATCTTAACCATTCCCAAAAGCAAGGGAAAGTCAGAAAGATGCATTTCAGTTCTGATGTAGCTGTAGTCTTTTTTCTTTTTTCTTTTTTTTTTTGTAGGAAAAAACCCAATGTATTTTATGATTCCATGAATTTGTCTTTTCAATCTGCAAATTGTTACATAAAAGAGATTTTATTCCTGCTCATTCTTATTTTATTTTGATGGTCTCCCCAAGCTTTCAACTAGCAAAGGGGATGGGAGAAACATTAGTTATTTGTTGTGACAGAAATTTGTCTTGTCATTCCTTTCCAATTATTTTCAGGAAACTACTTATTATTATTTCTGCAAAGGTGACTTATTTCAGTAAGGGTGACTTTCTAACAAGTAAGGAGGTATTAGTTAATATGGACTCTACTTTCAAAAGCTCATCACTTTCATAAAGTGAATAAAAATGTGCCATATACATTCGAAAAAAGGAGCTTGGTCCACAGGGGCTCTTTCTTGCTTTTTTATCAGTTTAATTCTATTGCCTTTGGTGAATTGCTCTTCATTTGTACTCATGTAAATGAGGAAAACAATAATGTAAAGGAGATACAGGAAGATTTTAAAACTATGCATTCCCAGTGGTTTTACCTTACTGTTAAACTACCCTTAATAATCTCCATGAATTACATAAGTGCCTTTTCATTAAGAGTGTAAGACTGAGTAATATTTCTGCTTGTGTAAGACCAAAAAACTTCTCTGATTGTGTAAAGCATTTTAATTTTGAAGTTTTGTGGGGGTTTTGTTCATTTGGTTGGTTGGTTGGTTGGTGGTTTTTTTCCTATTAAAGTTTTAGGTGACAAAAGACGGGACTTCCTGAAGTTAGTTGGCAATGTGACTTCAGATATCAGAGGAGAATACTTTTTTGGTAGATAAAATACTTAGGATGACTTCTTGCTTTCAAGGGGATTTTTTGTAAAAGCTTTCAGAACTGTGATGCAATTCTCCAAGAACACAGGACTTGTGTAAAATATCCGAGGTACCTGTTGGGAGTACTTTGGAAGAGACATGTGTTTTCCATTGCAAGTAAAAGTACTATTTGATCTAAAGTTTTCTGAGGGTTTTGCTCACTATACAGTGCTAAAGGAGCAGATAAGCCATTCTGTACAGAATACTAATGTTCTTTCTGAATATGGCACACAGAGTGCTTGTTTGCAATTTGGACATATTACTCTACAGAGAATGGATTTGAAATTGTCCGACTTTCCAAAAACATTACTCTTAATGCAATATTCTCTCTCTGGGAAGCTTTCTTTTCTCAAATAAAATAGAACAGTGCAAAGACCTGGTGCTGGGTTGATACCTGACTTTCTGACTGTCATTCCAAATGCATGTGTTGCTCTGGCTTAGGTAGCTCAGGATTATCATGGTACTATTCTCCTGTCGACTCAGTTCCTGGGAATAGTCAGATTTGAACGTTTTACAAACTTGGTAACCTACTGACCTTTCCCTCCACAGTTCTCTTACAGTCAGATACATAGTCTTTATGACTCTAGTCCTCAGAGACATGATATTTTGGGGTGTCTGAGTATTATACTCAGGAGGAAACCTGAAGTAGTACATAGTGCTATTTATATTCAGCAGTTAGTAACAGAGCATGAACATCCATTAATGCTCCCACATTAAACACAGCTTTAATTGCAGTTTTAAAGATCTGCTGGTTTTGCTTTTTAGAGTCTCAAGGTTGATTAATAATATCTTAATAAAAAGCTTAATAGTGCATTAAACTTAAAAAAAAGAGAAAATTTTCTTCTTATCATGAGACAACTTGGTAAGTCACTAAACAGAACAATAAAAACCTATGAAAATCTGTTGCCTAACTGCAGCAAAATGTTATACAATCAACTTTCAGAAACCACTGATATTTGATGTAGCCTTTTAAATGTTACCACCCATATGTTCGGTAACACTAGGTATGGCCTCTTAATTTTGTGAACCCTCATAAAAAGTTATTTATCTGTCTGCAGTAGAAATTTATTTGCATTTTGCTTTCTATATTACCAATATTGGGCCACTGGGGAGGTGGGTTATTTGAAGATCTGTAGTAAGAATGACACATCTTTTTTATTTAAATATTATTGCTTTTTAGGCACTGAATTTTGGAGATATGCCGAAGTACTTGTGGGAGATTTGGGTACCTGACAAACCATGGGTGGTAAGATATCAGATCCACTGAAATAAATAAAATAAACATTTAATTTTAACATAGGTATTTTGGGCCCTGCTGTCACTGAATTCAATGGGCAAAACTCCTGCAGGCCTTGTAAGAAGTGCATCACTGCAAGTTTATGCAAGTGTGTTTCCATTCTTTTAATTATTTGGCACACTGGTGTAAAGTTGAAGTAATGCCTGTAGTGAACTAGAACTGTGTGGTAGCATCTGACAGGTAGAAGTGAGAATTGCTCAGCTGAAGTTTATAAGGCTATTTCTCTTATCTTTACTTAGAAAAGTGAGTGGTTAGTTATGGCCTCTCAGAGCAATTAATAGGTCACAGCTGGACCTACTGAATAGTACCTTTCTTCAGGCATCCTATTGAAAGTCTTGTTTAACACTTGCACTGGACTCCAACCCAGTAAGCCAAGAAAAACAGCAATCTCCTTTTGAGCACCATGTGCACTTCTCAGAAAAGGAGTCTGGCAGATGCTGTCTGTCCTCCACTATCAGTCAGTAATCAGATAAGAACTAGGGTTCAGTGCTTTTATTTCTAAAGCCCTGCATTAAGGAGGAGCCATGGTCTGGTCAGATGTGTACTTTCACTGCTCGTGCAGAACTCCAGTCTAGTCTGTCATTTTCCACACTGGATTTTCACGTGAGGTGTAGGACTGTAGAATTTGTCCACTATTTGTACTTTTTAAAAAGATTCTCTTCAAAATTAATTAATACCAGAAAACATCATGTGTCCATCATCAAAACATCAAGTTCAAACTTCCTGTTTTAAAGATTGAAAATAATAAATGCAATTTAAATTTAGTTGCCTTTTACAATATATTTAGTTACATTTGTTCAACTCTTCAAACTATAAAATTGCAGGGAAATGTTTCCTTCATAATATAGGCCTCATTCCCCAAAACTAAGCACTTTTTGGCACTTATTTTAAGCTACATCATAAGGAAATTTCCTGGAAACTGGAGTTTCCAGAATCAGATACTAAATTTAAAACTACATTTTCTAACTACCTACTGGGTGTTTGACTTTCTATACTTAATAGTAGTATATTTTAGCTTCAAGGTAGGCATTTCAGAGATAAGAGGATTGCTGCTTTTNNNTTTTTTTTTTTTTTAGTGTAAAATATTCTGAATAAACTTTGTTGAATAAGTTACTATAAAATTGGTATAGATTAAAAAAATATAGATATCTATCTGCCTCCTTTTCTAATGGTAGAGAATGTGGTGATTATAAATTAATTTATTACCACAAGAATATTGAAGGAAATTTTCAGTGGAAAAAGGCATTATATCCAGTTGAGACTAGGTAATTTAAAGTGAACACAGTAATAAGTGGGCTTCACGTTTGGACTAGGTGATCATTGTAGGTTCTTTCCAAGTGTAATATTTTATTCTATTCTATTTCAGCTCCAGACACTAGAAATTTGTGTGCCTATAGGTATATATAAATTCTTATTACAGCAGTAGAGAACGGACCACATTGCGGTGGATTCAGGCAATAGAATACCAATCAGACTAAACATGCACATACATTCTTAGATCAGCTTTGATATACATTTTCTTTGCATCAATGTTAGTACAATGTTTTATCAGAAACTGTCAAGTCTGGTATTTTATTTCATTATATATTAATTTTAAAATAAAAAATACCAGTGTACTTTTTTTTAATTTAAATCTGTAAGGACAATATATATGTAATGCTTCATGCCTGAGTCCACTTTTTGAGGGAAAAGTACATTATTCTATACATCACACTATAAAAGCTGGATTTTAAGAGTTGTATATGTTAGGGAAATGTTTTTCAGGAAGTTGGATGTTAATTAGTAGAAAGTAAGTTCTAAAATACCTAAACAGGAAGAAAGTGCTAAGCTTTTAAGCTAATTTATGGAAGATTCTATTGGAAGTGTCTCAGCCTTTCCATTAAGAATTGTTGCTCTTTGTCAGACAATTTTTTTTCAGCTGAGTTCCATACTTAAAGAAATTTAAACAAAAAGACTAAGTATTTCCCATTCTTGTTCTAGATTTTTAAAAAAACTGAAAAAAATAGTCTCTTCACCAGCTGATAGTGGGCATGGAAAATCTTTTTTTAATAGCTGACAACAGTAGCCTGGCTAATCAGTATAATGAAAGTGGCTTTTTTTGAGCCTGTGACTGTTAGGCTTTGAAAAAATCCTCCAACCTTACTTATGGAAAGCATTTAAGGTATTTTAATTTATTTTTATCATTTTAATATTGATAGATGTTCACAATCTGAGAAATAACATATTCGTTATCTGCAGAGTGAATGAGGATTGCACGTTTTGCAGTGCATTATTGAGTATGAATAAAGTTGTATTCTTGCTTTTTTTCAAGACAGCTGAATTACCTGTGAGTACTTTGCACATATAAATAACAATTACACAGCCTCTTTCAAAAGGGTTCTTGGCAAAGCAAATCTCCATTAAAATTGTATGTAATAGAATCAAAAAGAAGTTTCTTTTTTCTTTCTCTTAAAAGAAGTTTCAGATCTAATGGATTTTCTATTTCTTGAAGTTCAATTTTAGTCATTGCCTTTAATGTTGGTGGTATCTGGACCTAAATATTAGATGCTGCTGCTCTTAGGTAAGTGTCTCATGTACCTGATAAGCAGCAGTACAGACAGCACAATTTTGTAGGGGAACTAGGCTGGGATGGGAAGGATGCAGGAATGGAAACACAGTACTTAGTGATGAATACTCTAAAATGTATTTAGTGTGTGGGAGAGATGAGAGCGCGTGGATAGCAATTTGTCTTTTAAGAAGCCTATTTTGCAACACACACACACACACACACACACACACACAGACACCCGTTAAAGCTGTGTTTGCTTCAGCCCAATTCAGATCAGCATGCAGGGGTACAGGGCACACACTCCAAGTGTAAATCCTATCTGGGTCCTCATCAGTCGGACTTGTGTGTGCGTGGTTCAGGCTCGGCCTTCTGTGAGATGCTGCATGCCCATGGATGCGTTCACTCATGAGGAGTTAACTCTATGGGACATGTGATCAAAATTATCCCTTCTAGAAGTATAATGATACTTTGGCATTGACAACATTAACATCTGTTCCTTGGGGGTGGAGATACCACCTCCCACCCCATTAACACACAAATCTGGGAGGATGTATGTATAGGAGGGAGGAAAAAAAAAAAAAAAAGGAATAATCAAAAGCAGAGGGAAGATTTGTGGAGGATATATTATGAGAATGAATCTTGTGGCTGAACTTGACCTAAAGTAACAGAATCTTTCTTTGAGAGAGGAAGGAGATGCAGAGATGTAGGAAATGGGCTAAGGTTAAAGGAAAGAATGCAAGACTATTCAAATATCTCATTTGGCTATGTTCCACATAAATAGCTTGATTTCCAAAAAGTAAATTGTAGAGGAATAATTTTTCCCCTTTAAAAAGTAAAAAAAAAAAAGAAAAAAAAAATAAAAGAAGAGTTTATCTCTGCTCTTCAAACTAGATGACAATAAGTACTTGAGTCAGGATTCTGAGAATTTGAAACGTCCTGCACATGTTAGTTTTCGGAGTCTGCATATATAGATATCATTATTAACTCTGGAAAAAGTTTTCAAAGTTTTTCTTTTGTTCTGATCATAACTTTTTGTGCCTAATAGGTGGTAAAAGAAGTATTTTAACTTGGATGTAATTCAGGAATGTTGGACAAACACTGATCTACTTTGTAATTAGATTTTATGTCTTTATTTTCAAAAGCAAGCTTCTCTGCAGTTTAGAACTATCATTAAAATTACTTGTGAAATAGCTCTTTTAAATGAATTTAAATAGATACTGGTCAATGAGGTACTGCTCTTCTCTCTCAAATGTGGTTGAAGTGAAATTGAGCAACCTCAGGTTTATCTAAAAGTAAATGTTTACATATATATCTTGACTTGATTTCTCTCTCTAATTAGTAGCATGCATGCAATGTACAATTCTCATTTTTGATTCACCCCCTTGGTGCCTGAACCTCCCCTTAGGGATTCCAGCTGTTTTCCTCTCCTGCTGTAATTGAAATCATTTTTTGCAGCCTGTAATTGATAGTGAATCTAACCATCTAATGTTTTATATGAGACAGATGCACAGCAGAAGCACATGAAGTGGCATATGGAAAAGCAAGTACCCTACTGGGGCAAAGATAGATCCATTCTTGTTTTGTTAAACAATATTCCAATACTTTGATCAACTAATTCACCTACATTTTAGTAAGTTAAGATAAATTTGTAGAAAATTTATAGACATTTGTAGAAAATGAGGTGTATCAATTGAATTGGTTAGGCTTTATCTTTCTCTCCTCGTAAAGAAATGTACTTCCAGACTGCTCTTACATATTTGCTTTGCCTGCTCTTTTCTCTTGAGATGTTAAAGAAAAGTATTCTAGTTTTTGTCTCCATGTTGTTATGACAGGTCTAATGGCTCATAAGGGAATGTAAATCTGGACGTTCTCTCTCACCCATGTTTTGGCATCTAGTGCAAATCCTAATCTTGTATAAAGAGTGCATCTTTTTGTCTCTGGGTGAAGACATTTGCTAAGAATCTGCCATTGGAAGCAGGATACTGCTGTCTGTCAGTACTTCAATATATTCCTGGTTTTCTTTCTCTTTTTAGTCATATAATGCTTCCATTCTTCGTGAATAAAATAAAAAGATATTTCTAAATATTATCCTATACCATCCCTCCTCTCTCTCTCTCTCTCTCTCTCTTTCTAACATGTAAGGGAAAAGAGCACCAGTCATGAATTTTTATATTTAAGTACTATCTTAATATTTTAATATGTGGGGTTTTGGTTGTTGTTTTCTTTTCCCCCCTCTCTGCTGGGAATCTGCTCTAGTTTCTATACTAGAAGAGTTATATAGTTTAAATAGTATTCTTCTACCTCTAGCTTCTCTTTGTGATTCAGTAATTAAATATAGAACTAAAGAGAAGTTGTAGGTTAATAATAACTTTGTTGGCTGCTGGATTTCTTGAGATATTTTGAGGCATATTTTCTTAGCAGAAATAATGTAATAGTCTCCTGTGTGGATTTCCTCATATCTGGTTTTGAAAGGAGCCTCATATGTTCCTTCCAGTGCTACTGATAACAAGGTGTTATCAGCACATCTGAGTCAGGCAGACTAAGACTTTGAGCAATTGCATCTGTAACTAAGACTGAAGTAAAAAATCACACTTATTCTGTACTGTTTCTGACTCTAAATATGGTTGCTCTGTGTAAAGTTCAGCAGGATTTCTCTTGGGGTGGCAAAGTTCCTTTAGGTATATCTAAATATTAGCTTTCTGGTGAATACTTATAAAGAGATTTGGAGGAAAGCTAGTTATTCTGTAACTCCTCAGATAATACCTGGTTTCTCAGGGACCTGAGAAAAAATAGAGAAGGAATTAACTTCTTTACTCTGTTCACAATCACAGTGGAGATTATTCTCATTAAATATTTATCCACCATGGAGGAGGAAGAAAGTTAAGTAATCAAACAGTTGGTGTTAATTTAAATGTCAAACCACAATTAGGAAAAACATCCTTGCAATCAAATTTTATTGTGGTTTCCCAATCTGTGCTCTGAAAATATCCCTCACTCAAAGATTTCTACTCTGAAGGAAGAGAGGAGAGTACAATATGGGTTTGACTCAAATTTCCTGAACTTTTTGCTCTTTCTGAAAATTCCATAAACTTTCTGTGACTCAGTAATCCCTTCATAAGGTTAACTTGAGGCTGCCAATTATTTCTTGCAAATAGATTTTCTTTTAACTTGATTGTCCCCTGAAAGAAAGATCTGAAGCCACTAGCTGCACTTTCTGTGTGACCTTAATGAAACCAATACAAGTGACAGCAAAGGCAGAAGTTGGTGTGGTTTTTTATGTGGTTGTGGTGGTTGTTGTTGCTTTTTGACATCTCTGGTTCCTTTGGTTTTGTGGCGATGAAGCTATACTATGGTATGCTATACAAAGTAGTGTGTTTTTTTTAATGCTATTGCAACATCAACTCATCACATACTGTCTTTGTCAGATTATTTGTCTGATACTATTTCTAATAGCATCATCACAACACTTTGAGTAGTTAAATATAATTCTAATATTAAAATGTGTTTTGAATATTGCCAAAGCTTGCCACAGATTTGCTGGGCAGCCTGTTCTACTGTTTGATAATACTTGGGAAATTGTTTTCCTTCATACCAAATTAGAATTTTCTTTGTTGCAACTTGTATCTGTTGCTTCTCATCCTGTCACTGTGCAAAAGGAGTCTGGCTCCATATTTTCCAGGCCCTTCTGTTAAGTGGCTAAAACTGCAATAACTTTCAAATCTTGAGGATGAGCACATGCAGCCCTCAGAGGCCATTTTTATACTCTCCTGTCTCCTGACCAGTCTGATGACCCTTTGCTGGTCTTATTCCAGTGGTTTTCCTGTACTGGAGAGCTCAAAACTGGAAACATCATTCCACATGCAGTCTCACACATAAAATAATAGAATCATTTAGGTTAAAAAAGACCTTTGAGATTACTGAGTCCAGCTGTTAATGCTGTCAAGTAAGCAAGTGTCCCAAAGTGCTAAGTCCTTAAGTGCCACGTCTCATCATCATCATCATCATCATCATCATCATAGCTAGGCTTTGCGAATGAAGATTGGGGAAGGGCTCTCCCCACATTTGCTACAAGCGCGCTGGTGGCTAAAAAGGCCAATGTGAGACGGGCAAGTCCGTTTGCAAAAGGCACAGTGGAAAGTCTCCTCGGGTGGGATTGGCGAGGCATGTTTTTTTCTGTGCTGTCTTTTTTCTTCCAGACTGATCCTGTGTGTGCTCTCAAGGGAAGCAGCAGCATTATGGATGGTGTGCCTCCATGCCTCCCGATTGGAGGCCAGAGTGGGCCATTGATGGTGGTCAATATGGCCAAGGCTGAGGTGTTGTTTGAGGGAGTCCTTTGAGGGAGCCACTTCAGGCCTCCTCTCTTGCCACAGCCAGTGGCAAGCTCAGTGCTTTTAAATACCTCCAGGGATGGTGACTCCTTCACTTCCCTGGGCAGCTTGTTCCAATGCTTGACAACCCTTTTGGTGATGAAGTTTTTACACATATCCAATCTAAATCTTCACTAGAGCAATTGGAGGCCACTTCCTCTTGTCCTACATTTTGTTGCTTGGGAAAAGAGACTAACATACTGAATAGAAAAGAATGATTGAGTCCTAGAGCTTTCTCGCTACACTTTTTCACTTGCAGTTTGTTTAAGGACACACAGTTGACTCACGCTGAAATGGTTGTTCACCAGAAGCAACAGGTCTTTTGCTGAAGAACAGCTTTCTGTCTAACTGGCCCCCAGCCTGCATGGAGTTACTCTATCCTGCATCAAGACTCTGCCATTGCTGCAGTTGAGGTACCTGTTACCAATTTACCCAGTTTGTCAAGCTCCCTTTAAATAAGAGCCCAGACTTCCAGCATGCAGAGTGCTTGCCCCAGGTTGGTGTCATCTGCAAAGTTACAAAGGCTCCCTTCTACCTCATGATCCAGTTTATTAATGAAGGCATCAGCTGCAAAGACATTATTGGCCATATTATCCACCCCTATAAACAAGCTGCCCATTGGAACCATTTGAACCTGGCAGTCCAAGCAATTTTACCAGGCACCTTGTAGTCCACCCATCCAAACTGTTAGTATGGACAAAAAAAAAAAAAAAACAAGAAAATGCAAAAAACCCACCCAACCCTTCTCCCATGGCTAAGATCAAGGTACCCCCCTTTTTCACCAGGGCAGTCATCTTATCACAGAAGACATTCAGTCTGGTCAAGCATCTTTTGCCCTTGGTAAATGCATGTAGGATCTCCTTCTATTGTATGTGCCTGGGTGTGGCTTCCAGGAGGCTTTTTTCTGTAGTGAGATCACACTGACTGACCTGCAGTTCCCCAAAATGATCCTTCTCCCTTTTTTTTTTTTTTTTTCAAAACTGGATGACTTCTTCAGTCATCAAAAACCTACCCCAGTGACCCAGATGTTTGTAAGACCATAAACAGTGGCTGATGTTCCATACATTTAATGGCTTTCTACCTAAGTCTTCTACTGGGAATAATTCTTGAGTCTCCCAGACCCTGGCATAGGCTCAGAGGGCCTGTGAGGCTTTACACAGTCATTACCAGTAGAAACTGAATAAAAGAAGGCATCTAGTACCTCAGCTTTTTCTGTGTCCTTTGCCACTAGATTCCTTACAGTTTGAGTGATGGCCTCATATTTTCTTCTGTCTTCCTTTCGCTGATAGCATAACTTTCTCTTAAATCTTCATAGTGCTCACTAGTATCAACTCCAAGACAGTATTTGTAATTTGTATTTTGTAATTCAGCTGAGCACAGTCAGGATTTCCTCATTATCCACACTGACTTTATGGTGTGCGTTTGACTTCATGGGCATCATGCTGGACTTTTCTTGTGCTTTGAAGAAGTTGTTACCAATGATTAGTCAGCTCTCCTGAGTGTCTTTACTCTGCAAGGCAGTCCCATTAGCCCCCACAAAGCAGATCTCTGAACAAGTTTAAATATACTTTCCTGAAGTCTAGGTTTGAAATTTTTTTTAATTTTTTTTTTTTTTTAATGATAGGTCTAACTGTGTGTCTTCTGGTCAGTTTGTCAGCCACCTGCACACGTGTATAAAAAAACCCCAATTTCTGATGCTTGATTTTCCTCTTTCAGAAAATGCTGAGGTTTTTTTGTATCTCCTCTGAGAACCACCCATGTGATTGTGAGCCTTCCCCCAGTTTTCTAAAGGACGCTTTGTTTCTTCATCTTGATCAATGATACTTTACCAGACAGTCATCACTGCACCCACCCTTATCTTGATCCATCAACTCCGCGCTGCTTGGTCACCTGCTCCAATGGAAATCTTCATGAATTCAAACTGCCCTTGTCCATAGAGTGCAACTTCCCCTCCTCAGTTGTCCTATGGAGCCTGTATGGGCTCCCTATGATTTGTTTTCAGCTCCACATGTGTTTGTGTGGAGGCTCTTGAGGTGAGCCCCTGAGCTGCACTGTTCACAGAGCATGATCTTCGTATGTTATGCTTGTGGGTGACACTTTTGCTTTCTCCTATCTCTTCTCTAAGTCTCAGATCATTTGTCCACCAAACCCTTTTCACTAGATTAGCAAGCTTCTCTGCAAGTTTCTCTGCAAGGCTGAGTCTTGCCCCACTTTATTAAATATATGTTTAACGTGTGCGTACAAAATATCTGTGCATATATTTACTGTCTACCCATGCTTAAATATTGTATGCAGGTTCATGAAGAGAACAGACACTTTATGTATATTTTTCTGCATTTGTGCACAGCCGGAGAAAGAGAAGAATGTAGGAAACTTCCTAAAGTACTGAATAATTGTTTTTTGACTTGTCATATTGCCTTTTTCTTTTTATCTCCCACATGCTTTACTGGCACTCTTATCTTTCAGTCTGATTTTTCAAATGGTACAATGTGTTTTTGTTTTTTTTGAACAGCGCTGAAATGAGAAACAGAAAACAGTCATACATATGCCTGGCCAATTTGATGCTGATGATTTATTCTTCTTTGTAAAGAAGGTATTGAAATGTTTTGAAAGTCAGATCCTCTTACAGGGATGCAAAACACAGGAGTTAAAGAGACGGAGTGTTCATGTTCTTTTCTTCTAGAACTATAATCATATATGAAATAAATTTTAAAAATCATCAACATATAGTATTCTAAACACACTTGAAATGTAGTACTGAATTGTGCTATCAAAAAAGACATTTTTGCATACTCCCACGGACTTATTTTCTTTAAAAACTCTTTTTCTTGGGAAAAAAAAAAAGATATTTTTTATGTATTTAAATATCTTAAGGAAGTTATATCTATTACTTCATGTTACTAGATGAAAATCTTTTCTGGTAAGTGGGTGTCACAAAGGTTATCTAAGTGAAGTTTATTGATACTATATTTATATGGGAAGTTTCTTTGACATTCCTGTTTTTATTCACTGTTTTTGCTGTTTTGTTTTCTTAAACCACTACTTGTCATTGTAAGTGGGAGAGACAAGGAGGCATTCATGAGAACAGTTCTTGATAAGTTTTCTTCACCAGTCCTATGTCTAGTAAAATAAATTTACTTTCCATGCTGAAGGAGGTGTTTTCAGTAGTATTTTTTCCTTGGAGAAGGAGAGAATTGAAAAGAACATTGTGTTTCATAATACAAACTTTTTATGATCTAGTGTTAAATTCAAAGGTGAGGTAGGATAAAAATAGACTATGTGTGATTCACGATAATATCAATTTTAATCTTTTGTGTGTGTGTGGGTGCATTTCCTTTGGTTGAAGATCATGTGTCACAAAAATAGTTTGTTTTTTTTTTTTTCTGTTGATGTTTATCTGAGATGATGTTTCTTAAATATCCTGTCTCAAATGCTTCTGAATATTCTCTGTATTAGAGAACATGCAGGGTGCTTTATAGCATCTTAAATGTTAGCACACACCATGTTTAGACAACAGATTGAATCCTTAGTACTTCACTGCCTGAAACTGGGCCTTAAATATCTATATTGTGGATACCTAATTTTGGGTGTCTGAGCCTAGAGTTGCAACACAACCTTCAAGTTCATCCTGGTTTTGTTTTGTTCAGGCTTTTTTTTTTTTTTTTTTTTTTGGTGTGTGTGTGTGTGGTTTGGGTTTTTTGTTGTTGTTTTTTCCAAGTCATATCCAGATAATTTGTTAAAAGAGTTTGGGAAAACTCTGCTTATGGAGGTTGAAGTGATGTATGGATGCCTGTAATTTTTGTCCATCTTTTTTGTGTCATGTGAAATCAGATTATGTCCTCAGCAAGACCTGTTAAAACAGAGCCCACATGGTTGTCACTGAGGGCAGAATTTGGTAAGGTTTCAAAGGCAGAAATAAATAGGGACATGAAACATCAGTATAGACTAGCAAGAGTGTCTTGTGGGGATAAACAGAAGGGATGCATAAAATGTAATTCAGCACCATCTTTATCAATGATTGAAGAAGCATAGATAAAGATACCTTTATCCTCATAAAAGTCAGTGGACATTTACCATGGACCTTAATAATGCTTCTGGATTTTACCACTCTTTGTGACTGACCTGGAATTTGGCCAAGTGTGTGCCAATGATTCTTCTCATGAGTAGAAATGTAGTTCATTACGGGTAAAAACTTTGTTACTATTCCCTTTGTCACGGTGAGATACACAGACATTACCTATGACCTTTAAAAAGTTTTCCTCACTTGTGATTATTCATCTGATCTGAGCAGACTAGGATAAAACATTTGCTGTAGACTGGGATAAAACATTTGTAGTAGCCTCTGAGTATAGAAAATATAAATAAGAAAGAGGTTTCTATTTTTTTGCATACAAAATGTATCAGATTAATTGTTTCTGATTTAGGATTAGTGAGGCTTCATGGATAGGGATAAACTGGATAAGAAGTCACTGATCTTTGTAGGAAAGAAATGGAAGGTACTTTATTTTGAAATGTTTCAGCAGTGCTGAGTCTTTGAAATCAATTTTCTGGGTTTAATACAGTGCTGTTTCAAGCTGTCATATTTCTTATATATTGCAGCACTGTAAACCCTCACATCCTGGACCTACCTTTAGAAGATTGGGTATATATGCTTGGGTATGTGAATGCAGCAATCAGGAAATAGTGAAAGTGAAATGGCTGTTACTGCTTGTTCTTCAGCATTAAAATGTACTGCAGATCACAGGGATTTATTACAAGAGCGAGTTGTTGATTTTGGTTTATGAGGATTTTTTATTATTTTTATTTTGTGTGTGTGTGTGTGTGTGTGTTTGTTTATTTGTTTTTCTTTGTTTTCTTCTTCAGATGATCTTCACTCTGCTTTTTGTTTTCATTATACGCTTCCATTGTCAGAGGCTGCATCCATTAATACCTACCTAAGTAAATATTTCCTTAGCCATCAGTAAAAGAAATCATTACATTTTGCTTCATAATCTGTTTCTCCTCTTCCCAACCCCCAAACTGACCTCTACAAACTTCTGTTAGTACAAAGATGAAAGCTGCCAAGTATAATGGCTAGAAATTAATTTGTACCCTTTTCAATTGATAGAACTGTCCTTCAGCCTCCGTTTTTAATTTGGTGCTTTAGATGAAATCCTATTTGGGGAAATCAATGAGAAGTTAACCAAAGTCTAGGCAGCTGCAGTGGTTAGAAGTTGACAGCTTTGATTGCATGCCAAACTGACATCTAGGTTTAGTTTTTCTATTTTACTTATTCCTCATTCTCCAACCTTTTGCAAGATAACAGGACATTGTTCTACTAAGCTTTGATACTGTGAGGGGAGAATTAGTATGCTTAACAGAGCATTGCTTGTTACCTTATACTGTAACTTTACAAAGACAGAAATATCAAATAAAAAAAAATGCACAGCAAAAATAGATATTTAACAATTTCTGACAAGCTTTGAGCTGCTATGCCTGTTCCTCTGATGCCCTTCACTGCTGCTGATTTAAACCAGACTATTGATTAAATCATATTATTGGTGGAAAGTAAAAGGCCAAATATAAATTTACACAACACAAAAGGATACATACAAAAATGTATTATTCATACTTACTGCATACAAAATTAATGTGGGTCAGTTCATGTTTTCCACACAATTTCTTTACCTTTTTTGTGTTTTAAAATATTTTAAATATTTTTGTTGACTTAATATGGCAGTTAAACTGAATGATAGCAATGAAATTAAGACAGATAAAGTAATATGATATAAATTTCTCTCTTCCATTGTAGTAGTGGATTTAAACATATAAATATACATACAAGTATAGAATATATGTAGACATATAAAACACAAAAACTCTTGAGGAATACCTTTAGTGCAGGTGGCTCGGTGTGCTGCTGCAGTGCCAGATGTAGGCTGAGCTCTGGGTGGGAGCCGGAGGCAAGAGGCTGTGAACTGCCGACCCTTTGCATAACAAAGGGCTCCGGGACCTGTAGTCACCTGATAGTATTACAGTGACAGAAAAGAAAAGGCTAGAGGGACAACAATTCGAGACCGTGATGCAGAGAGAAGGTGGGAGCAATGGGTGCCTGATTATAGTAAAGGTCTTTCTATACTTGCAGGAAGTTCCCTGGCAAATGCAGTGCACAATACTCATTGTAGCCATGGGTTAGGAAATGGGAAAAGCAAACAGCTTTTGATAATTCTGTTCCATTGCAGGTACAGGTAACATTGAAGGCTCTTTTGGGGAACCTCTTATGTCATGCCTTTATTTTATTCGAGCTGGCTGAATCTGTCCTGCTGGAAGAAGGTCTGAAGGAAGAGTAGGTGTTTGATCTTACACTGATTAAAGTCAATACAAAATTAGTTTTGAGTTTAGTGGCACAAGTTCTGTCTATAGAGTGAAACCATTTAAGCCCTTCCAGCATTCAGAATATTTCCAATGTGAAACGGGCACTTAGAAATGGAAAGTTTACTCCTTTTTACTTAAACTTCCTTTTTTGCTAGACACTCGTTAGGTAAATGGAGATTGCTTTGACAAGCTATTCTTCACTGTAAGGTTGGAGTTTAATAGAAAGTCAGGAGCAGTAAATGAGATCACCTTTCTATATCTCTTACTGTACTTTAAATACTACCTCAATATGAATTCCAGAACATAAGACCATAGTATAGTTTTCAAATGGTGACCTATAAACTGCTAGTGACCCACTGTTTTAAAGAAGTATGGCAAGGCTAACTAAGGAAACCTTAAGAGGTTAAGTTAATTACATTAATATTGAAATTATTCATTATTAGCTATAATTGCAGTTGAGCATGTCTTTTCCACATTGTTGTCAAAGAAGCTGACAACTGAAATTAAGTACAGTATCAGGGAGAAGTGTTTCTTTGAGTTTTGGAGTCAGTTTTTTTTTTTTTCTTCTTCTTTTCTTTTCATGAGCATAACAAATCTCAAATTTATCCATGTGATTTCTTCTGTAAATTTCCTCTTTTGGGGTGTCTTCTTCAGCTTTTTTTTCTTTCCCTCCCCCTAATCACCCTGTTATCTTCAATGTTTTTACTCTCTTCTGATAATAGAATTCATGTAAGCAGAAAACCATCTATATTCATCAAAATAATAAGTATTTGGAATGAGAAATTGTCTTTTGTCTAAGGTTGGAAATACACCTAAAAATAGAAGCAGTGAGAGAGCAAATTCCCAGACATAGACTGGTGTTTAGACAAGTTAGCATCTAAGCCTAGGAGGCAATTCAAAGGCAAACCAAAACAAATTGGTTTATAGCTTTGATGCTGGAGAGTCTGTAAGTACCTAAGGCTTTTCAGGTAAAATTTATAATCTGTCAATGTGGATTGCACGGGGGCAACACCCAGATTGTCTGAACTAGACATCTTGTTGTCAACCTGTGAATTCCAAATATGCTTAGGCACAAAGGGAATGATCCCTGTGAGAAGACATGTCATCCAGTGGGTGGATTTTAGGAACGAGTAGCATGTGCTGACTGTGCTGAGTACAATGTGAAGTACCAGCCGTTGTCTTTCTTGCTTGGAGATGGACAGATGAAGAGCCAGCCTGCAGTACAGGGCTCTGACGCAGGGCTCTATTGAGACAGAGTAGACGTTTGTCCAGGGAGGAGCATGATCACAGACAGTATGCATCCTTTTACTTTGCACGTAAAGAATTAACAATTTGAACATACTGTATTTATTTAGTGAAATTGTACTGATAAATTAATCTGACGTCTCAGACACAGTGGCTTTCCTTGAAGCAACTGCAGTGTAGGGAACACAAGATTTGGGATAGAGGAAAAGAGAGAGAGATCTCAAACATGGGGAATCATGGCTCAGTGGCATGTTTTAGGTTGTACTGGTATGGGCATGCTCTTAATTTTCTGGATTCAGTTCCAGTACTGTTATTTGCCCAAAGATGATAATGCAAAAGCAGATTTAAAAAATGGATAGAGAATCCAAGGCAAAAATTATAACCTGTATTTAAAAAAGGAAAAGGAAAAAAAATATTTTTTTTTCACAGAAATAAATGGAGAAATTAATGAAGTTTTAAATTATAATTTCACGAGGAGTTTAGCTCCAGAGTCATGGCATGATCAGTTCCAGGAGAGAAATATGCATCTATTGGGTGTTTCTTATTGATCAGCATAGCTCTTCTCCTTCATGCCTGGCAGCTCCAGTCTGCTTGTCCCAGCACACAGTTGCAAATTCCTTTCCAAGAAGCTTGATATATTTCAGAATTTAGGTGTGCAACTTCATAAAGTCTGCCTTGAAAGTGGGTACATAAACACCCAATGCCCTTTGTGGGTCTTTAGGCCATATTTAGAAACAAATTTCTCATTTGTCAGATTACAGGTTTCTTTGTAATGCTTAAATTACACTTTGCACTTAAATATGTGGAAACATGGCACTAGGAAGACTTTGAACAAAACAAAAACAAAGCAAAACAAAAAGATGAGAGAAAAACAGGTGTCTTTTTGTTTGTTATTATTAAAGAGCCTGAGATCTACTCAATGAACATACTCCCCTCCAAGCATTTAGTTCTTACGTGGTAAGTATAGTCACTTAAATAAATTTGACAAGTTGAAATAACTAATCATTCTAAAGATTGTTTTACTCTTCTGTTGTAGTGACTGGATTGAGACAGAACTGATTGAAAATTACAAAATGCATGATCCTGCCCCAAGTCTTTATCCTAATATTGCGACATTCAGAAGACCTGAAATCGCTATCTGCAGATTACATGCAACTTCTGTTAGGTCAATGGCAATTTTTCACATCTTGTGTAATGAGTCTTAGGGTGCACAGCTTGCAATTCTGCAGATAGTTTTTAATATGTAATACTTCATGATTCTTTTCCTTGGAACCAGCTTCTTATTCTATTTATACAGGTCATGCTGTGTAATCCACAAAGATTCTGTTGTCTTTGCTTTTGTGAGGAAAATATAAATTAGTTTATTGTGAAACCAAAATACAGCTCAGCACTCCACATAAGATGCATTCTGCATTGCAAGCATTAATGATGTTAGTTTTACAAACACCAGCGGGGTCTGTTAAAAGATGGACTGCTGCCTAGGCTGTTTGAAACAGTTATTGAACCCCAGAATGCTAGCATGAAATCCATGGAAGCTTTACCATGATTTTGTAAAATGTCGAATTATGCCTGAAGAAAGATGGACAGCTGTAACTCATAAGCACAGTAGGTACAGATGAATTGCAAGGTCAAACTTCATTTTTGAGTACAGCTCTAAGATTGATTTTTATTTCAATTTTAACTCCCACATGAAGATTAAAAAATAATGAAATTAGGTTTTTCAGGCTTATGCACAACTGTCCATAGAGCAGAAAGGCCTTCTGAGAAGTCTCTTTTTTCTCATGATTTGTAAGGATAGATTTTTTTTTTTTTTTAGTAGGTATATGAATGAAGATGACTTAAGAGGGTAAAACTTCTGGATCAAAATCTGTAATACTGAAAGAAAGGAATTAACGACCAATTTTCATGAAAGTTTTCATGTGCAAGATTTAAACTCTTTCATCAGTTGTACAAAATGAATTTAGAACAGATCTATCAACCTGCTCTCTCTTCAAGAACAAAATCTGTAGGAAATTGTATGAGTTATATAGAGGGTGTCACAGCAAAAAAAATACTTTATATTTAACCCCTTAATGTAAGGGTAGGTAATGAACTAAATAATCAGCATCAGATCCTTCTGGAAGCTTAGATTAAATGAGCTGGCCTCCATTTAGGTCCCAGAAAATACGATACTCNACAATCTAAACTTAGGAATTAACTCAGTAAGTAACAAACACAATAGTAAACTCACTACTTTCCTTAGGAAAAGCAGATTTTTAACCTTCACCGCCGATCCAGACAAACAGCTCTCTGAGCAGGCCTCGCCTAACACAGATAAGCCAGGCCTAAACACCGAGAGCCTGTCAGCGTGCTAGCCCCTGAAGGAAAAAGAGAGCAAAGAGAGAGAGAACACCTCCTCTTTCACCTTATATACATCTGATTACATAAAGAGAAGGTATGGAATACTTCCTAGGTTTTGACCCCGGTTACCAAGGAAGGCCTACAAAAACAACCCATCACATACTCTTACTGCCCTTTTGTTTGTGTTTGGCCACCCCTGCCACATCAAATTAAATAATTCAGGGACTCAAACATTCCTTCATCCTTAGACCCATTTCAGGTGTACTGAATCTGATGTGTGATCCATTTGTTTGGGTCTTGGCACAGGATGTGGATAAAGAGTAAAATTCAAGGACAGCTTTTCAATTCACTTTATCTGTCATCTGACCTTAAACCAAAAGCAATTAAAGGAATTGCTTTGAAATTGGAGGTTGTCTGAGTGTGGAAGGAGATTACTTGTCATTTCAGATGTTGTATTCTTCTATGGAGCTAATTTCTCACTTACTGCATTTTGCAAACTCACATGAACTTCGTATTTACTACCTATCATACATTAACTCTAGCTTGCAACTAAGCCCCTCCCAGTAGCTCCCTCACTTTCCCTGTGGTGGGATAGGGGAGAGAATCAGAACAGTAAAAGTGAGAACACTTCTGGGTTGATTTAAGGAGTGTTTAATAGGTAAAACAAAAGCCATGCATGCAAGCAAAGCAATACAAGGGATTCATTCACCACTTCCTATGGGCAGGCAGGTGTTCAGCCATCTCCAGGAAAGCAGGGCCCCGTCGTGTTTGACAATGGCTTTTGAATAATATAGTCCCAAAGACCCACTGAGTCCCTGTCTCTTCAATTTAGAGAGAAGATGTTGTGGGGGACTGTGTCAAAAGCCTTACAGAAATCCAGACAGATAACATCCATAGCCTTTCCCTTGGTCCCTGATGTAGTCACTCCATCATAGAAATCTAGGTCTGTTAGACAGGAGTTGCCCTTGGTAGAGCTGTGCTGGCTGTCTTGAATCACCTCCCTGTTCTCCATGTGCCTTAGCACAGGTTCTAGGAGGATCTATTCCATGATCTTTCCAGGGACAAAGTCAGGCTGATAGGTTGGTAGTTCTCAAGGTCCCCCTTTCTAACTTTTGTAAACATAGGTGCAGTTTTTCCCTTTTTCCAGTTATGTGGGACTTCACCTGATTGTCATGGCATTTCTAATATCATGGAGAGTGGCTTGGCAACTACATCAGTCAATTCCCTCAGGACTCTGGGATGCATCTCCTTGGGTTCTGTGGACCTTTGTGTGTTCAGATTCTTCAGGAAACTGGTCTTCTCTTACAGATTTTTTGCTTCCCCAGTTCCCATCCTGCTTTCCATCCACTTGAATGGTGTGGGAAGGCAGGTTGCCTGGAAGACTGAGGCAAAACAGTTTTAAAGTATCGCAGCCTTCTCCTTGTCCATTGTTGGCAGTTTGCCAGTTGAGTTCATCAGTTGGGTAAATGCTTCCTTTGACCTTCCTTTTCTGGCTGACATACCTGTAGAAGCCCTTATTATTATTTTTTGGCCCTTGCCAATTTCAGCTGCAGTTGTGCTTTCCAACCCTTTCCCTACAAAACTGGGTAACATCCATATACTTTCCCCAGGATACTTGTCCCTGTCCCTGGAAGTATCTCTGTCACTGAATGACAATTTGTTGAATGTCTCTTGTACTTTCACATTGGTAAATGTCATCAGGTGTGTTATTTTCTGTTGTTAGGCTAAATGTAGCTTACATTCACGTCTACAAGTCAAATCCATGTCTTACATTGTGTCTAAATAATTTTTTTCTCAGTGACTGTGATTTTCCGAGTAATGTTTGGACTAAGTTTCAAAGAAAAAGTATCTATACTTTTGAAGCTGTTGTCCTTGTTGTGAGAGTGTAATGTTAATAGTTAATGACTCAGAATAATCAGCCACTTGGGGAGGCAGCAGGAGGCTTTGCTGGGGCCAAGATTGCAACCCCTGGCTGAGGGAGAGGAGAAGAGGTTTTGGGTGTGTGATGGCAAAACCTCTAATCTACATAAGACAGAGGGGATGAACACACACCACTGGAGGCTCTGGGTTTTTAGTCAGATAAGGGGAAAAGCCAATAAGAAGCAGACCCTGCAGAGGCAGGACAGTGCTTTTTTATCATGCTAATATCCTCCCTTACACAACTGGCTCAGTTGTAAAACTCCCCCCACCTGGCGAAGATATTGTGACATTCACATTAATCATTCCTTCTGATATGGCAAAACTGGCTCAAGTATGCTGAGGAAAGAGGCAGCTGTCATGTCTTAGAAGGTGTCATGAGCCATCAAAGACCCTTGAAGTGCCCCAGGCTTTCCAGCAGAGGACTGCACATGATCCATAGTGTTGCAACAAATCCACAGTGTTGCAATATAGAGAGTAAAACTCCCCCACACATGGAGGGTATGTAGGTGTTCCTACATAAACCTGAATGTATATTAACCCATTGAACTTTGTGTTTCGGGGCTTCTCCCACCCTGGATGGATCAAGACTGCAAACATCACTTTGACCAATGGACTTCAAATATGCAACAATCAAGTCTTGTAGCTGTATCCAAGGGTGGTGATGTCTTTCTACTCTTATCCTTCTTTCCTTCCTTCCTTTTGTGTTATTTCTGTGTTTTACATTGCTATATTTCTAAAGAAAATAACCGAAACTGCTACATACCTGCTTTCCATTGCAGGCAAATTGTTCTAAAATAAACTCTACCTATATATATATGTGTGTGTGTATGTATGTGTATACACATATATATGTGTGTATATATATTTGCAAACACCAGTCATACAGTGACATTTCATTCTAATCTGCCCCAAGATAACTGTTAACAAGAACCTGAGTTACCCTCACCTTCAAGGGCAAGTCGTAACAATGGTGTCACTTCTTACATGATAGAACAAACTTTCTGAAGTTCCAGATAGTTACCTCTGTAGTCTCTATATATTCTGGTTTTTCTAGCTGTGAATCAAGACCCCATTAACAAGGTTTCTTCTCCTATCTACTGCTACATTTGGCAAAAATAGAGAAGTACCTTTTAAAGAAGCTAAGATCTAAGCTAAAAAGGCCCTCAAAGATTAAAATCAACACCTCCAATTACTCTTCCTGCTGGTCCAGACTTAAGTGTTAGTTTAATACTTGCAACCACCTCCACTTAACAAGCCAGTCACACATTTTGTATCACATGAAAGCTGTGAGTATTCTTAAGTGCACCCTGAGGCTCAAGCCATCATATAAATCTAGTCTAGATGGACAACAGTATGACTATTGCCTATATCTTTTCTTGAATTAGTGTGTAATATTTTTGCATAATTTCAGGGGGAAAAAACCCACTTTTGTTTAGCAAAAACAACTAATTTGGTTTTGTATTCTTTTGATTTAGAAGCTTTTTTTTTTTTTTAAGTACTCACCATGTCAGTGTGTTATTTGAAAGACTATATGCCATGGCCCAGCTCTTCAGCTCTGACACTGCATGGTTCAAGTCAACAACAGTTATAACTACAGCCTTCTGTGGCAGATTTGCTTGTAGAGAGATTGTTGAAACTGTCTTGAATAGACCCACAAACTAAAATAAGTAGCAAGGTGAATGATCAAGTATCAAAGGCTGCTTTTAGTTAGCAAAATAGTTTACTTAGTGGTGTCTTATGCAGCATGATAAGTCATTATAAATTCATGAATACAACTCTGTGGAGCTACAGTTTAATATTAATAAATAATTGCAAAATTAAGCATAGGTTAAATCTTTGATAATTTGCCATTTGGCAGTTTGTTGTTTTGGGATTTTTTTAATACCAAGGTAAGAATATAGTTTTCAGACCACATACTTTTTTTTTTTTAGTTTCAAGTTCAGTCTTCCAAAAGTATTTATGCCTGGCCATTAAACGAATAGGAGATTTAGGCAACTAGTCTTCTATTTTAAAAGGGCTGAATGCAGAAACTAGAATTTTTTTGGTTTTTTGCCTTTCATAAAGTTCTCTTTTAATCCAGATAGTTCAGCAATACAGGGAATTGTAACTCACTTATTTGCAATGCAGAGAATGTAAATTTTCAAGAAGCTAGAAGTAGGATGACTTCCATTCAATAATGTACAGCACCTTGTAGAAAAACCTTGTGCAGGCACACTAATTAGCAACCAGGTCATGTAAATATATTTGTCTGGTTCCCTCACTATTGCTGCAAACTGTAGTTCTCTATCCAAGCACTTAGTCCTGGCCTAATATGTTGGCAGATGGCATGCTGGTCCTTTTCCAGCAGAGTCTGCCAGCTCACAGGGCTACCACCCACTCCCTTCCTCTTTCCCCCACCTTGCACCTCCTGTATCTTTTTAATACCCTTGCATCTCCCCACAGCTCTTGGAAGGTGGTGTATTTCAAGAAAGGACAGTTTCATGTTCCAGGAGATTTTATAACTGTAGCCAACTAAGGCTTTGCTGGCATGCTGAAGTTTGCAAGAGCATCTGTCTGTAAAATATTCTGACTCTACTTCTTACTGATCTCTGTTGGAGGCTTTGAGGGGAAGCTTGCAGTTCTTGTTCTACAAACTGAAAGAAAAAAAAAAAAGCCCTTAAAAAAAAATCTGTAGCTGAAACTTAATAGAAAAGATATTTTGCTGGTACCAAATAAGACAGCTGTAAGAGTACTACTCTATCTCCTGCTTACCATGATTTATTCAAAGAACTTGTGCCATCGACAGAAAATTCGGAATAGACGTTTTTCAGGATGAAGACTCTGGAAATAAAGACTGTTTAATATCTGAAGAAAGAATAGCACTTTTAGTGTCCAAAAGTGAATTAAATATGAAAGTTAAAGTAATGAACGTGAAAAAAAAAAATCAGCTAGGTGCATTTGTGAGAGATTTTCCTATTAATTAGTACTCATATAACATTATAGAAAAATCTATAATTCTGAGCAAGATCAGAGATCAGATTCCTCTTAGAAAATGGTTGACTACGCCTCAAAGAAAACATGGGCAAATAACGAGTGTCAAGAAATTTTGTTAGTTTAAAACTATAAAATAAACTTATAAGTAGTCTTATTTTTAAGCATATTTACCAGTTATTATAAAACCTTTGGAGCATCTCTATCAAATGTAATGACACATTTTTTATGGGCAGAATAGGTTCAGTGCTTTTACATTTCAACTTATGGTGCACCTAAACTTCATCCACTATTTGCATGAAAAATGTATCATTACATGAAGGTAATTAGGTATCTGTCATTACCAGATGCTGTTGCCTTTTAAAGATGGTGACATTTCAGCACTGAATTATGACTGGATTTGAAAAAGAAGTTACAACAGACTTTCTATGCCCTACTGCCTTATCATAAGACACACCAGACCTAAAAAATTGCAATTTTCTTCATGCCATTTGCAAGGAGTGCTGGACAACTGGGCCATGGCATATAGTCTTTCAAATAACACACTGACATGGTCAGTACTTAAAAAAAAAAAAAAAAAAAGCTTCTAAATCAAAAGAATACAAAACCAAATTAGTTGTCTTTGCTAAACAAAACTGTTTTTTCCCCCCCTGAAATTATGCAAAAATATTACACACTAATTCAAGAAAAGATATAGGCAATAGTCATACTGTTGTCCATCTAGACTAGATTTATATGATGGCTTGAGCCTCAGGGTGCACTTAAGAATACTCACAGCTTTCATGTGATACAAAATGTGTGACTGGCTTGTTAAGTGGAGGTGGTTGCAAGTATTAAACTAACACTTAAGTCTGGACCAGCAGGAAGAGTAATTGGAGGTGTTGATTTTAATCTTTGAGGGCCTTTATAGCTTAGATCTTAGCTTCTTTATATTACTCTACCAACCTTCCACACAGCTAACAATTTTATGACAACAGCGGAAATTGTCAGCTCTTTAGGGTGGAGAATAGAACTCAGAATTTGTGAGAGTTGGTACTTTATAACTGGCACAAATTAAAGCTGCAGTTATGACTGAAAGTTGGCAGAGACAGACTTTGGAGTAGTTTGCACCAGCATGTCTATCCCTGCATGACTGGCTTTGTTATTGGACATCAAGCAGAGGAATGAAAGCAAAGAAGAAGTAAGCAGAGCAACAATCTTCCTTTATTTGTATGTCTTCAGTGAACAAAACCAAGAAATAATATGAAAAATGTGATGATCACTGCTGTAGTGAATTCCTGTACTCAAATCAAGGCTGCTTGGCCAGGTAAGGTTTTTCATAGGGGAGAGTTTCTGACACTCTTCTGCAGTTCATTGAAAACCAAGATCTTGTAAGGTTGTTATATTTCCTATGTCTATGGAAGCAGAGATCAAAGAAATACTCTTCATTACCTCTATGCTCCATTTTAAAAGTTGATGAGCTGTAGAATATCTTTTTGCTGTGGTTGGTCTCCACAGCAGTTCTCTAGAAGGGTATTTGCTTCATATGACATAACAATTCCTATAGGCAATGTTTTAAATCCCAGAGACCGTCTCTGAAAGAAGTTACCCAAAAGGCAGGCATCCTGTGGGTGGTTGTGGTTTTTTTGTTTGTTTGTTTTTTGTTTGTTTGGGGATTTTTTTTGTTTATTTTTTGGGTTTTGGTGGTTTTTTTTTTTTTGTGGTCACAGGAGGTCTTTCTATTTTGTTTTGCTTTACCACATAAACTGAATAAAAGCACAGACAAAAGACTGATGAGTCAGTAATAGGTCTATTGACTTAGTATTTCCTATTTTCATGTACTGAATCCAAAAGATGCTTGGTTCTGCTAATACTATGTCAAATTATTATGATACATCTCTCAGTCATTTTTTGACAATTTCCACTGCTGTCATAAAATTGTTAGCCATGTGGAGGGTTGGTAGAGTAATATTTCAAGAATAATTAGTGACTTTGATTTTAGTAGTTGATTTTTTTTTAAGCCTATTTCTTTTTTAAGTGACCGTGGTGTAGTACTATAGTTTCACAAGTGCATAGACAGCAAAGGTAATACCTAAAGTGAAGCATCCTGTAAACTATAACCAGTTGGCTGCACACTGCTAGTGTGTCCCTGCTAGATCTTTGGGTTTCTACCGACCTTCTAATTGTAGCTGCCTTCCTGAACAGCTTTGCCTTTTCATAGAATCATAGCATTGTTTAGTTTTATCATCAAATCCAACTGTTAACTCAGCACTGCAAGTTCACCACTAAATCATGTCCCTAAGTGAAACAGGCACTTGCCTTTTAAATACCCCCAGGGATGGTAATTCAACCAGTTATCTGGTTCTAATGTTTGACATCCCTTCTTTTGAAGAAGTGTTTCTTAATACACAATTTAAACCTCCCCTGGTACAACTTGAGGCCATCTTCTCTTGTCCTATCACTTCTAACCTGGGAGAAATGATGGATGCTTACCTCAATGAAATCTCCTTTCAGGTAGGAGTAGAGAGTAATAGGGCCTCCCCTGCATGATGCAGATGAAATTCAGGTCTTCATCCTGACTCCAAATTGTGTCTTTTTAGGCTAGGTGTTAAATTTGGGAGAGATTTCCTGTGTATCACTGCAGTTATAACAGAGTTAGATTTTCAGGTATTGCTGAAAAAGAAAATGCATGAATTTTAGCTCTGTCTCTCTTAACAACTGCAGAAAAGCATAGTGAGTGCAGTAATACACAGTTACAAGATGCAGTTTCACTAGATCCGTCACAGGATGTTAAGCAAGTTTATTGTTTGACATATCTTTATTAAAATGCAAATTCTGGCATTTTCCCAAGCTGACAAATCTGTGAAGCAATAGAACCCACAAAACTGTATTCAGAGAGAAAGTAATATTGCCAAGGCAATTTGCTAAAAACAGTAAAAATTTCAAACTTCAGTAGAGAAAAATTGTCAGAAGATTCTAAAAGGAAACAAATAGAATCATAATTTGGTTTTCTGTGTTGTCATTGTCCTCCCTTTCTTACTCATCAGCTCGTGCTTTTTCAGGACTGTAATTACTCAGTACTGACCTTCATGTTTAGCAGTCATACCTCTTAATAAAATGACTCAAATAGTGTTCTAAAAATTTTTTACAATAGCTTTACCAGTATAAGCATTGTAGTTCATACGTGTTTAAATACAATTTACATAAATTGAAAGAAATTGTACAGTTACATTGTGAACTAAATAAAGAAAGAGGGGGAAACATTCAATAAAATCAAGTGGCGTTTAGCTAACTGTGTGGGCACTGAGGTATTCAGCATGCTGTATGGAAGCAAGTAAAAAGCAGTGTATTGAATTACATTCACTTTAATCAATGAGTATCTCTGTTAGCAAAACAGATTTTGGCTTTTTTTTTTTAATTTTTTTAAATCCAGTGGACAGAATTGGCTTAATAACATCTAACAAGCAGTTTAATATATTTAAAAAAAAAATAAAAAATCATTAAATAATTCCTCAAGTCACACTGTGACACTAGTGTGAAAAGTTAAGCAAGTTAGATAATATCCAGTAAGTCTTGAAGAAATGAGATTGTATTTAGCATAAGTAGGGACAGAAGAATAAGTTATTAGCCAGAAGGTCGCTATTTTATAAAGCAATGAGAAAGATCTAGAGTGAAGTACTTAATGCTTCTTAACCTGTGTATGTGGGGATACAACACTGCAGATGAAAAGCAAATTAGTCCTCAATCTGGGATTATATGCCCTATATATTAGGTAAGAGATTCTAGAACTGACCTGGCTTTGTTTCTGATTCATTTTAGAACTAGATAGCTGTGAGATTTGCAGTTGTCAACACGGGAACTGCTGGACTCTTAGCAAACTATTCTGAAAATGGGGACTGAATGGAAGGACTGCTTTTTCTTGTTAAGACCAAAAGGACAAAATGTACAGTCTTGGCAGTGTCTGCCTTGTCAAAGAGCCAAACAGGATTCAGACAGTGTTTGGATGACACATGGTACAAAAGAAGTAATGTTTTAGCTAAAGATGTAATATGTGAAGAGGATTACTCTGTATCTCCAGTGACTGCTTTTACATTTTCACAGCCAGAGAACACAGACAGAGAAAGAGCCTGACTTAAGGATTTAGTTCTTTATTTCAGCCATAATGAATGGAACTTTGACTTTAGTGGAAGGGCTAAACTTGGAGAAGCAACAGCTTAATATTGGGAGTGAAATAAATCATGACAATTTTAGTCATTTGTAACTGGCAGGTGAACAGAACTCTTGCAGGTTTCACCTCACAAAGAATACCCTAATCATATGTCCAAAGAGTCCAAAATATTTGACAAACATTAAAAGTCTCAAGTCATTGTATTCTTTTAAACTGGGTTTATGGAGACTATATTTCAAGCTTATTCCCAACTTTCAGGAAAACATAACATGTACCCTGAAATAAATCTGCTGTTAAAATCTTAGAAAATGGAACAATTCAGCATTAACTTATTTGATAAAGCTGTCTGATGGTTTGATAATGAAAGTTAATTACCAATGTCAGGGCATTAGTCATCAATACAGTCTACAAATATATATGTTTAAATTATAAAGTGACCTTTGATAAGGTGGGCACAGTGAAGATCTTTCAAATACAAAGCATATACAGAAATCTGAAGGCATTCTTATTGTCAGACAAAGCCAAGTGGCCTTACTGGCTGGTTAATCTTCCTTTCCGTGGAAGATTATCTTTGGCATGCATAAAGGCTGCATTTCTACAATGAGAACAAAACAAATCTGAAAACCCACTTGTCTGAAATGTAAGTTCTAACTGATCATCATATCTGCAAAACACAATGACTAATAAGGTATACAAAGTTTTTTGTTAGGGAAAGAAATAAGCTATTGCCTAAATGGGTAAAAAAACCAAAGGGAAACAAAATCAAGACTTTTAATATCTGATTTGCATTACTGCCGTCAGATCCTAAGAAATTTTTAGGATATTCAAAGTAGAAATATAAGACCACAAACTATAATTTCAAGTCATTATCTACTAGAAGATGAAACTAAGCATTCATTCTCTCTCACTTCTATCAACACTCCAGGCTTCTCACTCATTCAAAGGCGAATGTTTCTAAAATGCATACATCTTTTGAAAGTTGAAAGAACAACAGAATTAATCAAGACTGATGTACCCTCATTTCTGCTTGTAATCCTTGTAATACAGGTCCTTGTAATCCATCAAAAATATTTTTGTAAGGATTGATTTATCCTAGGGAGTATTCTAAAAAGATACAATTGATAATTACCACATGCTTGAACTCCTAAAGTTTAAAAAAATTGTGCATATATATATATTAATATATACTTTTTATACCCTTTTACTTTATACCCCAATACTTTTTTTTTTTTAATTCCACT
>VXBX01001280.1:161406-200020 GCA_013400415.1 Scytalopus superciliaris | reverse complement strand
GAGACATTATGATACTTTCAGTAAATCTCTTATAATTTTAATAATTTGTTATAGTTATTTAAAATATTACATGGAAATCATCCTTATATTTATTGTTTTATGCCATGAACAAAAAAAAAAAAAGAAAAAAAAAGAAAAAAAAAGTTTTGAGTATTTTAGGTCTTTTTTAAGTCCACATCTATGTTGCTTATTTCATCCATTACTCAGTTTCGGTTTTCTCGTTATCAGCATTTCAGATTTCAGTACAAGAAAAGAACTTGTTCCTTAATATTGAAGTTTTAGGGACATTAAAAAAAAAGTACGTATTGCTGAAGAACTTTGTCTTTTTCCTAGCATGTAGCTGTTAGTTACTTTGCGCACAAGTACCAATCATGTTTCTTCTTAAGAGCCACATATATATAGTAATTTTATTTTGCTTGTATCTATTTTTCAAGTAAACTATGGAATGAAGGTAGTAGGAAATCCCACTATCAGTTTTTATCATCTTTTTTGAAAATCAGTGTTTTTTCTTCTTCCTCCTCTGTAGTCACACAAATAGCTACTGTCTATTCCTATGACTCCTTTTTTCTTATAATTTTTCTTCCTTAGCTACATTTTAATTCTATTTCACTTTATTATTATTTTTAATTCACATTTCCTTTTTCTTTTTTGTTTGTTCATCTCAGAGATATTAGAACTTCTGTAATTAATGTATATTCCGCAAGAAAAGAAGTTTTACTGTTTTCCATTTGACTTACTGCTTTGCATTTATAAGGTTAATTGCAGGTATTTTTTCATGCCTCCCATTTTATAACCCAGCAGAAAGTTTGTGGATTGTTATCATTAAGTACATATTAGTCTGAAGAAACTCGGCAAAGTCAGTAGGAAGTATGGAACATTTTAATGTTTTAGTTTGGAACATTTTAGCTGTACAGGAAGGCAATGAGCATTATTATGAAGGTTAAACAAGAATAAAGCCTTAAAAGGAAACCCTCTCTTAATCAGTATTTTTCCAGATGATGAAAAGAAAGCCAAAGAGATGAAATTGACAAATGAAGCATATAATGGTCCTTCTTGGAGCAGTACTACAGGGGCCTCATTAGTAGACATTTTAGTACAATCATTTTTACCCCTGTGGCTGTCACTTCAGACTACTCAGAAAAGGTGGCTGTAGGAGCTAATCACAGTGATGCCTTTCTCAATTGTATTTTCCTTGTAAAAATGAGGCACAGGAGAGTTAGTAAGTTCTAATTGAAATCAGAATTATCATTGCCATGGATGACATGCTGTGTCTGTAGGGTATGTTTGTGCCAGTGGAAAATTTCCTTTTTTCCCATAAGAGTTTGGAATCTTTAGACTTAAATGTAAAGTTGTGTTGATGTCAGTATTACCACACATTTTAGTCTGCTATTTTCAATACCATTTCCATCTTGCTGAACAGAAGTACAGTTGTTAATTTATGTTTAATATTGCTAACTGTTGTCGATAAGGGAAGGGGCAGACTTCAAGATACACCACTTACATTGCACTTTAAAGTTTAAATGGGCTCTTTCTTGCATATAATTCCTTTCCCTTCAATATAGCTCTATTTATCTTACAAAAATAATTAGAAGTACCATTTTCTCCTTGCAGTATAATTGCCACCTTGATAGACATAGAAAGATTTCCATTGCTCAAAAAAATTATTTAAGACCAAAGCAAAGCTTTATAATAGCATTTTAAAGTGGGGGCGAATCTCAATTTTATTCAGCTTCAGAGAAGTATTGTACAAATACCAGGAAAAAATAAAAAGATATTACTGAAATTTCATTCCTCCTACCACTGAGGTTTTGTGGTAGTGATGGAGTAATAATCACTTGCTGTAGCAGATATTAAAAATATCTTACACCTTTTTCTCTTGGAAAATAAGAATGTGTTAGTAAAACAGAAGAAGGAAAATATTATTTAGAAACTTTTGAGCTCCATTGTTGATGTCTTTGAATCTCTGTTCAGTTCTAGAGCTTTCTAGTTTTGGAGGACTTTATAGTTTTGAAGAACTTACACATCTGACTTCTAAAAGGAAGATAAAAGGAAAAATCCCATCTTCCTGTATGAGTAACTGGTAAAGCCTAATTAAACTTTAAAAAATTTCTCTCGGAAACAGCATGGTACCACAATGAAAAAGAGATTAGTCTTTGTGATCACATGGGTTAGATACATTGGACCATGCTTTGGTTTACAGCCTTTTGATGGTTGAGAAAATGAAGGCTAGACCTCAAATACCTTTCCACCCAACATGTGTGTGTGTGTTTAATGCACTTTTACCTGTCTTCTAATGTCTTAAAATGAGATTCAGAAGTTAAAAAGCTTTTACACCATGTTGTTGTTCCTTGAATTGTTAAATATTGCCATAACTAAACATCTGAAAGGGAGAAGAAACCACATCATTGTTCTTAAGACTTAGAATCCAGGAAAACCTTTCAGTAAGTTAATGAACTGTGCTTTTCTGATATAAGGGTAAAGAACCTGCTATGACACAGCAGTTATATGTCATAATTATCAAGTAAAGGCATGCTTAGAAAAGGAAAAAAAACTCAAGAACAGAAATTCTGTCAGTATTCCATCAGTAAAATGGATATTCACTTCATGCCATTCTTGCTAAAGCTGACAGCTGATGAACAAAATGTTGACCTTTTAGACACCATTTGTAATGTCCCCATCTTTGGTCAAGGAAACAAAATTTTGTTACAGAGTAAAAACTGGGGTAGCACAGAGGTTTTTAAAGTGCTTCTAGTTATACAGAATGTTATTGAGGCAACAATAAGCAAGGAGTGTGAAAACAGGTAGTTATAATGGAAACTGTTTTTCAGCTTTAACTGAAGCAGATGCTATCACATACGTTTTGTGATACTGACTTCTGAGGAGGCGAGCATAAGGAGTGATTAACCCAAGAGGTTGTACTGACTGAGGTGAAATTAAGGTCAACAGAAGTACAATAAATCCCTATGTTTCTTGAGTGTTTAAGTCCAAGTGCAGATATTCTGAATAGTTTTATTTGTGACTATCAGAACTATTTCCTTTTTTTTTTTTTTTGTTTGGAAAACATTATTGTGGTAATGATTTCCTAATATTTTACCAGTGTTTGGGAGCTGAGAGAAGTAATTCTAAAACTGAAGCCTATAGGATAAACAAAGCTTCCAGAATAACTGTTGTAACTGAGTCATAATTGCAAAAGGAATCTGCAAAAGGAATGCTTTTGTTCATATTAAAAACTTTGATGATTTAAATCATTTCAATCAAGATTTAAATCAGAGATTAACACAGAAAAAATACTTTAAGCAAGAGATAAGTTAGTACTTCAGGAGTTAGAAATGAGAGACAGAAATAATTCTTGGTCTCTTTTCACATCAGTATGAGACAAGCATCAGAAAATGATCCAGAAGATCTAGAAAGGAGCTGGAGTGAAGAAATCAACACAGAAGCCTATTAAAATTGTTTCACTTTTATTGACATTGCAGATGATAATGCCAGAGCTGAACTGACTTTCTAGACAGTTGTTTGTCTGAAAACCTAGCTTTTGCATTTTTTTTTTTTTTATTATCCTATATCTGTTCTTCTATGAAGATAGATATGGTGAGAAAGGTATTTGAGACAGTTCTGTTATAGATCACAAATTCCATTTCCCACTGCCTCCTTCCGCCAAATCCTCATGTCTGTGTGCTATCCTGAAAGCTTGAATAATTAAGAATGCAAATAATAAAATATTGGTAAGAATTGACTACAAAATTATTTTAGATGAAGAAATTACCCCATTATAGATGTAAATTGTCAAAATCAAAATGTTTTTCTCTCTACTTTTTTTTTTTTTATTAGATTGTTCTTTGCAGAGTAACAGAAAATGCTGAAATGTCCTCAGCATTTTATTTCTGTATTGATTTTTTTAAAAAGAAAATTTTGTGTTGTCATAGAAGGTTTTATTTAGATCTAGCAGTGTCAGGTTAAAGATGTGGGGCACGGATACCATGAGCATTGCACTGAAAGAGCCACAGATTCTTGCCACATTCTTGTTCCCAAGTTACATTCAGTGTCTCTGTGTGTGCTCGATTTTTGCATGCTTAAACACTTTTTAAAGTAGGACAGTCCTCAATGTGGGCTTGCATGCAAGTTTTTAATAATTTTTTTCCCCTTGTAATGATTTCTCATTGGAAGGATGTTCACTGAGCAGTTTGGAATATTTTTTGTCCAGAAGAGTAGATACTTCCTTCCTTTCTCTATTTCTAGTTTTAAGGCAAACAGTGTTAATAAATTATGCTTGTATCATACACCCATGAATATCAGGAAGGGCTCTCTAGTTCATAGAAATTTTCAATTTCTTTCAGAGACTAAGTAAGTTTCAACAGACATTCCCCAAGCTTTGGATAAACAACCATCTATTATAAACCACAGTGTGTAATGTGTATTATTAATGATGCTCTCATAGGGCTATCTCTCTTGTAAAAAAAAGAAAATTGTTAATTGTCAGGATCACATTCAAAGTGAAGGAAGGGAGGACAGCAAAGGACAAAGAGTCAGACTCCATGCTACAGCTTTATATTCTGTTAACGCAGATGTTGTAATTCATCTTTCAAGTCAATTACCCTGCTGGAGGCTTATGGGGAGAGCACAGACATTAATATTCCCAATAAACCTGATTGTAGTCAGATGAAATTCCAAACAGATTTCAAGCAGGAAAGGAAAGTAGGTCAAGAGAAATGGCCACTACAAATTAATGAGCCCACTGATAACCTCACCATTAGCATCACTACTTTCATAAACTAATCCTATGGTGTAGAACTAAATCAGACGCTATTTCATTGAATAAGGAGAAAATGCAGTAATTATATAAATTTTCCCCCCTTTCTTTCTTTTTAATACACTTCAAAGTTTGCTGCTAGAGCAAACTTTTCTTCTATGCTCTTCTATATGTTAAAGCTTTTCTTCTGTAGAGAATTATTTGCAAGTCAGTGTCATAGAAGTGTATGATATCAGAGGTATCCAGAAGGAGGAGACAAATGGGGCCAAGAGGAGCTTTAACTATGTATATATGAATCAATGTATTCTGAAAAATGATCACCTAATAACAATTTTATCTTAGAATGGGAGAGAGATATGAGAACCATATTCTCTCACTCTCTTTCTCTACTGTTAAAAATCATCAGTGTATGTACAAAATAGATAATGTGTGTGTATATACACATACAGTGACTTCAAGATGCCTCAGTAGTTGTTCCTATACTGAGAAGTCATCTCAGGCCTAGATGAAAAAAGTGCATCCTAATACTCCCTATATCTGATGTGTATAGCTACACGTGTGTACACGTGTGTTGTATGTGCATGTAGACCAGGACAATAGACACTATTACTTTTACTTGTTTTTACTATTTTTACTATTACCTTTTTCATGTCTTTCCTACTTTGGAAACACTTTGTATAGAAAGAAGAAAACAACTACAAAACCATAGAACTTTCTAAAGGCTGTTACCCTGTAAGAAGTCAGGTGGAAAAACTGTATGTGTTTCATGTTGCTTCTTGTTTAGTGTGATGAATCTTTAACCATTTAGAAAATTTTGTTTTAGTCTTTTGAAAAATTATATTATAAACATAATACTGCAACTGAATATAGGTAGCTCTCTATATACTAGAAATTTAAAAGAACAGTGGGATTGCAACGTGATGGGAGAAAACTCCAAAACCAGCCAGCTTCGGGCCTCAAAATGGTTCTTGACTGTATTGACTGGATTCGTTAACAGCACACATTGCCAGCAGTTAGCACTTAATCACTATCAATCATCCCTGACAAGCTTATTTTAAATTAGTTGCAAGTGTACAATGCCATTGAAGTGATGCCATTTTAGTTGATACTGATAGCTATAATCCATCAGTCCAGGGAACAATTTGAGAGGGAAAGACAGAGAAGAGTCTGTCACCTTCTTTCCTCTTCATCCTTCCCCATAAAACACCATTGATGTTCTCTGCTCCTCTGCCTATTTCCCCAAAAGAAAATTGGGTGATCTCATCTTCTCTTGACATTTATTTTTGGGACGAGGGCTTCTTATGGTTTTGCAAATTCTGCAGGATTATTCTGGTTCCATCAGACACCCTGCCTGCCTGCTCTGCAGGATTATTTTGGTTTTACCAGACATTATTCTTGCCTACTCTGCATCCTTAGTTCTTATCTTGCAGAGTTTAATAGTTGAGCTTTTTTTATGCACCCCACTTGTGCCACTCTATCACTACTCCATCTGCATCTTTGCCAATCAAGGCTATTATTTATATATTAAAGCTGAGCTGCCTTGCAAGATGTTATTAATGTTTTTTACAATGCAAAAATATGCTTATATACTGTACCTGGTTTTGCTGTTTTAGTGTGCTTATGTCTGTGTTGCAAGAAACACTGATTTTCTTGCTTAGTAGGCATCTAATTACTGCAAGCAACTGGTATCATTTTTGGCTACAGTAAAACCAAATCACGGTTTGGAAGCACGGATATTTTAACATAGGTTGAAACTCAGTCCCATACATGCCTCAAAAAAGGTTAAATCTCTGGTCAAGTTCTAGTTAGAGTAAATTTATGTTTAAAAGGAGTGTCTCACTATAAGTTACTTGAGTTTCAGTGGAACCTATGCGGTGTATTTAGCAGACAGAGACTGGACTGCTTCTGCAGGAGAAACTTTATTCACCATAATGTAGCAAGAAGTCTAGATGGCAAACTGAGTTTAAAACAAGACTCTCATTCTGTGAGCAATAATATAAAATTGTAAGAGTCTACCTTGATCACAAAGTCATAGGAATCCTGAGAATCACAAAGCTATTCTGAATATGTCTGTGAGAATTGTGTCAACACATTTTTTCTTAATACCTATTCATCTAAATGAATAAATTTCAATTTTCCACAGATAACGTACTTGAAAGTTTGAGGAAGACACTTGGAAAAATGTTGCCATTGGATGAAATAGGGAAACTTGCTAACAGGAAGAACCTTGTGTTATTGAACATGCTCAATCTCCTCTAGTATTTTTGAAAACCTTTCAGAAATTGTGTGCATAAGTTAGCTATGTATGCTTAGGAGACAACTTTACTTAAAATCACTCAAGGCAGCTAAGCAGCAGATCACCTTTGGCTGTTACTGTGTTTGTCTATAGTAGCATGTTGTAGCTTTTTTTATCTCCCATTTTTTACAATTTAGCATTGGGCATATGCAGACTTCCTTGCTCATTTCTCTTATCCTTCCCTCCCTTCCACCTTTCCTCTGCTTTTTCTTTCTTTGAATATGGCAGATATGTAGAGTTTTATCATTTTACATTTTATATTAGGATAGTGTGGATAACTTGTAAGGGCTCTCACAGGAATTCAGGTCAAAGTGAGCAGCTAACGGTGGTGTACACCCTGATTCAGAATAGAAAATTAAATTGTTGGTTTCAATTTGTGTAAACTGAAATTTGGAAGTTGGCTGCAAATCAGGTTAAAAAAATAGAAATATTTTAGAAAAACATTCAAGGTTTTTCTGCATGTTTTGTGTCCAAAGTGGAGCCTGCTCACTTGTTCACATACAATGAATGCTTGAATGGCCAGCCTCCCACTGATTTGTGATATTCTGCTACCCATTGAAAAAGAACATCCTTATGACATTATTTTTGGGGGCAGCCCAGTTCAAGGTACTCACATTCTTAGCAGTAGCTTTTACACTCAACTAAGTGACAGAAGCACTTGGAGGATTTTCTTGCTGTTCTTTTTTACTATTTCAGACTACAACATCTTTGAATCTCTGTTTGCAGATAGGTAAAATAAAAGCTTTGAATCATAATTAACTTCATTGTAATACTGAGGTGCCCATACAGAAGAGTACTGGAAAATTTCAAAAAAAGAACTGTGTCAGTCTGGGTTTGGAATTATATGTCTTTTTTATTATTTCATAATACTCCCAAGGGCATTTGGGAAGAAAAGGGATATTGACCACCTTCATTATGCCAAGTTACATGGGAAACATACAATGTCTTGACAATCAAACTATGTACGTCTTAGAGTTTCATAGCTGAGTCAACTCAAAAATATTTATAATTATTCTCATGGCACACTTATACCATAGGAAAATATAAATATCTTTGTATTATAGAGAACTGTCTCATTTTGAAGAACTGGTTTCATTGGAGTAAAGGCTGAATATTTTATCAACAACCATGAATTTATGAAATATCATCAGCCCCATGTTGCAAGTGAAATTTAATGGAATGAGAAATTCTGTCACCAGATGCTTTGTTCTTGTCTTAGCATACTGGGATCCTACCTGCTTTGGATAAATCTTCATGCTTTGCACCATATAAAGTGGAAAATGGAAAGATGCAAGAATAAATATTAACGAAATAAGAAACATCTGATCTGTGGCATTTGTCTAGGCTTAGTGACATAGAGGTTTAGAGAGGACATGTTATTATTCTCCAGAAGAAATTTCAGTTTTGGAGAGAATATAGTTCAAGTGCCATGAATCCACTGAGAAAACTTATTTTGCCTTGTTATCTAAAAATTGGTTTCATGAGTGAAAAATACAGAGGAGGTGAGATCAATAACATTTTGAACATAAGTGTTAGGACATGTTTTACTAATTTAAGAATGTCTATAGTTACTAGTGTGATATGTGATTTTTGTTGTAGGTTTTCCTAGAAAAGTATGGTTGAGGCCAGTATGAAGGACAAGGGAAATTACTGGAAAATATTTCCAGTTCAGATTTAAATGCTCACCCTTAAGGAATCATGCTTTGTATCCTCTGTTTTAGTAAAACAATTTGATATCTGCATTGAAATGCATTTTCAGTTAATCTCTGTCTTGAGGCCAGTGGAGTGCTGTGAATGTTCAACGTTCTTTGGCTAAAACACTGAACACACACCATAGCCATTCCTGCTGTGTTGAAGACCAGCTGGGAAAAAGATATGTACTCTGAAGTTAAAATAGTCAGAGCAAGTCCCCTACTTGATAACAGCTGAGTGCTGTAGTCAAATACAGCTATTGCAGCAGGATTCTATTGATTTATACTGGACAAAACTGGTGGTTTTATCAAACAGTTTTGTGGCTACTCAGCAGTCTGTGTCAAGCCATAGGCAAAGATTTTCAGGAAGTTCCTGGCTTCCAGAGAGACAGAGAAAAACTGGTTATTGTACCAGGCAAATCGCTCAAATCACTTAACAGCATGCCTGCCTCAGTCAGATGGAAAGCCACATTCACATTACTCGGATTATACTGCAAGCTAGCACAGCAGAAAGATTAGGCCTTACGATTTTCCAGGTAGTGTTTAAAATCTTTTCCCTAGCTAAAGGATATAGCTGACAGTTCACACTCCAAAGTCAAGTTAATCTGTAACATTATCCGCCCATTTTGCACTGAGCAGTCCCCAAAGCAGTTTGTAATATGCATATGAACTGAACCATTGTTGTGATCAAATTTTAAATACCCCTGTGAAATGGGAAAAAAGGAAAGATAAAATAAAACCCTGCTGCTCTGGTGCTGGAGATTGACAGCAAAAGGAAAAGTATTGCTTCACTGATTGCAGGGCTCTGGCTACAGTGGCTGCATTAAGTTGCTGGTGGGACTTCCAGTCCCTCCTCTAATGCATGGCTAATAGCTCAGCATTAACTCTGTAGAGTTGAGAGATGAAGCTTTCCTATTTCAGAATATTATGAAGTTGCAGTGGTGTGAAATTAGAGTGATAGTTATCCTAAAGTTGTTTTGGACAAGGATACTTGATTAATACAGCTCATGGATGCTTTTTCATGTGCTAGGTGTTCCACAGTAGCTCACTCCTGCATCAGCAACAGTGCAAAGCGATAATAATACATATGTTACATTTTATAGATTTGGTAGCTTTTAAAATTATTTCTTGTGCTGGGGATCACACATCTGTTTGAAAGTGAGAGGAGTAAACAAGCACAAGGAAACAACTGCCATTATGACAGAAGGTAGAAAACAACACATCCTTGTTCGGTCTTCTGCTGGCATGATGCCCTCTCCTAGAGTGGTTGATTCCATTTGTTTCACAGTAGTGAAATTCACTCTTGACTTTACTGTGAACACAGAATTGATCCCATTTGTAAAACTGTATAATTCACTTAAATAACCTCCGCACCATAAGTATGTAATGAGATTAGTATAAGACAAGACAACACAGTCTTAAGCTGCACCAGGGGAGGGTTAGGTTGAACATTAGGAAGAATTCATCCCAGAAAGATTTGGAATAGGCTGGCCAGGGAGGTGGTGGAGTCACTGTCCCTGGAGATGTTTAAGAAAAGACTGGATGTGACACTCAGTGCCATGGTCTAGTTGACAAAGCGGTGTTGGGTCATAGGTTGGACTTGATGGTCTCACAGGTCTTTTCCAACCTAGTTGATTCTGTGATTCTATACTTGATGACTATCTTGTTAAATTAAAGAACAATCTGCTAGTATAGTCTCCACAGTCTGGGGTGAATAAATAAATAAATAAATAAATAAATGGCTGTAATTTGTAATTGCTGGTATTATTCCTTCTTTGTCTTCTTAGTTATTTACTTTTTCTTATCATTAGCTCTACTATGGCTTACTCTTTCAAAAACAAAGTTAGAAGAAAATTATTTTTCTCTTTGCCTCACATGTGTAGGCAAAACAAGTATTTAATCCAGGTTTACTCACAGAACAACAGAGAAGTCTGAGATATATTCCCTCCCTCCCCACCCCATTCAAAAACTGTATTTAAAGTATCAATCTGTCTTTGTTATTTCAGTTATTTGACAGACTGTATTTTAGGAACATATTGAAATGATCCTGCAATTCAAGCAATGGGAACCGATATCTGATATGACACTTACAGAACCAATGCTGCTTATTCAGTATTTTCTCCCTAGGCTGCATTGGGAGTACAAAGACATTCAGTTTTTCAGCCTGCAAGTAACTTCTCTAAACATCACATGAACAATTAGAAAAAGCTCATCACTGTGGGAAAAAGGAATCAAGCTACGGTGAAGCTTCCACCGACTATTACACAACTTTAGGCTTGGTGATATAAAATGTATGAAGTCAACAAAAATATGCAGTATCAGTCTGCTTTTAACTGATAAATTAGAAGGATGAATGATGTATGATGTCACTAATAGGAATTGTGTTGATTGCCAAAAAAATCCAAATGCCATCTCTAGAGGTAAAATTCTAGGATATCACAGGTTTCATAATCATTAGAAAGAAGCATGAAAAAATAGTGTTACCTAGTTGCACACAATCAGCAATGAAACCAGTAGTTTATTAATACTGTGATGTGTCTTAATTGATTTACTCACTTTATTGTTAGAGTATCTTTTTATGTTAATATTCATGTGTTTTATCTTGGAATAAATGTGATTATAAATTCTGACACAAGTATTGTTTGCATAGCAATTGGTCACAAAGAGTAATTCATTAATATTCAATGAGGTGTTAATATGTGCAGAGCCTTGAGCGATGGTAAACTTCATTTTCACTTTAGATGGAAATTTGTTGCAGTACAAATATAACTGTGTATAATTGTATTAATCGGTCCCAAAGAGTATTTGAGGTCGAAACTTATATTATTCTTTTATGTTTGACCTGCAGTGGTGCAATATGAAATTATTATCATGACAGAGAATGGATTTTCTAATATTCTTAACATTCTACTCTACAAATATAGTTAGAAGCAGCTGGGTTATATTATGAGGCCTTTGTTTTCTTTGTTATTTATTGCCCGAGTTAGAAATTCAGAAGGATTTTCCCTTCTAATTTCTATTAGAAAATTGAGACAAGAAAGAGAAGGGACATGAAGTTATTTTTGAGAGAGGCATTCTCTCAGGAACATCTGGCACTCTAATTTTTGGGGGTCTTTATTAGACTGCAAATATAAAACCTGTTAGTTGTGTTTTTAGGCAAGTAGGCTAATTCTTTATATGCACCTATACCACTGAAAATGAATGGAGTTGCACATTGGCAGCTGGGAATATCTGCTCATATCAGGCTTAAATTAGTGCACTTTCTAAGTGGAAATAGGCAACTGAATCCACGAGCCTTGTCATAATATGGATTTCTTGACTTTTCATAGGTAGTTCAGGAAAATACACAATAAACTAACATAAATCAAACATTAAGCTCAAAAGGGCCATTTTATCAAGACTTGTATTATATGATTATAAAATATAAAATAATAATGCTGAACTTGTTGCATATTGAAGGTGTATATAATCTTGCCGCTCCATCTGCTGACCTTTCTTTCAGACCTTATAATCACAGAATCACTTAGGTTGGAAAAGACCTGTAAGATCATTGAGTCCAACCATTAGCACAGCACTACCAAATCCACCACTAAACCATGTCCCCAAGTGCCCTGTCCACACATCTTTTAAATGCCTTCAGGGTTGATGATTCAACCAGTTCCCTTGGCAACCTGTTCTAATTCTTGATAACTCTTTCCATGAAGAATTTTTTCCTGATATCCAATCTAAACTTCCTGTGGCATGACTTGAAGCTGTTTCCTCTTGTACTATATTGTTTCTGGATTGTCAGGAGAAAATGGAAAATTAAGAGAGAGCAAAAGGTACATACACTGCAGAAATACCCATATTACCAAAAACAATTTGGGAGATCAGCAAGTAGGGATACCTGCAGTTCTCAGCAGTTCTTCCTGGAAGATTACTACCTGCTGAGAAGAAGAAAAGCTTGTATCACTGTAGGAGGACATCACAGAAGTAGGTCAAATGCCCACAGGTGACTGACCAATGGATATGTTAATACATGGATCTTGCTCATATATTGTCTTTCTGTTCATTAGGGTGGGGGTTTTTTGTTTGTTTGTTTGGTTTGGGTTTTTTAATTTTTTTTTTTTTTTTTAAAGAGTCTTAGTAGTGGGCTCCTTACAAATTGCCAGCCATCTGTCATTTAGCAGAAGTTTTTTCATGGCAGACTACTACTTGATGTATGTTGATCCCTGCTTGTTAGTCAATTCAACTACTCTACTACCTGACCTTTAACAGTAAAAACTGCATACAGTATTTTTACATGAAAGGATAACCTACGGAAGTCTGGTTTGAACATGGTATTTCATGATAGAGCAGTTAACTGGAGCTCCAGATTTGGCTCCAGATTTGGCAAAATAGGATTGGTGGGTTTTAAGCTGTAGAGAAATGTAATGCTACATTCAAAATTTATTTTTATTGTGTAATGTAGTTTAACTCATTGAACTGCTACTAATGTAGATCTTAATAGCTTGTATAAATTTCAGCACTCCAGTTATGATTAACAGGAGTTGATTATTTAGAGAGAACTGATCAAAAGAGTGTAGGATTTTTTGACAGAATGAACAATGGAAGCAGTGATGGAGTTTATGCAGATTCAGATGTTTTAACAATTATGAGTTTTTAGTTTCATGTGGAAAACCCACCCCGCAAAATAATTACAGCACAAACACAGATTAAAATCATGTTTTCAGAGACAAAGTATATAGATTACATTAAGTTTTCACTGTTATCTAACTTCAAGCTTTTTGATTATGTATTCAAGATGCTAGAAATGCAGTTCTTAACTATTATTGTGAGCACTCTAAAGTTTATAGGGGTTTTTTTTAAATCTAAAATCTCATGTTGATTTAACTCATAAGAAAACTTTGATCTTGTCTGATTGTATCTCAGCACCAGCTGCCTAGGGGATCTCTTGTACCAATATAGGACCCAAATCTCTTTCTCTATCAATAAATTGAGATTCCATTTAACTACAGTTAGGCTATGCCTATTTATTTTGGTAGACTATTTGCCCCACAGGGCTTATCAGAGGAACTTCAATTTTGCATTTCCTTTATCACTCAAGCTAGAGAATATTCTTTTCGTCCAATTTGAATTGGATTTCTCCTTCAGAAAACAGACCTGCTTTTTTAGCTGATCTTTTAAATCTGTTCTGATATGTCCAGTTGAAAAAAAGTAACTCATAAGAATATTCCATAATTCAAACCTGTCCCATTGTATGTAAGTCCTCCCACACCTCTGAAAATGAACTCAACAACAACAAAAAAAAGAAATAAGGTTAAATAAGAGGAACTCTGTGAAGCGGCATTCCAGAAATTGTGTCATATTAACACTGTGTCATTTGTATATCATGAAGATCTTCTCCTTAATTTTTCCAGTGCCCTTTGCTTACCTATAATTTTAACATTATATTTTCAAAGAAGTCTATGCCCTTGTACTCCTTCCCTTTTGACATCCAAAGAGTGTGGCTGATGAACAGTAGGTTTCCCAAGTTTACTTTTCAAGTGGGAGACAAGTTTGACTTGGCAATACTGCCAACACCTACAGCAGGCTGGGGGCACAGCTCAACTGGCTGTCACTAATTGAAGGGAGAAGACTAATGGCTACATGTAATATTTCCACAGTAATGAGAGCACTGCGCTGACACTGCTGTGTTGCTCTGTGAGAGACCAAAATGTTTTACAGGGATGGCAAGGCAGTACCATTCTCAAACCCCTCCACCCACACAGCCTAAATGTCATAATGTAGTGAACAAACTGACTTGGCTGAGGAATTTCAGGCTGCTTCTTTTCTAATTCAAAAATGGGAAGAAAATTGGGCCTAGCGGAAAAGCACTGGCCAGCTACAATTCAGTGTCAGGAGAACCACTTAACCAACATCAAGTGACAACCAACAAAATGTCCCCATGCAGACAACAGTAATTACAGAGTCCTAGTGGTGCCACATTAACATGATTGCTTACATTACTTTTTAAGGTATGCTACCTTGGTGACAGACACGGTTTCAGCAATAAATAACTAACAGCAAATTTAGTGTGAATAAGAATAGAGGAAAAACCTGACCAAATGAGTTGAGCATAGAAGGGAAAGACTGGACAGCATCCACCATTGCCATCAGAAAAATGAACAGGTTTCATTCAGGAAGCTGAAAGAAATCACTGAAGTATAGCAGGGGAGAGAGTGGAGTTATCTCTGTAGACTTTCCAAAACGTGGTGTTTAATGGCTCCAGTCTGCACTCAGATTTAATATAAAATATTTTTTCTCAGTTGTACAGTATACTCTGGCTTCAAAATTGGTTTTGTCAACATGAGCATGTTTACCATTGCTTTCAAACGCTCTAACTAACTGGCTTGGCAGACAGGCAGCTTCGGTATGGAGAAATGTGGGACAGAAGCTGCATCTGTCTGCCTGCTTTATAAAAGGAAAGGAGGAGAATTCATCTGAAACTTTATAGTCACTCAGGGCAGTCTCACTGATCATTGTCCACCCTTACACATGCCCTACTCTAAGGAAAGTAATGAAGATGGTAATATGGTGTGAATTGTATATTATGATGCATGAGTTATTAAAAAAAAAAAAAAGAAAAAGAGGAGGTTGTGTTATTCCAGGTAATTTGTACAGGGTTATAAATTCAGATAACTATCAGGAAGATATTCAGTTAATTCATAAAATTTACCTTTGTAATCTGTTCTCATTGTGTTCCTTTAGACCTGAAGACATTAAGCTTTTAACAACCCAAGTATTACAATTAGAAAGCCTTTGACAGGATTTTAACATAGAAATGTTTTTGTAGTGTTCATTTGGCCATCCCTTGTTATTGAACTCATAAAGTGCTGCTTCCAGGCCAAGGACAAGTCGTAGGTGATATAAATGCTTCTTAATTAATATATTAACATCAGAGGAAGTATAAAACAATGTTTATGTGCCAAAGAATCATCAAGGTCATGTATCATCAAGGAAGAATCTAGATACCAGATCACGCAAGGGTACTTGCTTGGTTGTATCTCATCTATTTGGTCCAGCTGCAAGACTTGAACCTGTCTCATATTTTAGGATTATGTGGGTCCCCAACTGAAGCAAACATTTGAATACACTTTAAATGTTATTCTAAGGGAAAACATTTTTCTTTCTACTACTCCAACTTACTGGCCATTAGCTTATACGTTTTCTTATAGCAATATTGAGATGACACTCCTGCATCAGTATCTTTCTCACTTCAGACTTTGGTTCTGTATGTCTGTACAAAATCTTAGGTGCACCGGTACATCAATCATGTAGTCTATTTATTTGTAAATTTATTTATTTCAATAAGAGTGGTACTAAAAAATTGTAATTTTTGGGAAAGAAAATTTAAACCCCAAAAATCTTTAAAGTAAACCCCTTTATGTTCACTAGAAGATAAAACTAAGCCCATATTTTCATATGATACATATTTATTAGTAATAAATTAACCAAATTATCTGAGTAACAATTTTATCAATGAAATGGAATTTAGCATTAATGGTGATGTTACTCCTGTCTCTTGAGATTAGAAGTAAGCTGCTTCTGGGGTAGGTTTGGACATGGTACAAGGGCTGGTGTTTATACACATGTAGTTTTCTCCCAGGGTGCAAAGATTGCAGACATTTGTTTGACAGTTATTTGCTGTAACACTTAAAAAATTGTAGGATGATACTGACAAAAAATTCTGCATGAGAGGTAGTTGCTGAGTTCATATAGGATGAGGTTTTCACAGAATTAAGGCTAAAGGACACACAGAAATAGCTGGAAATGGTGGCATACCCCTAGCTGTTCTTCACTGTAAATCTCAACCTTAATCCACAAAGATTGTTAGAGCCTCTGAAGGGGCTGGCTGATAGTGGTGACTGTTATCCTAAAAAACAGATGGCAAAGTGAGTGACACCTATAAATGTGCAGGCTGTGTTACTTCACTGACAAGATGCTAAGCCCTTCTGGCACTAAAATAAAAAGACAGGTGTTTTTGACACAAAAAAGGAGTATTGAAACTATGCCTCAAGCCATGTGGAGAGTCAGAGCCAATTTTTCAAGTAAAAGTAACTAAAAATCTAAATTGGGGTATACATGTAAAAGCACGACAGCTTCAGACCTTTCCCATCAATAAGTTTTTGATGAATTCTAGTGCCTGTCTTACGCCTGTAGAATTAGCCAATCGCCTTTCTAATTAAACTTTAATTTTCAGGGCTTGAATAGATGGTAGCATCGCTCTGGAAATCTTGTGCAGCTCATTTCCAAGTGAATGAAATGGCAAGCAGTATTTTTGAACTTCCCTTTAAGTTTGATGATAGAATTCTTCAATTGCCTCTATGTCTGTCTTAACTATAGTATGAAGTTAATCAAGTGCTCACATACCACATATTAAAAGTGTAATTAACAATGTCAGGTTTAGAGATTTATGTGGCCAACAGGGAAACCTCAATGATGTAAAAAATGATGTAATGAGTATACTTACTTTAAAATCCATTTTCACTTCAACATATTACTTTATTTAAAAAGGTATTAAAGTTAATAGCATTTAATCTACTTGCTTGAATGTAGTGGTATTTTTTAAAAACCAATGAAAATAAAGCTTCAGTAATCGAGCACTACCAGATGGTAAAATCTCCAGTGCAATTCTTTCTCAGAGAAATTAGGTTTCTATTCTTTTTTCTGCTTTCAAATTTAAACCACCAATTTATGTTTATGGATGAAAGTAAGCTGTTAAGTAATACAAAATTGCTTCAGGTATTCACCAAAACCAAATGGAACCCACTTAAAAAACCAAACCAAACCAAACCAAACCAAAATAAAAGGAAAAAAAAATATAAAAAAATTGTGACATGTGCCTTCTCTTTGTTCCCAAAATGAAATTAGTTACCTCTACTAGTTAAAAACTTTCTTTGAATTTGTATGACAAGACCTTTTTGTATCTAGTACTCTGCTTCTTGTTTTTAAGAACTACAATGTCCGTTAGAGTATATTAAAAGAATCAGTGCCAGATTATCCTATTCTATTTCCCTCTTTTCTTGCATTTAGTCAGCATTGTTGTCTTCTTGGCAAATAGTCTCCTTGCACATATAGATTTGTTTCAGCTGGATACTTTATTATCAGAGTCCTGATGAAAACCATGTCTCTAGCCACTGTGTATTAGTGATTGTAGGGACATATTAGCAATGTATTGTATTATGCTAGGGGAATTGAACAAAATTGTGATTAGAGGTTATAGCTGTTTCAGTGACAGGTGCAGAACAACACATGCAGTGAATAATATGCTGGTGACCTTTTGCATATTAAAATAAATCATAAGACCACTTAATTTTATTATTTTGCTTGTTCTCCTCCAGTGTCAAAGATAGAAAAGTGACATTTAACACAAAAAAAAAATAAAAAATAAAATTGGGGTCCTAAAGAAGCCAGCACCAGAGAAAGCATGGCTTCTTTGTCTTCTGTTGGGATGGTCACATAGAAGGGGGAAATCATTGAAGACTATTTTTTTTTTCTTTCTTCCTTTTCCATTTGAAAAACACTGGATAGAATCCTTTGGTGTAGGGACTGGAGCCAGAGACTTCTTTCACCTCAGTCTGTGCTTGTACTGTTAGGCTACCTCATCTGCTTTACTCTCATGACTAAGAACTCTGCAATCTTGGTTTTACAGGAGATTCCTATAGGAAGAATAGAGAACATTTATATTCTGTCCTGGTGATCAGGTCTTCAGTACAGACTGGGGGGACCACGTTTTCTTTTGAGTAACTGTCATAACAACATAATTACTGGGCTAAAGCTAGCCACTGTAACCACCTACTTTTCTGATAACCATGTTTAAAGAAACAACAATCACTTTTCATAGGGATGACTCAAATTTATTGCATCTCATCTACTGAAATTCAAATGAACGCTTATTCAAAAAACAGGTTTATTTTCATAGCCAAAAGTTTAGATATGGTGAAACTTGTATGCTTTTACTGCCATTGCTAATACCAATAAGTTTCTTCCCTAATTGTTTTTTTCCACCTTTTCCTTGCTGTTTATGCACTTCTGTTATACACAAGACTGTTTCAGTTTTGTGTTTGAAGCACCATATACTATCCTAGCTCATCTCAGAATATTTCTTTTAGTTTGAACTTGCTTGTTTGCTTCTTCAAGGAGTGCATAAGATATTGATATGTTTGATAGATCACTCTCCTTCTTCTAACTCTCAGATATTTTATTTATTTTTAATAGTTCCCTAGCCAATAAGTGCCAAAGATGTAGTATTGCTCATGAAAAAAATAATTTCCATTTTATGTTTTATAATTTTTGCTAACAACAACATGGAACAAGAGAATTGTCTCTCAGCCATCATCTCTTGTAAGACTGTGATGTACATATGGGTGTCTTTTGGATTCATGTCAAATTTGAAGTATTCTGTGATGATAGCTCTTTTTCAGTACTACTTTTTCAGTAGTTGCAGACTTTCATCCATATTATCATGGTATTTCAAGACTGACTGGAGGGAAATTCAGCATTCCAAGATGTGAGGTTTTAATTTGATCAGAAAGAACACTGGACTGCTTCTTCATCTGTCATCTCTACTTCATCCAGCCTGGTTTGGTAGATCCAGTTCTCAGTGAATGTACTTGTTCCCTGTGTATCAAGACTTCAGGCAAAATAAAGTCCTTCACTGTGAAAAGTCATGTTGTCTATAGGACTACAAGTTTCTAAGACATCAACCAAGCATGCAAGCTTTAAAGTATAAAATTCTCCCTGACCTGTATCCATAATGGTACCCTTTTTTCACTAGGGCAGCCATCTCATGTCATAGAAGGCATTCAGGTTGGCCAAGCATGTTTTGTTGTTGGTAAATGCATGTAGGGTCTCCTCCTGGTCTATGTGCCTGGGTGTGGCTTCCACGAGGGTGGCCTGCAGTTGTCCTCATGATCCTCCTCCTTTTCCTTGAAAATAAACAGGAGGAAGTCTGTCATAAGTCTCAAATTCATCCTTGAAGTACATTTTTGTGAAATTGGAGAGCAGAGTCTTGGGTTCATATCATATATAGTATTTAAACTTCCTCTGTAGTCAGTGTAGTAATGCAAGAGGATCTGAGGGCAAATTCTAGAAAGTTGGGTGGAGTTTTACTTCTGGAACTGTGTGAGTGTTCTTCAAAGGCTATCATTAAAGAGATTATCTAACTAGTTTACACTAGGTGACTTAAGTCATGACATCTAAAATTGTCTTCAATAAAGGTTATGTTTGAAGTGTATTTCATTTCACTGACTTCTGTCCTTCTATATTCTAAAGACATTGAACTGCCCTTTGTAATGTTTCTGTAGAAAGCAGCAATGCTTCAGTAAGATTGCGAAGTTTCTAGAAATTGTTAGTAATATTTTTATTATTTTTTAAAATTAATTCCCAGCTTCTGTGGTATTGGGTAGTCTACAGAGCAATTGATTGTCCTTTCAGATAAATCTAAGTTTGAGAATGTCTGAGTTGGGCAAAATTTAATTACTCAAAATGAAGTTTGCCAAGGCTACAAAGTGTAATGGATACTATTGTTTACATGGGGAAATATTTAATGAGATTATAAGCAATCCCCAGGGATCTGCATCTTGATATTCTTTCTTATTTGTGTGATGGCACATTAGCATAACATCTATTGTTATTCCTTACCTAGCACATCATCACCTTGCAATTTGCTTTTAAATATAGAGGTAGATATGTGTGTGGCTAGCCGTCGCGAACGACAATGCTTTTTATGCCTGCGCGAATGGATTTATTACGTGGAGCTCAGCATGCGCGGAACTGGCCCCACCCCCTTTAGCCCTGGGACGCTCCCTAGCCTTGGCCGGGGCGAGCCCGGACGAAGTTGGCAGAGCGAGACCCGCAGGACTCGAACCGGCGTCCTTCCGAGAAGGAGCACGGATCCAGGGGTGGCGGCTTTACCCACACGGCCACAGCCGCCGGCAAGAGGTAGATATAATGAAATAAAATATAACCTTGTAGATTGTTGATATTTCCATTGACAGTCTTCCATCTTAATATTTGCTGATCTCCATGGTGTATGATTTTACGTCTGATTCCCCATGCAGGTAAAATATATTCTACTGAAATGCTGTATCTTAAATCTGTTCATGATAAGACTTGATCTACCATTTTTCGCCCTTAATGAAGTCATGCATTTCTATAAATTTATTTAATAATTTCACATTCTTTACATACTATAAATTATTTACAAGTGTTTATGCTGAAATCAACCTCAGAAACAAAAACTCTAATTACATTTCATTAGATTGCTCTGTAGAATAGTATTAAGCCATTACATATATTGACTAAAATGTTAACTTCAATTTGTTTAAACAATGGAATGACACCTGTGAGTCAATATTACCTCTTAAGGAATGTAAATCCTGCCATGTGCATAGAAATTATGTAGACTTCATCTAGTTCAATATTTCACCAAATAGAATTGCTAATGTATCAGTGATCTTATGTCATGTTTTTTTCTTGTTTATAAAGAGAGGAGAGGCCATGTGATACTGTTATCATGCATTTCTCCATTACCAAGGTTGGAGGGTTTCCTCTTGATGATTGTTTCTTTAATTTAAATCACTCTTTTAGAATAAAAAATTTTTATTTTAAAGATAATCAATTACAATGAATCTTCCAGAACTTCATTATTTTATTTTAATAATTAAACTTGTTGTCAAAATAATTGTAATGACTTTTATTTTTATATGTTGAACTTCAGTTTGTAAATTCTTAATACAATTGAAGGTTTATTTTTTTGTTGTTTATTTGTGGGGGGGTTTTTTGGGTTTTTTGGATTTTCACAGGTGCAGTTCTTGAGCCTTGAAACTGTCTCTTCTGTAGTCCTCAACTTCCTCGCTCTAATAGATAGAGTTTTCTTCTTTTGTAAAGACAAACACCATATTCCAGTAATGGTCAACCCTGCATACAGTAAAAAAACTAATGCATGGTCATATTTTAATATGAAAATCTGCAATAACTATGTAAGTCTTTTGAATAGAATGTAAGTAAAAGCCACATTAGTCTCCTTGTTTGCAGTTTGTCATGGTTTAACCCCAGCCAGTAACTGAACCTGACTCAGATGCTTGCTCACTTCCCTTTGTGAGGATGAGGGAGAGAAATAGAAGAGTGAAAATAAGAAAACTTGTGGGCTGAGATAAACACAATCTAATACATAAAGCAAATGCCACACATTCAGCAAAGCTAAACAAGGAATTAACTCTCCAGCCTGCCCTGAGTTATCTGCAGTTTCTCCATAGCCCCATACTGGCTGCTATGGAGAAAATGAGCTCTACCCCAGCCAAAACTAAAACCAAAACCACTGTTTTGTATTTGCAGCTCATGTTCAGCTGATTTTCTGTAGCAATCTTCAAATCCTCCTGGATGTTGTTTCCCCAGCTGTGTAAACATGCTCTGTAAGGGTTTCTGTTTGTTCACTGTTCAGCACCCCTTCCATCCTCCATTTATCGGTTATTTACATCTGGTCACATTAAAATACATAATTTGATTGATCCCAGATTCCAACATGATTCAGAATTCATTCTAATCAGTCCCTTCTTTTGTTTATTCTCTTTCCACTAACCCTTGTGTCATTCATGAACTTCATCCCTACATTCTTTGTTTCACCCATTCACTAAAATCTCAGATCACAGTGCCAAGATTTGGGACCTGATGGATATCTGTAGAAATAAACCTGCTTGATAATGATCCTGTGTTTACCTTTACATTTTAACAATACTAATTAGCCATTTTTATGTCTTTATTTAATATTTATAACTACTGTTACTATTGTTGCACAGAAATAAATCTTGTCAAAAAGAATTGTATTAGTTTGGGACAATTTCTTTCAATGAATTTATGTTGTATTATTCTCTTCCTACTCATGTCTGCCTTATTTTTTGTATCTAAATTCCTACAGTTGTGTATTACTTTGCTTACAATTGGAATGAAGTTGGCTTCTACAGCCTTCTATATCTCCTTCATGTTTTTCTATGAAAAATTTCCAAACTATGGAATATTTTTTCCTTTGTGCCACCTATGAGTATTCCACTATGCCAATCACGCCATGATTCTTTTGAATTTAATGTCCACTTCTGAAAGCTGTTTTCCCTTCTATTCCAAGCTACATTTTAAAATGAGCACTGCTGTCTTTCTTGATCATTGTACATTTTGAGATCTGGAAAAACATTTTTTTCCCCTTATCTGAATCTAATCAGTTTAAAGATATCTACTGTCTGTATGGTGTCACATTTGCATGTTTATATCCTCTGCTCATTGCTGAACTGAGTCTTTAACATGGAAGACAAACTAGAATTTGGGACAATAAACATTTCTTATTCATAGTAGTGAAAGATCAGAGGTCTTCCCAAGAGCATATTATGAATAAAATATTCAGCACAAAGCTCTGCATAAAAATATGGTGCAGCTTCTAGTGCATTTGGACAGTCTGTTCCTGATTCACCCATACACAACTGTCCCCAACTCAGTGTATATGAAGATATTGCAGAGGCACATATAATACCTTACTTCTTTCCTGAATGACCCAAACTATATCACATTAAAGATGGAAAAAGTGTTAGTGCTCTTAGTATAAAGATAGCATTGTCTCTGCAGCCCTCCACTCTTGCAAACGAGCACAGGATTCTGTAATGATCACAGCTAGTCATGACCTCTTTTATTATTGTGTTATTTCCAAAGCAGTTTAAAACATTTGGCACCATGATAGTAAATTGGCATAGTATTTCATGAGGTGATGAAGGCTATAACCTATTCAGTCAAGTATGATAATTCAGTTAACTTTTTTAGGCGTAAAATCTGTGAGAGTTTAACAAAACTGCTCAAAAGCATAATACCATTAAGCAGTATGAAGCTATTTTCCTCCACTGGTATCTGCAGGTTTATGTTGATGGGTTTGTTTTGGGGAGGTGTGTGTTTTGGGTTTTTTGTTTGTTTGTTTGTTTTTGTTTCTTTTTTTTTCCAATTTGCCTTTTTTTGTTTGTTTTTTGTTTGGGTTTGGTTTGGGGTTTTTTTGTGGTTTGTTTTTGTGGTTTTGGGGTTTGATTTTTTTTTTCTCAACTGCAGCTCAGTATGCCACTGAGCACAAAAAACTGCTCCACTTTTTCTGCTTTTGGCTGATAAAAATTGTTATGTCATGCTTTTGGCTGGTTTCAGTGAGTGTTGTGTCAGGTATAACAGTTGAGTTAGATATTTGTAAGACTGTGAGTATTCTTAAGGGATAGAAAACAGTTATCATAGCTAATCTGATAAGTGTTCCCCTCTGTAAACCATTTCCCACACACAAAGGACAAAATTTAAGTTCTGAACTAATAAGCCCTTAAGAGATAGAGTCCCTACTAATTATAATTTCCAGTGCTGGGTTTTTTTTTTATTCCTTTGTAATCTCAGTAACCGTTTTAACACCTTGTCAGACATTCAGGAACTTCCATCTGTGCAGCCTAGTGCATTTGTGAAATAAACCCATCTGTACAGCTGATTAAAAATTGGATGTAGTCCATGTTTTGTCTTTATCCTGAAAGAAACAGTATTGCTGCAGCAGTTGTTGAAGTAGGGCCTCAATACCAGAGTGTAATGCACAAGGCTAATGGAGCAAAATAGCTTTTAGTATTTTCATTTGTATTTAATAATTGTTTAAAATAAAATCAGAACAAATTAAGTGTGACAAGCAAGACCAATTAGAAAGGCTGCAGAGTTCAAATCTGCATGTAGATACAGGAAGCAACTATAGAATTACTGTCATTTCAAGTATGTGCTAACATCAAGGTGAATCCAAGCAGATAACAACTTCATGTACTATTCTTACTCTTCTACAAGCACAATTTTATTCTGAGACCACATGTGTGTGCTTTTAATTGATATAGTATGCAGTTTTCAGTTGCACATTTTTAGAAAGGTGGAGGAACAGTTGCACAGTTCCCTACCTACAAACTGGGTCAGGAGAATAACTGCATCTGACTACTTGATTTGCATCCATATTTTGTAGTCAGAGATACCATCTCTCATATTTCTATTCATAATCTAACTGCCACTGCTAAAATCTTCATGGGCACAAACCTGTACCTTCAGAAGGTTTTAAGGAACATCTCTTCTTTAGAAAAACTAAAAGAACCAACAAAAAAATCACCCAGCCCAGTAGGTTACTAAAAATTTCGGATGAGAAGACATGAATAGGAAGTGAATTATCTTCTCACAAATCTCATGGGTATATGGTAAAGGGAAAAAAAAAAAAGGAGTTTAAGAGACAATGAGAATCTTTGTCTTGTGATTTTTTTAGTATCCTCAGGACAATTGTTATCATACCTCTTTCTCCTCTAGCACAGAAATGCACATCTGCTTTTTGGTATCATGAGAGATGTAGCAGAATTCACTTCCCACTGAGCTAGAATATAAGTGAAATAATGACATAGGTTCTGATATATGGATCCATGAGCTGATGTTAATGCAAGCAAATAAATCTGTGATGGCACATCACTACACAAATATGCTAGGTCACATTTTACTGGTGCAATGCCAAGCACCTACTTCCATCAACATTGCAGAAATGTGTCTATGCTGCAGATTATTCCAAAGGTATTTCAGACAATGCTTTCTCAAGGATGTTTGTCATGTGTTCATTTTGTGTTGTATGGCCATACTCATCAATGCTCTTGAAAGTACAGGGAGTATAATATAGCAATAAAATAGTGTTAGTCACTGGGTGCTCAATGTACTGCAAGACCCTTTAATCCTATCACACCAATAAGGAATATCATGTGGTCTCACAGATGAAATCACATCTAAACTTCCTTAGCTATGAGTTAGGTCTGTTGCCCGTCATTGCGACATAAGTACAGGACTTCATTCTAGCTATCTGCAAGGACTTCCAAAGTCTGTATATTGAAAGAATTTTTCTGAAGTTAGACAAGTGTAACTTAAAATACAACATGACCTTAGATTTTTAGGTGAGAAATATGGAGGATTTTAGCTGGCTAAAGATGCCATCAATACTGCACCAAATGCCATAACTCATAAATGAGGACAACACAGTATTTTATATTGCTAAAAAGAAAAGGAGAACTAGAGGTTTGGGTTTTGGTGTTTTTTTTCGCTTTTCTCAAGGCAGTTACAGTAATTAACAGAGAAACAAGACCTTAATTATAATGTAGATGCAGCCGATAATATTGGTAGCAGTGAAGTATATTCAAAACTCAACCAAAAAAAGGCAAAACCTCAGATCCTAGAGTAATCCTAGAAAGGAAGAAAAATCCTGATGTTCCAATGAAAGAATAATATGGGTGGGGTTTATTCAAATAATCAAGATAAATAACTGTTTAAATACAGAAACTAATCTTCTTAGGGATTTCCTAAGGTGTTTCTCCTTAGATGGAGAAAGGTGAGTTTGTTTTTTCTTCTTGTTGAAGTTGAAAAGTGAAAACATGTTTAATCCTGGGATGGGAAATGACAACTCTAATTATACACTGCAGAATTGCTGCCCACTGAGTACTGTTTTGTTGAATACAGTTCACTTTTGGTGATAATAACAATACGTCATTTGGTGAATTGTGAATTCCCTCAAGGGATTTATGATACAACCCAGGAGCTGAATAAATCCCAAGTGCTGGTGTCTGACTTAAACTAGATAAATGCAACTTCTTCCTATGTAGGAGAAATGTCACTAAAATGTCTTTTAAATACTTTCTTTGAAATTTCAGTTTCAGGTTGTCCAGTTAAATTTGCTTAAATACACGGTAATTTTGGCTGGTGTGTTGTGTTTTTTTTTTCTCTTTCCCCCAAGGCACCGTTTAGTAATGTGTGTGTAAAAGGATGATAGACGTGGCTTTCTGCTCCCTTTCCAAACACATTGTTTGGTCTACACAGTGCTGAACCATCATCTTTCAGTCTATCATCATTACCTTCTCTCATGCGATTCATTCAGGTATAATCTAATAATTACTGTTATTTGAGTAGGTTTTCCTTAAGGTCAAGGTACATGCCTGGTGACTCGTATTCTGGTTTCTTGAATAGACTAACAGCAGAAGGCTTTCTCATTCTGTGTGGATTGAATGACTAAAGGTGCTCCAGGGAAGTACTGTACTGAAGACAACAGAAAGAATTAATTTAAGCAATGTCATATGTAAATCCCTGTTGCCTTTTCACACCAGAATGTTAATTCTAGGCATATGTGACCCCACTGGAGTTTGTGTCAGTCTCAGACAGGATAATATAGAGGCATAGCAGAACTGAGGGAATAACTTTTAGATTTTAATAATGCTGACTTCAATATGATAGTGACAAATTCACCAGTGGTTTACACTGGCGTGATATAGGATGTCGTTTGGGTTATGAATTGTATTCTAAAGAGAAGAACTTGTCTCAGGGTTTTTGCATGAAAGATAAACAAGGCAATTTGTATAGAGTCTCATTTATGCAGTTCAGTGCCAAATCAAGTTGAATGTAGGAAAAGGTTTTAGGCGTCATGTTTGCAATCAACTAAATTTAAGGGGCTAAAACTTAACATTTATGTTTGCCTCCCCTGATATATTTCCTGACCAGACATCTTTTTCAGCCAAACTGTTTGAGCAGCTGATCCAAAGTCATTAGTGTAACAGTATTTCAGCAAAAGTCATGCTGATAGCTATTGGTTCATTAGTGCCTGAATCCAGAAGGCATATAGAAATAGAATCAACTGACAATCTTGGCTTCGAATGTGATACACTTATAAATAGTTCAGAAATGTTTTACAGATTTTTGCCTGTGTTTTGAGAAATGAAGATTATATGGTATTTAATAAGATTGCTATTTGATAAGCTTGCTAATGTATTTATTTTGTTATTGTATGTTTATTTCTCACACCAAGTTGCAAATTAGATGCCACTTACTAACAATGTGTTTATTGTGATCCTGCTAAGCCGTGATGTTACACAAATCTTATCACACAATTTCATTGACTGAAACTGACATCTGCAGTTATGACAGATTAATGTATCACTCCATGGTATAGTTTGAGTAAGATGAAGCTAGAGATTTTTTTCTTTTTTTAACTAGAAAAAATCTTGAATAAGAAAAGTTGCAAAGTGTACTAACTCAAAGAGCAAAGTTTAAATATGGTCAGAGGCCAGAAGAATCACTGGAGAATGGGGGAACCAAGAATCTGCCTGTCTTTGGGATATAGTGATGGGATGCCATTGGTACGAACAATTTCTTCCTCCCCTGATTCATCTCCATCATAGATTCATGTTACTAGATAGAGTTTAAAAGGCAGAAAATGGAGGATCCTCAGCTATAGCAGCAACAGAGAGGAGGTAAGATAAAACAGACAAGAGTCAAGGCACATCTAAGCAGCATCTCAAACAGTGGGTGAAGTTCCCTCAAGATACTTGATAGCTGAGGTAACCCTAACAGGCTTGTAGGATAGCTCTTAGTCATCAAGAAACTCACCATGCCTAAATGGGTAAGTACAGATTAAATATGCAGGTAGAGCCCCATAGCAGGAGTTCGACAGCTTGACAAAGACTGGGACAAAATGGAGTGAATGTCAAACAGTTACAAGAAAGGACTCTTAGACACTTTTTTCCTCCCTGTTTTAATCCATGAATGGTTTGAGATCTCCTGAAAATACTTTGGTACATTGAACAAGTAGCCGTGCACCATAACCTACATATTTGCCTTGTGACGTATTTAGTCACCAGTGTAAGTAAATATCTCAAAAAGCTTTTCTAGATTAGATTTTGAGGGGTGCTTAATCCAACTGATAACTCTCTGGATTTTTATGGGTCATACAACTTGTTTTGCACCAAAATTACATCACAGTAAATCCAATACCATGGTGTTTTAAAACAGTTACAGAATTCAACCTTCTCATATATAATTTACAAAAGTAAAGATGATGAGTTAGTACTGAAATAGGTTATTCTGCATGCAAATAAAATTTATAATTGAAAAGAATTTGTCTTTATCTTGAATATTGTCATTAGAGAAGGAACACATGGAACTTGTAAAAATACTTAATTTATTTCTTCTGCAGGTGTTTTCCTACCCCTGTAGGGGGATTAAGACAGGGAGTCTGACCACCTTTTGTGTTGTATTAGTAAACCTTCCCACTGTGCTTTCCAAGTTGTCTAATGGATACACAATTCATCACTTGGATACCGAAGTTTCCATGACAGTTGTGTTGTGGCATTAAATTGTTTCTGTTTCAAATGGTTTCAAACAGTTTAATTAAAATTAGTGCTTGGAGCAATCCTGAGATGTAGTTATTCTTTACAGCAGTTTACCAGGTCCTTAATTTTTTCATTTTTTTTAAATTTATTGTCATATTCTCATGGTAGATTTCTCTTGAAACACATAGTTTGACTGCAGTAACTATCATGGCATATGTATATGTTAAAATAACACCTCATTTAAACTGTAGTCTCAGAAGGTGAGAATGTATTTGAACTACTAATGTACAGTGTAGCAACATGTGGTTTGTAGGTCAAAGTATAATAGTGTGAGCGTTTTTTGATTGGTACGAATTGTAACCACAGTTGCCCGCGTGGCTCCAAGAATTGCATGCACTTGGGAAAAAATAATAATGTGGTTTTTAACGGTGGTCAAAGTACTCCAGGATATTGCTTCCCCAAATATTAATTCTTCTATGCAAGTTCCACTTTCCTCTTAGTGTTGCCCCCAATTAAAGCTTTAAGCACTTAACCTCTAGTTGTGAAAAAAGCGGTTTATGATGGGTGTAATCTTATTCCCAGAGGTCTAATTATCTCAGTTGGTTCCCAATTAATCCATGAAGCTGTTAGGTCTTCCTTTTAATTAGATCTGTTCTTCTTGAAGAACAGTTTTATTTTTCATATTTCACTTTATTATTTCCTTCACTGGAACCCTGCAGGGTGGGAATTCTACTTTGAAATGTTCTTATTTGTTAGATTGCTGGTTGATGCTTAATGAAGATGATGTTCTTTACCCTCAGCTTGCATTTAAGTTCAGTTTGGAGATTGGAATGAAAGTCTTTAAGCATGAAAATTAAATGTAAATATATACCAAGTGAGAGAGTGAACACTTTTTTTGTTCTAAAGTCTTTTTTTTTTTTTTTAATTCATGTTAAAGCATAATTATCTTTGGTCCAATATCACAAAATTGAAATTGAGGTAATTCTAAACACATTCTGAATTTGAATGAGTTTATTGTGTCTTTTTAGTGGTATTTATTTTTTGTTATTTATTTCACTAATGCATATATTTAAGAAGGTGCATATATGAGGAAGTTGGATATAAAGTCGTATTTTTCTGTTCACTTTCACCTGTGAAATTTTTTTTCATATAACAGGAACCTACAGGCAAGAATAGAAGCTGTATTAAGTAGTCACAAAAACACCCAGTAAATGGAATATTATCTGAAGACTGTTGGGAATTTCACTTACCCCTCCACTCCTGTGTCAGCTCTGCATGATAGAAAGCTATACTGGTTTATCTGACAGTGTCCTTTCCTCTGTTGTGTCTCAGTGATATTCCCTTGCTGTCTTCCATTAAAAAATCAGTTTACCCGCTGGAACTGTGACTCACTTCTAGGAAAAAAATGAACATCTGTGGTCTTCTTAACTGTGCAATTCAACCAGTCAATGAAACTTTATTCAATATATGTATTACACAGTATTCACTGACCAAAATGTTTTCTTCCTGTGATATACAGTTTCTCTTTTAAAATCTGCATCTGTTTGCTGAGTTTATTTTTGTATTAGTTTTGCAGGCAGTGAAATAACTGTCCCTTCAGAATTCAATTTCCAGAGATGCTTTGTCAAATATTGTTTGTATAAGAGAAGGTGGCAGTGTATAGGTTACTAAAGACGACAGCAAGGAAGAGCCTAGAAATGTACATTGTTCGCTTCCAGACCTAGTTCCAGATACTAGTTAAACAGTGGAAGTCTGAAGGACTATTTCTGCTCTTTAACTTCTGTGTAAGGTTTTTCATACCTAAACCCTTCAGCTTATTTGCTTTAGAACAATATGGGCAGAAAAAGCTTGGAATTCACAGACTAAGAACTGATATTTTTTTTCTTTCTCTTCCAAGGATCAGCATGATAAGCAGACAAGTGATATGTGTGGCTAGTCTTCATAAGGGACAATGTAGAAAAATTCTAGATTTTCTGTGGATGTTTCTTCCCTAAGATGAAAAAAAATTAGAAATGCTACGTGGGTATGCTGCCTCTTTGAGGAAACTTGCTTACTTAAAATAATCATGTGAATTTTGTTTTGAAATTCTTCATATTTCAGTTCAGGAGTTTCTTCTCTATTCTCTTACCTTTTTGAACAGCTTGTAGCTCTGTGACTTTCATAGAGATAGCAATCATTCTACCAATCTCTAGTCAAGTCTGTAAAGGAGAAGGTGAATTTATAGCAGTTTGAACAATCATCGTAAAATGCTATTTAAAAATAAAATAAATAAAAAAAGCAAAACAAAAACCAAACACAACAAAATTCCGGTGACTACACTTAGCATAGGTAGCTGACATGACAGGGAAAAATTGATTCTTAAAACAAAAGAAGCAAAAAACCCCCCCCAAACTCCTAAGCCCTACTTACTTTCCTCATGTTGGACAATTTTTTCCTAGAAGCAAGGCATTCAAGTGTACTATTTTACTCTTTCTTCAAGTATGTAGACTAAACCTAATATCAAATTCTGTGACACAGTAGACCACCTTAGAGTGAAGCAACTGATGCTGAGGTCTTGACATTTAAGCCTGATGAGTTTTTAAAATTTTGCTGGATCTAGCTCTAGCATCTGTGCTGGATGTCCTGGAATACAGGAGCTTGTTTACCATTCACCACAATCAGTTTGTGCAAATTCAAACCTCTCCACATTGTAAACCAAGTCTCCATCAGTGAACACCAGCTGTATCTTAATTTCTAAAACTTGCTCTTGACTCAAATAAAAATGTTCATGTAGGCGAGCCCCTAGATACATGCAGTTTTTAACTGATCTGAATATAATGTGGATTCCTGGCAGTTCAAAAGCACTTAGTATGCTTGAACTATTGATACCACATTGTTAATTTTATCAGAAGCTGTATGTTACCTGATTTTCCTACTAATGTGTACTTAGTTGCACACTCTGCAACTAAAGTAACTTTTTAGTTTCTAAGGGAAATGTTTTTCATAAACATGAAAACAAACAAAATGTTTAGGGTCAGGTGGAACTGGCAGAAAATTAAATGTTGTTGTAGCTACATTTTTAGGAATATAAGTGTGATATAATACTGCACTGCTGTGAATTTGTACCTAAATATTTGAGTTGAAACAGCAGTAAAATGCCCAACATTTTTTGTGGTTGAATTTCACATATTCAGATAGCTGACCATTTAACCATATTAACTATCCTAACATCAGGTGTTTTAATGATAGCTAATGTGTGCAACATAGGGATGTGTATTTTGCTAAGCTCCCTAAATGTCAAACTTAGTGTAACATAAGGAATATGAAAGGAGCAGAAAGCTGGTGTTTTAATGGCAGTAGCTGATGCAGAACCTTGTTCACACCTAATTGACAATCTTTAGACATTATGGGGGAACCTTTTCATCTACCCTAATCTTAAACTTTGACCATGTTATCATGATTTCAGGTCTTCAGACTAGCAGTGATGCAAAACTATTTCAGCTAATGCCATTGATGCACAAAGCATGTGTCACATGGGATGAAATAGGACCAGCTGCTACACTTTCTGTCTCCATTAGAAAGAATATCTTTACTAATACGCATGCAACTGGAAATCATGAAGAAAAAATAGAATTTTGTTTGAAAGAGCATTGCAGTTGTCTAAGGCAAATCATTGGCTTCTGCTCCCATACAGACCAGGATGTAAAATTTGCTAGTAGATGGCATGACCCTGCCCCTCAGTTATCAGTTCTCCCTAAAGTACATAAAGAGAGAAATCAAGTCCAGCCCCAGAGCGGTGATCTATGAAAGTTAAGTACACTTCAGGGAGAGTGTGATAAAGCTGAGGTTGTGGCTGTTGGCAGGTAAATTAAAAGAAAATGAAGAAAATACTAATTTTGTGTAACTAAAGGAATATATACAAATATTTTAAAAACCAATAATATTTTTAAAATATTCTTTTGTGGTGTAGATTATTTATATTAAGTGTATGAAAATTTTGAGTTGATTTTTATTAAAACAGCGTTCTTAATAGTGAAGTCTAACCTCTGAAATTGCTCAGACAGACCTTTGTTCATTATGCGGTAATTAGAAAGGCACCATTAGCATCTATGCGGTGAACTTTTCAGTGTAGTTCAAGACACATAGTAGTATAGCCAATTAAAACAAAAACATTTAAGTGAGTAAGAAAACTATTAAAGCTAATTCATTAGACCTGCATATTTTGGGGTCAGTGGTACAGAACATGCACATCAAAGCAGAAAAAGCTTGAGTTGGTAATATGCCCCAAAGCACTGAAGTGAGCAGCATTGCAGATTGTGAATTTGAGAGGTAGGGCAGCCTTAGGGTACTGATTACATTGATGAGGATATGGTAATGACTTAAGCAGCTGTCAGGAGTTACAGAGACCAAAATCCACAAGGATGTGTGGCTAAGTAACAGATGCCTTTAAAACTGTCTGGTTTGTTACTGTTCAGTAACTTAGAGCAAAACTTTAATGAGGTGACCTCTGCAGTATTTTGTACATAGATTAGGGTTTATTTAATTTTCAAAAGACTAGATTCTTATAGCAGTGGATGAGCTCAGAGAGATCTGACTGTAGGAGCTACATAAAAGCTCCTACCTATGTTAGGTCAGGGAGCAGAAGTGAGGGAAGAAGGTGATTTGGAGGAATGCTGAATAATAAATTAATTAAATCAATACAGGGTCTTTACAATGCCTAATAAAAATCTATCCTAGAGGAAGCACGAGTGATCCTTGAAGGTCTCTTTGAGGACAGTGTTACGCTCGACAATTGTGGTCAGGTTGGTCTAATGTTCAGTCATATTGCAAATACTTCTGGCAATATGACCAAAACCTGCAGAAAGAGAATCAGCAATAGAAATAGATGGATCAGCAACTTGAAGTAATCTAGTGACTTCATAATTAATTTTCAGAGAAATTTGTCTCACAAAAATTAGACATCTAAAAGTTAGGTGCTAGTTCAAAACTAGTAATCCAGTGCTGTCCATGGCCATTGTAGAAAAACAAGTGTCTCAAGGGAGTGAATTGTGCTGTCTGGATGTCTAATTTCTGATGTTTGAATTATTCTCTGGATGATCTTTCTCTTTTGTCTATAGAGGTGGACTGAATGAGCAGTTTAGAATGGGTGTCTAGCTAGTAGAAGGCTAAAATAACAGACTGTGGAAGAGGGTTAAATAATAACGTCCCTCTGACAAATTGCCCAGTTAGTATGACTGGGTAGCTATCTGCCCATAACCTATCCATTTTTCTATATTCCCATACTCCAGCACTCACAGACCACTTATTAAGTGTACAGAGTCAATGGTCTTTTTTTCCCCATGCTGTAGTTCCTACAAATGTTCCACCAATAAAACAGAATTGCGCTACTTGGACAGTATTGTCCGTAGCGGGGTGCAAAGTGGTATCGGCCTCAGGAGACGTGGGCAATCATTGACACCTGACCTCAGTGAAGCTTATATAAAGTGCTGAAAAGGCCTCATACTGATTATAACAATTCTTTGGGGATCACCATCCTTCCCTCCTGCAGCTCCTGTACAGCTCTTTTAATGAGCAGCTCAGTGATTTTGTCCACGGCAAGGCTGGAAGTGAAGATAGTTGAGAACCAATCAGCAGTGTGATTAATCACTGTTAACACAAGAGCAGGGCACTACTGACTGTTGGTATGCACTATTTGATTTGAATGCAGTTATCTGGGGAGGTGGAAGTCTCTATTCTGACTGAAGCAACCCTGCTGCTTCCAACAGCTGCTGAAATCAGGCATGTTTCATTGCTGTTAATTCAACATAAGAAATCATTATCATTGTGCTGAGGTGCTGGACACCTGTTATTCTTTCTTGTCTCAATTCTAAAGTCAAATTAATAAGATTCATATGCTCTCAGTCAATAAAGTTTTACTACGTAAATGGCTTTGTCCTGGTCAGAGTTCAGTGCTTTCATTTTACCTTGGAAAATGATGCAGGAGGTATTCAAACTAGCAAGACTGAAGAGTAGATTAAAAAGTGTGTAGCTCTCCTTTATACCAGATGTGAATAGCTCTCTGCGATGATACTCTGCATGATAAAAATCAAGGATTTGCGTATCATTCTTGCATCTCAAAATTACATTGCTTTTTCCCTACTGTTTTTGGCAGAACATTATTAAGAATATTTTTTTTCTTGCTTTGGCTCCCTGTTGAAGATGCTAGATGTTTACTTCCTTTTGCTGTCAGCTAGTCAGTGAATAGCCAGTCAAGAGCAGGAGAATATAGGAGCACACCCTTTTCCATTTCACAAAGCCTCAGAATTTTAACTGGGGAGGTAAGCATTAAATCTATCCTAATCTATTTACTGTAGGTTGCTGTCCATCAACCTAGTATATGAGTGCCTTCTAAATGAAATGAATGGCAATAGACAGTCTGTAGCTGAATAATAGGACTCTTCTTGTTTGAGATAATTAAAAACCACATCAGACTCACAAAAGGCTTTTACTGTTTGTGGAATGATTTTCTTTCTCCTCCTCCAAATTATTAAAATAAAATTTTTCAGTATTAATTAGTATAGCAAAAGGGTTTCTTCGGAAAATTGTTTTGTAGAAATTTATTTTATAGAATTTGTAGAATTTTATGACATAAAGATCCTCAAGTTTTATATTTTCTCAGTTTTGAGAACCTCTTTCATCATCATGAAGTTTCCAAGTGGTATTTTGGACTCACCATTACAATCTCAGTGTGCCTATCACAAGAAGAAATTTAATGACATTATGTGTTGGAGTTTTATATTTATTTTATTTTTATTTCATTATAAAGGTTTTTATGATAATTAATGCAAACATTACTAAAGACCAAAATAAATATTTCTCTAATTTGCTGCTTTTTTATTCCTATTTTGTAATGGTTTTGTATAGCTTGAAATGTCATGCTTTGTTTCCTAAATAATTAGAACCTGTAAGGTAATTATTATTATTGTTGTTGTTTTCTTTAAAAGAGATGCTGTTAATTTCAGTTATGGGTGACATCTGCACTTTTAACTGACTATAGAATATTGCTGAAGTAAATGTTCTGTTCACATTTTCAGGGGAATATGATCAGGCTACATGCAACAAGTTGTTCTGTCTTCTGCTTTTGATAGTACGTAAGATTGGGAATATTTGGTTTGTGCAGATATTTGTGGGTTTTATTTAGGCCCTGAATTCTTGTTAAACTCTGAGTGTATTAGTGATCTGATCAATACAGATACCACAAAATTTTGCCTGTTTCAATTGGGTACTGTCTGTTAAACTCGTTATCTGTAGACTGACTGAAAATTGGCTTTTTATTATTTTTCCACCCTTTTTCTTAAAATGTGATAGTTAGTGAGCTGTGCAGAAAAGTAGTATATAGAAAATGTTATAGAAATTTATATAGGGTTTTACATTCTTTAAAGAGAAACTTAAGAATTCCAGCTATCCTGAATACACTAAATAGAAAAGTGAATATAAACATTTATTAACATGTATTTGATATTTTATATATATGTATGTCTTGCCTCTCATATTTACTTGCCAGCAACACTTGCTCATTGCTAGCATTTCTTACATATCACATGCCCATTTTCTGATTTGTCTATAGCCATTTAAGGTGTTTTGTGTGCTGCTCTGCTAGTTTAAGAGCAGTAAATAGTATGAAATGTTAATAAAGTACTTAGTAACCATAATAGACTACCTGCTTGCACTTTCATTGACAGTTCATTATATGAAATAAAGTCTCAATCAATAAATTCTCAGCCATTTGTCTGGCATAAGGAAAGACAGACTATTACACTTACAATATTTCTTAGAATACCAGCCAGATGGAGACTGATAAGTACCTTGTAGACAAAAATATGACATGTAACAGAATTTTGGCCTGTTGACATGAAAACTTAAGCATGCTCCACTTATGTACTGCTTAAATAAACTGATTTAGAAAATGGAAGTTTTAAATATTATTTGTTATTGGATCACTCATATTACCCAGAGCATCAGCGACCAATACCATGAATGGACCACTGAAAGGTAGTTTTTCATATTATAAAGGCAAATAATCTGTCACAGCAACCAGTTTTTACAAAACCTATGTTGAAACATGCATATTGTAACTCTGCTTAGAAGAGGTGCTTAATTCAGATGGCTAAGTCAAATTTAAATGTCCAGGATAACATTTTCATGATTAAGAAGTTGAATTTCATTTCTGAGGGTAAGCTTGGACTCTTGGTCAGTGTGTGATCAAATTCACAGTGCCCTGAATCTCCCTTATTCTGATTTTCCTTTGATTCTGCTGACTTGGTTATAGTCAAGCCACATTACAGAATAGTAAGTGGCACTTTGGACAACTGATGAGCTTTGGCTGAAGTATGGCTTTCGTCTTCATCTAAGATTACATTGTAAGAATAACATTTAGCATATGGTAAAAATTAAAGTCCCAAATTTGAGTTTGGTTTTCAACTCAGGTAATCTTAACAATGTTTCTTATGGTTTAATTTTCAAAATTATGCTCAGATAGGAGCTATTTGGTATATTTTAAACCAGGTGATTTGATCATCTAAATCTGAATTTTACAGAATTAATTTTACAGACAAATTAAAAAAGATAATAAGAAAAACATGTTTCTGCTTGAGTTTGTATATACTGGCAAACCCCTTGATATTAGGGAAGGATTAGTATTTATTTTTCTTTCTTTCCTTCTTTGTTGGCAAGGAAATCTTTTGAAAGCAGAGCAGTAACCTTAGTTCTGCAAGTTTTTCTTTTTTTTTTTTTTTCAGGGAAAGGGAAAGTTCTTCTAATAACTATATGGTGACTCCTAAATTACTTGCATGCTTGAAGTCAACCCAACCATTTCTCATTCTCAGTTACATGTTCTCAAAGTTACAGTTTATGTTAAAGAGCTGAAACTTGGGGTATTATGAAAACATTACTTCAGCACCTATTATTCTGTTTAGCTTATTATTCTACAAATATTATCTCTTGAGATCTGAAAGATTGTCAATAACTCTTTGCATGCTGGAATGTGCAACATGCTTAAGAACTGCAACTATTTAATGATGCTTCATTAATTTCAGTGGAATGCTGGGAGGCGTATTTTCCAAGTGACATACTGATATCATTGTTCTGGGAATACATCGTGTTTTGCAACAATTACAACATCGATAGGGCAATAAATCAGTTAACTATATTCCTCTAGGCACAGAAAATGAGCTAAATTGCTGTTTCAGAAACAACTTTTCCCAAACTCATTTCAAAGGATGAGGTTCAGGAAAGGAAACATGAGTGTATTGAAAGGCCAAGTGAAGTGTATATCTAGGCACATTAGAAGGTCGTCTTGGGGGCTGTGAGCAGTATTCTTTCTGTCACAGTATACAATGAGAGATAATGATGAAAATTTGCTGTAAATAACCTATTGCTATGGAGGAAACAGAAGCAAGAAAATAAAATAAGTACTTATGTTCTCTGCATTTTGATTATGTTGATGGCTCTACAATTTTATTCCAGTTGTGGGAGGAGGAAAAAAAGAACAAAATCCCCTCATCAAACTTTGTTTGAACTCCTAAAGTGCCACTGTCCATTATGATTTTCTAAGTTTGGATCCATTTGAAGGTTTTGATCTCTGTGAAATACTGTGATATTCTGAAAAAAGAATAATGAATTTTTGAGTACCAAGGAATATCAAGAATTATTCCTTGATTATTCAAACAACCCCCCCCCCCTT
>VXBX01001280.1:132645-154728 GCA_013400415.1 Scytalopus superciliaris | reverse complement strand
TTTTTTTTTTTTTTTTAGAATGAATCCACATACATGATTTGTTCCTCTTGGCCTCCAACTGTCAGAACAACTATGAGATTTGAGGCTTTTCCATCCTAAAGTATGCCTCAAAGTAGCTTGACTGCTTGATGTAGAACTTGGCAAAATAAACAAAATTGAGTCCTGGAAATGCAGGAGGGTTGGCATGAATCCATCAGCTTTTGACAGATCAGGATTAGGTGGCTGACTTTAAAAAGGGATTTGTTTTTCTCATCACACCTATTTCCACTTTTCAGGTTATAGCCCTAGTAGATTATATTTCTGAGTTGTTCTGATGTTTCAAAAGCATGGAATATAAAATCTCTACTACATATTTAATATATTTTATTGTTGTCTTTTAAATGCTTGTAATTCAGAAAACTTTATGGAAAAGAGTTATCTACCTCTATTTCATTTTATTTTATTGCCTGGTTGCTTTTTTGGTTTGCCTGGATATTTAGCTGCATTTTGTCTGTTGGCTGGCGTTGGCTCCTTTGTGTAATCTAGAGAGGTCAAAAACATGTTATTTATGCAAAGAAATTGAAAAAATACAAATAGATACAAGTAATTATCCTAAGTCTGGGGAATACTAGAAAGTTTTCATCTCTTGTATTTTATAAAAGTGAATTGTGTAATGTTCTTGTATGCAATTTGAATAGAGACTCGATTTTAAACATAGTGATTTCCTTTGGCGGACAAATATCCAATAAGGATGTAATAGGTATAGAAAAGAGAAATCTGTAATTTTAAAAGCTGTGAAGAAATACATTATTGAAAGCATATAAAGAGATAGAAAATCACTATCCTGAACTGAAAATATTTTAAAAGCAAGTAGGTGGTTTGAGATAGAGTGACAAATAGCCAGTTTGATTTTTAAAAGCCAAACCTAAATGATTATAAAATTTTCCTGATTAAGAAGTGCATAAAAATATTTTCTTCTATTGTTTCTTCCCCTTTGCATCTTCATCATAGTGACATTTAAAGCCTCATTATGTTTTTAAAGTGAAAAACTTTGTCCTAAGATGTATGAGCATGACAGAACAATGTTGTATGATTTTTCTTTGAAGTTCTGAAAAAAGTTTGCCTCATCAAATTGTGTGACAGTTTCTTAATAAGAATATGTTGGTGGAGTGGAAGCTCAATGATTTTCTGTGTGAGTGGCAAGGATTTCTTTTGAGTTAAAAAGACTGTGGAAGCACTCTGAAGTGTTCGTATTGATCTAGACACTATCTATAGCTGTCTTTATTACGTTTGCTTATTTCGGCATAATTTATTTATGACTAAATTACTTGGTGGAGTCTCAGGAAGATCAAAAAGGGATTTTCTCATTATTAGAAGCCCCTACAAAAGCCAACCCAAAAACTTATTTTAATTGTTAAAAGCTTTACTAGTCTAAGAGGAAACTCAAAAGGGTAAAAAGAGAAGATATGACAAACATAATATGTAAAAGATCTGCCTTAGCATAAAACACAGCTAACAATCAGTTTACTGAGGAACAGATTATAAAATTGCATGTTGTTCAAATGAAGTCTTATTGCCACTAGATTATTTATACTTCAGTTTGGAAAGTAAATAAATGTGAAGCAATTCATACTTTCTTCTTTCTTCTGAAAAGACAAATACAATCTCTTGCTATCAAAAGCTCTGTATCATTTATGAACTAGATTTCAGTCTAATTTGTTTTAAATTAAATTGCTTAATATATTTTATACACAATCTGGAGACTTATGAAGGAAAAGTTATTAATTGTTGGAAAAATGCAGCTTTATATTAAAAAAAAATTAAAAATTAAATTGTGATGAAACTCTTCCCATCCACCTTTGTGGTAACTCTCTTGAAGACAGTGCTAAGCTGTAGATCCTGGAGGTACCGTGTATCATGATGGGCAGGTGTTGATACTCACACTTGACACTGTATTGGGCCCTTTAACAAATACCAAACTCACTCTTCTGCAAAACCATCAACTAGTCCATTGCATTAAAGTGTTCTGTCTGAGCAGCCTTTTCATGAGGTTCTGGCACTTGCCAGGCTCAGTGTGTTTGATTATCATCAGGCTCTTCTTTGCTCTGCAATGTTAGGCACTCTCATAGCTGAAGTGGTCTCAGGAGTAGATCTTCTGCTCACATGCGTTGTCACAGTGCTGTTGACTTCACAGGAGCTATGATAACAGCTGCTGCCTTGTTTGACTGCTGTCTTACTTCAGAGGATAATCAGATTTAGCGGTGTCTCTGCAAGAGTGTAAATGATTATTCAAGGTACAAAACCATAGAGAATCAAGTCTTACTTCTTGAGAAGGCTACATTCAAACAATAGTTGCCTTTGATACTTACTGTGGAATTTAATACATAAACAAATGACTTTTTGGTGTATATGCTTTCTAATTAGGATTTTTTTTAAACTTACTCTTTTATAAACAACATTTTTTTCGTCATAAAAATCTGCAACAAACAGGAGAAAAATTTTCACAGTGCAGTATCTTTTCCAAAAGATACGCTTTTCCTCTCATTAAATGAGGCTTCAATTTGTATTAATTAAACTACTTCCTGGGTGGTCAACAATACAAGGTGAAAATTTCGTTAGGATATTTTACACTATAGCTGAATACCCTGGTGTTTTATTGCTAATTTTCACATTTTCACTGCGGTTCCTCATTGCTTGGTGGGCTGTGAAATTATTCTTTACTCCTATGAAAAGGGATAATATGCCACAGTCTGTTAAATGGAAGGTCTTTTTTTCTGACATTATTTTTTTTTACATTCAGTGTTTATCCAACCCATCACAGCTCTATACATTTAAAAATAGTCTTATTTCTGCTCTCTCACACACACACAAATTAATTGATGTCATCATTTTACCACTTATGGCTCTCTGGTTGAAGTGCATTCCCTCTGGTGTTAACCTGGTTAAGTAATGAATGAGTCTAACCCACTGTCTCAGAATGTACCATTAACCAGAAGATCCCTTCTAAAGGTCCAAAACAAAAGAGATTTAAGTCCAATAAACTCGAAAGTACCTTGTTCTAGAGTTTGCAACACTGCCTGCAGGCTAACAATTTTCTACAAAGATTCGCTTTTAAAATTCTAGTAAACCTGCCAAACTCATTGTTGGCACTGTGGTTTTTTGCTTTGGAGGGCTGTGGAACTAGTTTTGAGATGTGGTTTAAATCAAAAGTTATTAAAGACAAAGGGGACATTGTGAAAGGAAAGCAAAGAAAACAAAAGCAAGGAAAAGGAAACCTAAACAACCCTATACATTACATTAGCTACCCTCTGGCAAAGAAGAGATATTATTTTGCTAGAAGTTGGTAGCCTCTGATTAGCCTGGGTGAGAATTATCTCACTCAACTCAGTTGTCTAGAAATTGTCAAGATGTAAACTGGACATCTAGCTCCTCCTGTGGTCAGTGGAAAGGAAGTGACACAAAGTAATTAATACCCTTCCAAAAGAGGTGCCTGAGAGCAGTGTGAATTGTCTGGAAGAAGTCTTTGGACTGGATAAAAAGGGAGCCTTTAAAAGTATATTACATTTAGTTGACTAATTTTAGATGGGTAAGGCTGAAATGCTTTGTTGGCAATTAATATGTGCCTTGCGGCATATAGTTAAGGTCTCATACTTAAGGTATTTATCAAGTACTCTGTATTAGAACTCAGCATCATTTCCCAACTGGGTTACAGGAGTAATTCTCAAAAGTATTTAATGATAACTAAAGGAGGGACAATGCAGCATTTTTTCTTTCTTTCTTAAAGTATCTCTAAGAAGCTTGCCACCTTATCTCATGGTCAAAATTTCAAAGAAAGTTTTGTTTTCTCCTTTCTATGTCAGACTTGAGGGCACATTTCTTCCTTCCATATCAGTGTGTTTAGGAGGGATTATGTTTTGAGTTTTCTTACTTTGGGGGTTTGTTTGTTTGTTTGTTTTTGTTTTGGAGTGTGTTTGTATCTGTTTTATCTGTACCTCGTATTTTTGGAAATCATATACTTACATTGGGAATATCTGTTTTTTGATTGATTTGGTCAGAAAAATATTCAGATCTTTCATATCAGTTTTCCCTTTTATAAATTGTAAGTAGTGGATTCAAGAGCCTTTACCACATAGATCTTTAAATACTGCCATGATAAAAATATTTACCACTGTAGAAAGTATTCATATTTTTTGCTAAGGAATACTTGAAAAAATATAGGTGTGAAAGTGAAGGAAAGATTAAGATGCAATCTCCTAAGTAATATGGTATTATATACTATTTGTTAATTAAGAGCAGTACAAAGTTGTGCTGCATTTTGTTTGTGATATTAAGCTACACGTTACAGTTAGCAGGAAACAACAGCTTTTGGATACACAGATCTCTTTGTTCTATAACTTACAGTACCAATGCAGCTATTTGTGAAAACAATTGCCTCAAAGGACAATACTTAAACCCTCTGGAGTTAATTGTTGGTTCAATTAGCTGTGTTCACACAGCTTTAGGTGTATTTTATTGCTAAATGTAAACAAACAAATTTTACAGACTAGATTTATTCTGCAAAATTAGGACTTAGAACAAATCAAAAAGCATTGGCAAGGAGGGAAGTCCTGACTTGTTTTACAAGATTTGCTATAGTATCATATGACATATACCTACATTTAATTTCAGTGCTCTGGTGGGATAGCCTTGCCTAGGGGACAAAGTCCCACCCACCCACTCACTACTCCTTCCCTGTGGGACAAAGTGAGAAAATCGTCTGAGAAAGATGGTAGTCTGAGATAAAGACAGCGAGGTTGCTTATGAGTTACTGACTTGGGGAATATTAAATTTCTTGTGAATTAAAGTATATTCGGGTAGTAAGAAACAAAATCACATATTAACCCAACATTTTTTTCCCCAGCTTGACCATTGGCTCCTCTACCTTCTCCACCACCACCCCTGCAAGCAGCATCAAAAAAAGGGCAATTGGAGGTTGTGATCCCTAACAGCTCCTCTCTGGTGCTCTTTCCTCCTCACATTTTTCCTCTCATTCAGCATGGGTCCTTCTTGTGTGCTGCAGTTCCTTTAGGATAAACCTACTGCAGTGCAGGCTTTTCCTCTGGCTGCAGGGGAATCTCTATTCCATTGCATGGACCGTCCGCTCTCCTTGCTTCTTTTCCCACATTGGTATTCACAGAGCTGGTTTTCACATTCCTTTCCCTCCTCACTACTCTATTGTCCAGTGTTTTGCTCTTTTAGAAACATGTTTCTCCCCTTCACTAGCAGTTTGGCCAATGAGCTCAGCTATGTCCTGTGGTAGGTCCATTTGGAGGTAGATAAAGCTGGATTTGTCTGGAATGAGACAGCTTCCCACTACCAAAACCTTGCTATTTAGACACAGTACAACTGTCTACAGGAAAAAATAATGCCATGCATAACTACTTTAAGTATTGAGAAATTTCTGAGGAACCATTTCCATGAGATCTCCTTGGAGTAGCAAATGGACCCTTCCTGGCAGTAAAAAAGATTTGAAGGTGAGGTTGAAACAAAGACTGTGTATGTTTCCCAGTTCATTTGCAGTATGAATTGAGAATTCAGTCCTGTTGAATTCTCAGACTGGCAAATTACTGCTTAATCAAAAGATACAAATCTAGGAGGGAGATAAGGCAGATTTTGGAGTCATATGTGTGACTTTTTTCTTGTTTAGATAGTCATCTGTGTGTATGCAAAGAATGAAAGACTCTGATCCCTGTAAATAATTTTTCACTCCATTGCTAGAAGAAATGTTGAAGTAATTGCAGTTTCAGTAATAGTCAATGAGTATTTGTAATTGCAAGTTCTGTGACTACTACACAGAAACATAAATTAACCAATATATAGAACAATATCCATATTTGCCTGATCATATTTTTAAGACACTGTACAGACCTACAATCTCAGTTAAAGTCTTTGTAAAAATAGCAACAAAGGACTATATCCACCTCTGCCTCCTCCCACCAAAAAAAAAAAAAAAAACCCCAAACCCAAGAGAACAAAAAAGAACAGTAGTACTATGACTATAAAACCAGAAGTGGCATAATTTCCATTCATTAACCTGACTGAGTTTTGAAAATCCTCTCAGCTGTTATCTTTTACAGAAAGAAATTTACAGTTTGCAGATTTCATAAGATTGTATTGCTATATTGCAAGGTAACTTTTTTCCTTTTTCTTACACTTCATGGAAAAGTATGGGGAAAAAAACCCAAACCTTCATAAAAAGGATTGTTGGTGAATCTAATACTCAAAGAAGAAGCCACTCTCTGTTATTCATCTCAAAGACGAAAGAAAATAAATGTCCTCGGCCTTGCCTGTCCCTCTGAAAGGAAAGCTAGCCTAATCATGTATATTTAAGGTGAATGACTTGTATGCAGTTGACATTTCTGATGGTGCATCTGGAAAGCACTCATATTTTCCAGTCTGACTTGGTCAAGATTATGATGAAGGTAATAACATGATTAGATCTGGTATTAACATCAGTAGTTATATCATCTTAGAAATGTTTTAATTGGTGACATAAGAAACATTCATTTAAATATTAAAATATCTCTATGTTGCAAGACTATGTAATTAAGGCAGTAAATATTATCCTTGTAAAGTATAAATTGAATTTAAATGCAGATTATTCTCCAAGTTTTGTGGACTGTTTTTTTTTTTTTCTTCATTCTTTGTGCAAGTTATTTCAGATGGACAGCCAGATGAATTGAAAAAACAATAGAGTGAGACATGGAAAGCAATCGAGGTATTTCCCCTCTCCTAGCTAACCTTTCTAAAATCATGCTTGATCTTCAGAAACAAAATGAAAAGGGTTCTCTTCCATTAATACTGAGAAAAAAATTTCCCTTGATATACAAGAAGTAACGATAGATTTAAATAGCAATGTGCATAGAAGAATTCTCTGCAGGAAACTTTTATTTCTTCTTGAAACTAGCTAGTATATTATCTTCTGAATAAGTGTAATGGCTGAGTAATCTATACACATGTACAGTGTTTTAAGAAGTTGTGAGCTAGCCCACTTGCAGAACAGAAAGAGGACACTTGGGGCCCAGACTCATGTCACTTATTATAAGGCACTTAACTGAGACAGGTGAAACACAGGTGCAAGTGTGCCAAGTTTCAGTGGCTGGAGCGTGGCTGAGATCTGAACTGACTTACTGCATCCCTACCTGTCACCAATGACTCTCCAGGAAGACTAGGAGGACAAACCTGGGCATTTTCAAAGGCTCCTCTCATATGTTTTCTATTTCAGTGTTTTTTGGCTTTTATTAACAGGGACAGGAATAGAATGAACAATGATTTTTATTTTCCCCAACGATGTGATATTGTCAACATAAAAGCAAAACTAACAATAACTGTTTGTTATCTCAAGGCAGTGAGCCTGAGAGCTGTATTTCTAAAACTACTTTAGTTAAAGGTTAATGCTCGTTAGTGTGGAGTCAACAGCACACTATGATAACTATAATAAACTATGATAAACACTATGATAAACTATGATAAACCTCATAGTTTAAACTAAATAACAGAAAAAGAGCTGGTAGTACACTAGTGAGCATTAAAATAAAACATGATGCATTGCATTTATAAAAATAAAAACAAGACTTTAGAAAACTGGATAATGCTTGCATTTAATAAAACGAGTTTTATCTGCATTTCTTCTTCCAGTCTCATATGCAACATTTCTGTTGCTTAAATGATATAATGAATAAGATTTCATTGCTTAAGATCAAAATATGAGACCTGGGTGGATAAAGGCCAGGAAATGCATAGGTTGGCTCAAAACAGCCTGCAAAAGAGTGGTGGGTTTGGAAAAGGGGAAGGGACAGCCCATGGTACATTTGCTCTGTTCTGCAGCAATGAATGACTGACTTGCCAAGTGCAGGCTATTTGGCAGATCTGCTCCAGCAGTGATTTAAAACAAGACAGGAACTAACCTCAGGAAGAATGAAGCAAATGTTCTGTACACTTGAAAAAGGTATTAATTTAAACTAAGGGTGAGCAGAGGCCAACTTTTTTCTAATCTGCATGCCAGCCTTTTTTCCAGGCAGCTATTTGGATCTGAACACCAGATCAAAAACAGCTTTTAGATTGAAACAAGCCAGCATTACTCTAGCTAATCAGCAGGATAACATTTTCTTGAATACTTTACTAACAATCTAAAAGCTCAGCAATTGCTTTTGGAAGATGAACATGGAACAGGGAATGAAAATAAGTAAGACTCTGAGAAATAAGGGCCCAAAACACTCTGAAGTTTAAATTAGTTCTGGATTTCCATTTAGGACAGCTCAAGCTTCATTCCTGCTTTAATACTTCAGAACTATAATTGGTTAAAAATAAAATTCCAATTCATAAGTGAGAGGTTTTGTTTTTGTGTTTGCGTTTTTAATCGTGGCTTCTGTTCTGTAACTCATGAAGGAGATTCTAATGAAAAAAATAAAATTATTTCATGACCCAGAAAGGGATCATGAAAAGTGGAAGCTGAGAAACAGATATAAAGATAAAACAAAGCTTTTCTTTGGTGGTTTGGATCAAACCTCACACATGCCTAGCTGTTCCTGAGCAGAAGTTAAATGTCTATACCAACTCCTGAAATAATCAGTAAAAATAAATATTGCAGTCAACTTTCTGTAATAACTTTAGGAATTTCAAACCAGAAGGACACATAAGAGAACTCTAAAGATTTTTAAACAAATTACAAGTAAAATAAAAGGAAAAATTGTTTTGATTGATTGATTGATTGATTACATCCAAGTTTCTATAATTGCTGACAGCACTTGCATGCTTCATTTGAACATTGCATTTTTTTGAAATAACAGGTCTGAATATCACAGTGTTATGTTTGAATTAATAGCTGAGGCTTCTGGATGCCTTTTCTCTTGAAAACCCCAAGAAGTTGAACATTTTCCAGGGAATCCTAATTAGCTTTTAGGGAACTCCCACAAACCATTATTATGTGTTTATAGTTCATCTCATTTGAGTTCTTTCACCAGGTATGCTGTGTCAAGGACTACAAATTCTTATTTTAGATATTTGATCTCACATTTGTACTCTTTGTTTGAATGAACCTTTTAGAGTTGAAAGGATGTGAAGGCCTACTTCCTTTCTAGAAGGTAACAGCATACCAAATATTGTCTGGCTTCCCTGTTTTAATGTATAATAACCCAAATTAGTACACAATAGAACTCTAATTCAAGACTCAGTGTGATACTTAATTGTTTTTTTCCCCATATGACCTGTAAAGAACAGTGTAAGAGTTAAGGACAGAGGTCTGTTGAGACAGGTTGAGGAGTGAGGAGCATTAAAGTGTCAGTCTGTGCCAAGTATTTTGGTGCTCAATTTCTTTGAAGATGAGAATTAGCTGTGCTTTCAATTGGCTTTCATTTTCTTGTTGTTGTAGCATAACTGTAATTGGTTTCTGTGGGCCAGAACTTCATCCTCGCTCCTTCAGCAACATTGCCTTGCTTATATAAAGGTGATGTACCTATTAATATAAAAGGAAATGTACACACACCGCAAAAGTATTTTTAATAAGTACTTCCAATAACGAAAGCCAAGTGCTATATGTCATTCTTTCTCTGTATATATTTATATAGTTTATAAATACATCAAAAGTATTTCTTTGTATACCACTGTATATCTCACAGCAGCAGCAATTGGCAGCCAATCATTGTTTTTTTTACAGTAAAACTATCCTTAAACTTAAGTTGTTCTGGATGGTGTAAGTGACCACTCCTGTAATTAAACTAAGTTAATTTTAATTAGATCAATGACTCACTGTAGGACTTTGTGAATTTGGAGATACTTTTTCAAAAAAAGGGGTTTTTTATGAGGTCCTATCCTCTGAAAATGAGGATATCCAAAACATCCAAAACACATTTCTCTCTGATGTCAAGACATTCCATTTTCATGGGTTCATGAGAGTACATGCTTGTGTGCACATTAATGTTTTTAGGCATTTGTATTTCTAGTTGTATATGAATTGATTTTTAATTTAGTTAGCGGGGAAAAGTAGAGGTTTTGCAAACATCATTTGTAGAATGCTCAAACCCAAAATGACATTTTCTTCAAAACAAAGCTGGTAACTTAGGCTCTCTAAGATTGCCCCTGTTTGACCAGTATGCACTTTTTTAAAAAAACAAAAAACAAAACCCAACAAACACCAAACCAAACAATGGTGTGTGTGTTTAATACAGGATAAGGTATGGCAGATCAGAGTAATCAGATATTTCCATAATCTAAATGTATCACTCACACCACTTCCTGTTGTCACTTACTGTGTGTGTTCTGATGCTTTGATAGAAGCAGTTAATTTCTTACACTAATCTTGCAAAATTGTTACAGAAACAAATCAATGTCAGTGATTAATTTCTTGGTATTATTTTACTTCAGTAATGTTTACCTGTTGCTTCTACTTACTACAGCGTGTTGTATTTCTGTAATAATTTCTCCACTCTTTTTGCTTTAGTGGTTTTAAATTCTATATAGATTATCAGCACCTCTCCTACTGACATGTCTGTTACTATTCTCTGAACTTTCTTTCAATAAAAGGATGATGAAGCTCCAGTTGCACTGACCTAAATAGAAAAGGGAACATTTTCTTTGAAATCCATGGTTCTTTTTTACTGCAGTCTAAACATGCATTAGAAAACACAGTCAATTTGCTTATGTTGGAAAGTATTTTTGAACAACAGAACTAAAAATGTTTTTGTCTTCCATTAAATATTGTCTTCCATTCAATATTTAGAATTATTATACTCCAGCTGTAGTTATCAAATAGGACTTGCTGTTGTCCACAAAACTTTCATTATAATAATTTAATTACAATAGAGTAATCTATGATTTTGGTTACCTATTTACAAGGATGGTGCAAAATGTTATAAATCCCTACTCTGCTCCTAACAGGATATATTGAGCTATTATTACACAAAATTGTCCTTTTATTGTGCTATACCATTGTTGTTAACTCAAATGACACCAAAACATATTTATCTTCCAAATTTAATTGTTTTCGTGTTTCCTCACAGGACCTTTCCCTGTCCTACCTTCTGGTTTCTTTTCTCTGGTTAAGCATTCCAGCAGCTTTCACATCCTAAGAGGTATTAATAAGGGCCACCTGCCACTGTGACTCATTTAAAATGTCCTTGTGCAGTTTAAGATGAGAGATAATAAATATGTCCAGGCCATGGGGGATCAGTAAGGAGCCATGAGACAGTACTGGTCAGCATGATGGGCAGGGGTCTCCGCATGAGAGCAACCTAACCTTATGCTCCATTATTCCTCTGTGTAAACGCTCAGGAAATGTCACAATCCCATAAGCAGTCTGTGGCAGGTACCACATGCTGCTGTAGGCTGGCACATAACAATTGTGGAGTTAGCTTTTAACAAATAATTTTTGATACCCCCCCCCCTAAATATTTCTGAACAGGCTTTTCTACCAAAAAAAGCTCAATGCTTCTTTTGTATAGTTTCAAAAAAAAGTTAGATTTGCTTTTATTCTTGGAGAAGCATGGATATGCTTCTCCTTTTTTCTAGTTTTGAATTATTACTTCATTCAAACTTCTAACTCTAAGCAACCCTAACTGAATTACTTACTTACACTACTATTCCTTCTATATTTTCTGCAATTTTTTCTATAAAAGTTTTCACATTTTCTTAGTAATGTTTTCTTTTTGATAATAGTACATGTTACCCTTTAAATATACAAATTTTATTTGCTTTAATTTAGCATTCAGTTGAAGACCATACAAGCAAGCAGTGTATGTGTAACTCTGTAAAACCTCTCTGTAGTGAAGGGTATGGCAGAGGCAGTTGTCTTTGCAGATGGAGAACATATGTCTGTTTCACACCGAGAGTGTAATTTTGTACGTGGCAAAGAACCCAAGTTCTTGTCATGTTGCCTCATGGATTTTTTATTCTTTTTTTCTTTCAAATATTTTTGTTTAAGTTGAAAAAAGATCAGACATTCTTCAAAGAGTCAAGTTATTGCAGTGAATGGGATTTTTTTATGTTCCCCAAAGTAATAGTAAAAATTAAAACCAGAACCACTATCTAAAAATAATGAATTTTAAAAAAAACAACCGCTAACCCAAAAGCCACCAAAACTGGAAAACACAACTGAGAAAGCATAATGCTGATATGCAAGACCTTTTATTCTTTTAATAAAATACACTAAATAACATGGAATCTTTTCTTAAGTTTTAAATTTTACTTTCTAGCTGATTTGCTGGGTCTGATGCATGCCTTCCTTTACTGTAGTATATTTCTTCTAAAGTATTGAAAATTTTCTTTCCAAATGCTCTTGGCATTAGAGACAAATTTGAAGAATAAAAATCTGCAATAGAGCAACACAATATGTTCACTCTGAATTTGCAAAATGTAGGCCGTAGAGCAAAGTGGAATAAAATGTATCATCGTGTGTGTGTGTGTGTGTGTGTGTGTGTGTGTGTGTGTGTGTGTGTGCGCGCGATGTGAACATCACATTCCTATAGAAATTCTGCCAACATTGCTTCGATGAAACACTGAATTGGCAATAGCTGCAGATTAAGTAGTGTGGTATGATGGAGGGAAGGCTTGTCTGGAAGAGCAAAAGATATATACTAGTAAGACTGTTCATATAGTAGATAAAACTCTCTTTCTCCCTCATTTGAGTGCTAGGAACGTTATTAGTCTAAGAAGCATTATCTGCCTTTCATAAAGTCTGCCTGACTGTAAAGTAGGTACTGTTTTTATTCTGCTTTTCTCAGGCAGGCATTTTCTAGTTTCTGTTCTTCTTTAGGGTGTCACTCATCATTTGGAATTGATCAGAAACATTCCTTTCTGCCAACCCAACCCAGCATAACACTTTTAGAATTTTCCTGTGGGCCTCTGGAGAGCTAGCAGATAATTTGTGTTATTCAGGTGTACTGATTCAAGGACTAAGTGCAGGTGTTCATTCATTTGGTGCATTTCCTTTCATACTGATAACTGAAAAGATGGTGTTTAGCCTTTGGGAAAAATATCTTTGTCAAGTGGCCATATAAGACATTTCAGGTTAAATGTTATTTTACATTCTAGGTGTCTTTGTTTCCAGCCTGTGGAAAAAGGGGCATGTTACAAAAAGACATTTTGTGGTATTTTCCTACCATAAATATTCTTTAGGAAGATACTGTTTGTTTGCAATGTCAAGTTGTCAGAGAAGTACAGTGTAAGTGACATGTAGTAAGGGTCTCAAGTAGAAGTAAAAGGTGGGCAGAAAAGATCCTGAAGCTATTTTATATGCTAAGTCAAGTCCTTGTGACTGAGACGCAGTTATAAAGCAATTGTGTCTTTGCAACCAGAACTTCTTAGAAGGCTTTTGTCACCAATCCGTAGTTTAAGAATAAGCTGTCTTTTCCTGAAACGGTATATAAGTTGTCAAATGCTATAATCAACTAGCTTATCCAGGCTTATGGCAAAATTAAAAAGCCCTGGGGATTTTCTTGTGGCTAAATTATTCTGTCTCATTTTTGGTCACATCCCAGAATGTAACTGTGACCTCTTCAGTTGTGACAAGACTGCTTCTGCTTTGTCATTTTGTGGAATTATAAATGACTTCTCAAACCTACAACCATACATTTAGTTGGGGGGCAAGTTCCAGTCTACAAGCTTAGTTTTACTGAACCATATGGAGTCCTGCATGGTTTCACTAGAGCAGGCAGATGCCAGAGTTTTAGCTGTAAGGCAGTTTTCTGTATTCAGGAGGTTGCATCCTTCCCACTTGGATGTGATGCCCAGAGCGTAATTCTAGAATTAGTTTGTTCTCCCTAGGGTATTTGTAATTTTCACACACATTTTCCCACACCATCACACTGTGTATGTTTATATTCTTCAATATGTACAATGTTTGTACATTAAGTTCATGTGCATGTGTCTACCCATGTATATAAATTGCCACATAGGAAGCACTGTTTACTCTTTTCTTTCTTGTCTTCTCACTGCTAATAGATGTAACTTAAAAATACCATGTTCACAAAAATGATCAAATAAAGCTGAAAACAGTTTAAATATTTATCCATTAAAAGAAATACTTCCACTGTATTTTTTTCTATTAACATTAGTCTCTTTAATTTTCAGTACTTACACTGTTTGACTGTCTTGCTATGCCAAATGAACACCTCTTGAAAAAGACAAGGTGAACACAATTTGAAAAGAGCAAGGATGTAGGCTGAGCAAAGATGGTGTCAAAATACTAAACTCCTGCTCTTGAGACACATGTGATATGATGAGACTACATTTTCTGTTGGGCTTAATATTAACCTGATCCTCAGAGATGTAGTCTTTACAGAAATCTGCTTCAGACTTGTCCTGGCTGGGTATTGTACTTGGGTGAAGAACACTTTCTCCCCACAGATGACTACAGGGAGTAACTGAGAAAACTGCCTATAGACAGCAACGTCTGTTCCTCCGCCAGCTCTTGATGGTTGCTCATCCCTGTGTAATTGTTCGTAGTGTTTCATGAAGCGCCTGTTAATCCCTATAGGTTGTGTAAAGTGATTCCCTGTGGATGATCTAATTGAAGCAATTAAGGTGGGTTTATTATCGCTGTTTAGTAACTGGACCCATATTCTCCTGTTGTATTCTGTGACTGAAAGAAATGCTGACTAGGAAGAGTGATGGCTATTTCTTCTTTACAAGTGTGGAGAGAATTAAGTAGTATCAAAGCTAAGCTGATAATCAGATGGGTGACTCAGGGGTTAATTTGCAATTAGAAGATTTTGAAATTTATTAGCTGCTTCTTCCTTAATTTAATTTCTCTTAAAGGTCAGTTTTTGCCTAGATTGTCTCTTTATTTTATCTGTTAGAAACAATGGCTCTGATAAAAGATTGTACTGAAACCCAGAACAGAGCACAGGGAAGACTTAAGGGAGCACATTAGCATGTAAAAGTGAGGTATTCATCTCCAAGGTGACACATTTCATGAAGTCGTGTAGCTTCAACAAAAATCCATGATAATTGGGCCTATGCTGGTTAGGCATCAGGGCTGTACTACTGTGGCACTGCCCATGGCTTGCTGCCTTGGAGGGACTGCTGACATAAAGCTCTGGACACCTTGGTGCCACTTGCTCCCTTAAGCTCTACCATGACTTTTTTGTGATGTTACCTCTCAAGTATATTGAGTGGACTTCTGGAAGTCTGCTTTTTATCCAGTAAAAATATCTGTGATAACATACAGTTCTTGTCTTAGTATTTTGTCTTTCCTTATTTTTTGGAGGTAAACGCTGAGCTATAAAATGCAAATGCAGGTAGCAGGCCCTTTTCTGTTGGCTTGTTGGCTTCTTGAAGCTTACCAACCTTTAGATAACACAGACAATGTTATTTCTCAGATTGCCACACCTTTTAAATTATGTTGGATGTCTACAAATGAGACATTAGTAAGATGTCAGTAAAAGTCAGTAGAGCAGGAGTTTCCAACATAACACTTTCCACTCTGTTTGTCAAAATTAGAAGCTTAAAATGTCACACGAAACTTTTGGAGGATTATGTCTAATACCTGTATATAATTCTTACATGTAGTCTTCAGCCTAATATATTCAGAACATTTTAGGTCTTTGAACTATTATGAAGGTCTTGCAATTTTTGGTAGGCTCCAATGGACTTTTGACACTCTTTAATCTCAACATGCTATTGAAAAAGTGTTTTTATAGTTTGTTCAACTAACTGCAGAGTCACTTGGCCTCTGAATAACCAAGAACTACTATTCAAAGCATAACCTCAAAATAAGACACATCTGTATTCAGGGTCATATTTTCCAGGGTCCTTATTTCTTGAGATGTGTTTTCAATTGAAAACCAAACCAAAACAACAACAACAAAAAGCAGTACAAAAGCTTTAGCTGAACAGAGCAATTTATCCTTTTTGAATTGGCCTTGTAACATATTAGATGGGACTTTTTCTTCAGCTTAATTGAAAGGAATTGTCAACTTTCTAATTTTCAGTTATCTGCATAGATGTAAATCATGAATAGCTGGGCTACTGTCAGACAAGTTATTCTATATTAATATTTTGAAGTCAAGGGACAAAATTTAGCCTCTAACTGGATTTTCTGCACTCTCAAAGACCTTAAAGCTACAGGGAAAATTGCTAGTCTGAAATAATTAAAATGGACACATCTTATTAATGTTTTTAGTCAACTGTTGTAGCATCAGTTCTCTCTTGATTTATCTGAGAAAAAATAAAGAACTGTCCAAAAGGTCTGCAACTTTCTCATTCAAGCTGCAAGAATACACACAGTTGGTTTCTTCTCCTAAGTCTCTATCTGAAACTCCTTGCAATTGCAGTTAGGGACAAAGTCATAGTGAAAAAAAAAATAATAATTTTACAATAAACCACTCCCGCTCCTGTTGCTCTCTGAAACTGCAGGTGTGAAAGGAGAGGAACAGAAACATGCCCACAGCTGTACTATTTTCAGAAATGTGAGACTTTAGAAAACAGCCTGGCTGTAGCTCCCAAAAAAATGTCTTGTGTGCACATACCAGAAGAGGTGTGTGTGCTGAATGTCAGCCTTTACCTACCAGCAATTTTCACTATCCTCACTCCTAATGGTGGCAGGAAACCAGAGCTGTTTTAGTTCTTTTTTACAGGTTTGCCGGTGCCCCTTTAGCAGGATGAGCAAAAGGTTTGTCATACTAAGGCCAGTAAAAATTAAATTTCATCTGATATACTGAGAAGTGTTGAGATTGCTCTGTTTAAATGCCAGTGTTCAGCCAGGGTGCTGCTGGGTCCATGCTGAAGTATTGAAAATGGTTGATAGTGTTCTTGTTTTGCAACTGCGGCATAAGCTGCTCTCAGGCAGTACACACAAAGGAGCACAAAAGTGTAGTGAAGGTCAGCTCAGCAGATAAGAACTTTTCTGTGGCATTGAGGAAGACATTTTTCATCTTAATTATGTTTTTTTTTTTAAACTCTGAAGGGATTTTGACTCCTCTTCACTGCTTAGCTTCTTATGTGTCAGCCATCCAGAAAGGAGAGGTATGTGCTATGCTAGCAAGCAATTCATGGGTGCCATTTTCTTTGTAGTTTTTTTTATATTCACGTTATTTTCATTAAAATGGTTTTAATTTCCTTTCTTAAAAAATAAACCTGGAATATTGTTTTCCCTGATAATTCCTCTAAGTGTTCTTACAAAAGTCAAAACTGATCACTTTGCACTTACTTTCTGCATATTATCTGTCAGATAAAAACAAGTTCAGCACAATTTGTAAACTTGCATTCATTTGAAGTATTCATTAAAACATGCATATTCTCTGTGTGTGTGTGTCTCTATTCACACACATATATGGACAAATTTGTGTATATATATTTGAAAGCTTAGAGAAAACCAGCACTAGGAAATATCTAGTTTTTGTGACTGTTGTGCTTGTCACATACAATTTCAGGCTTGGCTTCTGCCTTACTGAAATACAGCTGCATGCTGTAATGAAAGTTATAATCATCTAGTTAAATTAAGACAATTATTTGATATATTCTTTTTATAAAAAAACCCCCATGAATGTTTATACATCAATCTGTCAATAAAAATGATATTTAAAAAAAAAAAAAATTTCTGAGGGGAAAAAACCTCAAAACATTATTTTCAACATGAAAGCCATGAACAAATCATTAAAAACTGAAAAATATATACTGCAAGTTTTAAAATATAATTTTAAATGTTGTGTAACATTATATGATATAAATACTGCCTTGTTAAAATGTTGAATGTCCCTTGCAAGCTTGACTTCTTAGAATAAAAAGATAACTTAGCTTTCCATCCCAAAATCCCCTACATATTTCCATTTTGACCAATTAAAAAAAAAAAAGCTTAAAAAGACTATCAAATCTGCTTTTACTTAATATAACTAAAACAGTGTGTTTTATTAAATCTTACAAATAGTATAAAAGCAATTATGTATGTATAGCTCTTCTAGTTTAAAAGATGCTGATCATTTGTAATGGTGCTGAAATAGATAAACTTTCTTATCTTTTCTGAAAAGTATAGTTCTAAAAACTTGATCCAACATAGCCAAAGCAGTTGTTTTAAAACACTGAATCTGTGTTGTCCCAGCCACACAGTGCTCATCCAGCGTTCAGACTGAAGTCAGTTTTCAATTCAATTTTTCTTGTCATATTGCATGACTGTATACAGCTTCTGTGTGCTGTTAATAGCTTTCATGTGCTGGGCATCAATTTCAGCAGTAGGTGATTTCCTCTCTTGCAAGGCAGTTTCTCAACTAAAAAATTCAACCAAACAAAACAAGACAACAAAACAAAATAATCCATATGAGTAAACTTTCAAAAAAGTTGTGAATCTATTAAAAGTTTGCAGAAAGCCTGACACCCTTACACTGCTTCTTTATTACTTTCTTAGTAAGTTTCCTTACCTGAGTTTAGACATTCAAATGGGAGCCAAATGACCCGATCCATGTGAAGAAGTAGGTGCCTACCATCCACAATTAATCTCATTTTAAGGTCAGTCAGAACTCATGCTCTTGACATACCTGAAAAAGAATACAGGCTGGCTAGCTTACACTGATATACAACTTCCAGACATTTAAAAAGTGAGGTGATTTTTAAATGCAGGTGCGTATGAAATATGTATGAAATTTGTGTTTCAAAAATTTAGTAGTTATCAAGTAGTCTTTATTGGTCTTTGTTGGTCATATTGAGCATCCTGAATTTTGAGAGTATTTGAAAGAATCAGTATGATGCACATATTAAAAACCAAACCAAACCAAACAAACAAAAAAACCCAACAAAACCCACCAAACACAAAACCACTGGAAAGCATGTCCTTTAATTGAGTATACCTTAGAAGTTATACTTAGATGTTGTCTGTGTCACATGCCTTGTCCCTTATTCTAAAGGCTGCTCTTCTCATTCTAGGCAAGTAATTGTCTACATGATCGTGGGATTAAGAATCATAAATATCTCATTCCTTGTAGAATAATTGCTTGTTACTGCTATCTATGCAAAACTATGGTTCTATCATGCAAAGACCTACAGAAGTAACACAGATTAGCTGTAGCCACCTAACCAGTTAGAGGAGTTGTCACAGCTCAACCAAATAAAACATTCAGGTCCAGAAAGCTCAAAGAACACTGGACAAACTGCAGTTGAGAGGCCTTGCAGATTTAGTACAACTTGCACCTGTTGTATCAATGACAACAGTGTATAAGCAGGCTACAGTTAGAGCCTGTAAAAGGGAGTGATTAAATTATGGCGAATAAGGGAAAATAATGACTAATGTGTGTTTGACTGTGAAAGAGGAAAGATTCATCCTATTCATTTTATTGTTTAACACAAATATCTGCTTACCACATTCCACTGCTTGCAGCATAGATTATTTTTGTATTATATATTTTTATGTGATTTTTGACATAAGTATGTACAACATCCACAAGGGATTGTCTGTAATAAAGGTCCCTAAGCTTTTGGTGCTACACAGCATCAACTATGGTGCAACTGTCTTCCCTAGGAAAATGAAATTGCTTATTTTTGGCTATTAAACAGATTACACTCTTGAAATTTGAGAAGCTGTACATGAAAAGTTGTCTTTTTTAAAAAAAATTACCATTAATGTTGCTATTCTGTCACTGTTTTCCTTTTTTAAAATCACAGTGATCACACTCGATGTGATTCTTTTCTCACACAATCATAATAATAGTATTGATTTCAATGGAATTATTATTCATTTGCCCAGTGTGAGCAGAGAATCAGATTAATTCACCAAAATTATTTTCTTGCCATGTTGTAGGAACTTATTACTTTTTCCTGTCAGATATAATCATGATAATTTTAGTAAGGAATAGGTTAAAATAATCTTCATCCAGTTGGGCAAATTGAGTCAGCCTGCTGCTGTGTTATATAGCCCGTCTGTTCCACCAACATATTTTTGATGAGCTTCTTAGAAATAGCTGCTTTTATGCCAGTGACTTAGGGTGGGTTTGTGTGTAATTATTCTCTTAGTAACATTGCAAGTACAAAGAAAGAAAAAAAAAAAAAAAAGACATAGGTCTTTTATGGGACCTCTTGTAGACTTCTGTCTCATTATGTTAACAATCTGCCTAGAGAACGATGTCAGATCTGGAGAGCAGACGAGATTGATTTACTTTTCAGGCCCTTCTACCCAGCCTAATTATTGCATTACAAATGGTGATTCTTTCACCCCTCTGAAGGAGCATTTTGATTAGTGCCTGCAATGCAGGTGCCAGGGCTTAATATGGTAAGTGCATGTCAACTAGTTTCTTTCATCATATAGTCAAACTGTATAAAAAAGCTATTGCACAGTAGGAGTTGATACATGGATTTACCAGAGTTTATATGAGCTTAAATTGTTAGGGTTAAAACAGCTACAAAATTTGCCATCTTGTTTTGTTTAATTTTTCTTTTGTTTTTCTAGTAAACAGAAGAAAAATCGGTAGATGCAAAATAGAAATTAAATTAGTGTGAATAAGTAGTTTGCCGTCATAGGATTTTATTCAAAATTCAGATCTCCCTTCTCCCTGCCCCCAAGACAAGATTGAATGATGCATCTCACAAATTAAGTTATAGTTTCAACATTACAGGCTCTTCTCTGCTCATGTTCTTGATGACTTGACTTATTGAAAGGGTTTTATTATTAAATGATAGTAGACTAACATTCTTTTTCATTGCTTAAATATTCATTTACAAATAGCCTTTTTTTTTTTTTCAGTTGAGAATGACTTACATTAGTAAATAGAAACACAGGATAATTAGCACTAACTCCTTTAAAAATTAATAGTTAACATTCATGCCAAATGCAACAGAATTCACATCAGACACTAGACTTCCCATCAACTTCCTATTGCAAGTTTCTCACTTGTTTGATATTTTGTCTCATTTGCTAGAAAAACAGTTACAATTTTTTTTTTTTTCACTATGCATACTAAACCAGAAAAATGTAGAACGTAGCCAGTGTAGGATTCTTTCCTAAATAATTTACATAAACTAGTACTATAGAAAAAGGAGATGGGGCAATGGGGAAATTGTAGGAATGCTGCTATTCTGAGTGGCGTACAAAGGTGAGGCTCTTGAGATCACTGAAAGTAGTGTAATGTTTCTCAAACACCTGTGCGTTTGAGTTCCTGGCTCAGAGAACACCTGCTTCTTCCTCAGCTACCTCATTCCCTTTGGATCCTTATTATGAACTCTGTGAATCCTCATCCCACGTTTAACCAGCATTGCATGTTAATAGGTATCACTTACACCTCAAATGACTTTCCCATGTTCAATTTTATACATGTTCCTTTCAAATTATGTATGAATATATTCTGAAGTATGCAAAAATTGCTGGATCCTCTTAACTATTTGGTCCACAATGTATTTAGTATAATTATCAGGAAACTATCAGTAATCATTGAAACATTGACTGCTTATACAACAAATATATCCCATGTCCGTTAATTGTGCTTTATAGTAATTTCTGTTTTCTCTTAGATTCTTGGATTTTTTTCTAAATTTTATTTTCTAATCATGGATCAGCATATGAAATGTAGCAGTCAAAACTAATATTTGTATTATATTCACAAAATTCTTCTAATTTTAATAAAATAAATGAAAATACAGAGACAAATATCAAGTCCAAGATCTCACAAAATATACCTGTAAATTTCTGGCAGTCCAGTAATTTATTTTAATGTACCCAAATCAAAATTTTGCCCAATTAAACTATTTTGATATTTTTATATTTTCACATGTGAATTCACTGTAGTAACCTGCGTTAAACATCCATGTGTGGACTTGTTGAAACCAAACATTAGTGATCAAAGGAGATCAGACATTGACAGAAAAATGTTCAGGTCCACCCACATTTTAAAATTAGGCTACCTGTGTCATATCTTATTTGACTACAGTGGTATTTACTCCAAACATTTTACTCAACTTCCATGTGAAATCCATTGAAAATTTGTTTGCAACATCTAGATTTTATCAAACTGCATTTTTTAAAATTTGTAGAGACCGATCATGGCCCTAAGGCTGAGTTAACACTTCAATTGTGTAAAAGTTTCAATTGTGTAACCCTTTCTACAGCAGATTTTTCTTGGAAATCTGCTGACTTTGGAGTCTTAAAAAAAAAAA
>VXBX01001280.1:84618-132595 GCA_013400415.1 Scytalopus superciliaris | reverse complement strand
AAAAAAAAAAAAAAGACAGTGAATCTTTCCTGTTTTGAATGTTTCTTGTAAAATACTGAAAGACATGTAAGATACTTTGAAGATTTTTGGTGTTCTTTTAAGCTTTGTTGTATTATATTCCAGAAGTACTTATAACTTCCCATTTTTTGTCCTCGATAGAAGTGCTGGAATGCAACACAGTGTTATCAAATGCTACCTTTAAGTTCCATGCCTTTCATAAAGATTTAAGGAAGAGATTCTTTGCTGTGAAGGTGGTGAGGCACTGGAACAGGTTACCCAGAGAAGCTGTAGATACCCCATCCATGTAAGTGTTCAAGGCCAGGTTAGGTGGCCCTTTGACCAACCTGGTCTCATGGAAGGTGTTCCTGCCCATGGCAGAGGAGTTGGAACGAGATGACCCAGCCCATTCTATGATTCTCTGAATTCAAAACATTTATAGGCATGATTAAATCTTCTGTGAACATATTAGAGGCTTTTAATGTACTTTGGTAAACTGGAATCTGACAGAGATTACTGTGATCTGAACACCAAATAGTTAAAGGGCTATTTAAATTACAATGCTTTACAGAGACCAACATTCTTCATCCAGTTTAAAAGAAAAGACAACAAGCAACAAACAACAAACAAGCAGGTATGTGAATATAATTTAGGTACTACAGAATAAATGCAAAAAACACAGGAATGAAAGAATATTAGGTTTACTATGGGACATTAACTCTTCTATATTTCCCTAGTAAAATAGTATTTATAACCTTAGTCTTTTGATACATTTTTCTGTACTGACTCAGTAAGTCACATGCAGTGTGTGGTATAATTTTAGCTTTTGGGATGGTGCTTATGCTCAGTGTTTGCAGAATGTGTATCATATACTTGAGTGTAATTTAAAAAACAATCATAAAGGGGCACTGCCACTCTGACATATGCATCTTGCAGCAGAATGATTTTGAAATTTGGTTTCATAAGCTTTTAATGAAATAGTAGTCAGGAATTTTAATAGACCACACTTTTTCACATATCCTGAAGAAACCTTACAGTAAGTGGGAATAGAATTTGACTGTATATTTTCAACATTTTAATTGACTACATAAGAAAATCCAGCATAATCTCCAGACTTGAGAATTTTAACTCAAACTTTTGAGTCATAGTAGGCAATTACTTATTTTTTGCACTTATCTGCTCAAATTAAAGTATGAGGAGTTTCAAAGCTGTAGCAACATATTATCATGCTTGCAACATTAATTACAGCATAGCTTTTTTCAATTGCATGAGAACACAAAGATCATCTGTGTCATCATTCTTGCTTGATGCATAATTATGACCCAGTGCTTTAATCTGAATTGTCCAAAGGAAGGTTGAATTAACTTCCTTGCCAGTAAATATAACAGCTGGGATTCTGTTAGTTTCCCGCAGAGATCTCCAGGCAATATTTATCAGAAATTTCAAGTGCAAAATAAACTGTTGTGATATAGCAGTCAGTCTGCACAGTGATATGTGTACAGCTGTAACAAGCGGCAATATACAGTTAAACAGCATGAATTTGATCCTGTTACACCTTTCCTACTTGCACATTTTGGGTGTTTCGAAGCACCAACATTTACTTTATAAACATGGGTTTTATGGTAGTGTGTAGCACATAATTTTTTCCTTCTGTAGAAAGCAATTATGCTTTGGGTCTTTGAACAAAAAAAAATCTTTACAAAAAGGAGTTAATGCTGATAATGGAAGCATCGATGCTTTGTTTATCTTTCTCTCTCTCTCTCTCTTTCACATAATTTCTGATTTGAGTTTTTAGTCACCTGTCCAGATTTGTTAGTGTGCTTTTATGTTCATATCTTAAGGACATCTTGAAGGTTGGCCGGGGGTCTTGCACGGGCTTTCTAAGGTTAAGAGGTTTGATACAGTACTCTTTCAGTTGTGCAGAGACACTTAAAAGCAATAGCAACAAATACAACAGCAATATTATTAATAGCAGCACTAGTACTACAGGAGCAGGGCAGCTGTAGGAGTGACTGCGGCTCTGTGAGCTCTGCGCCAGTCCCGCTCCTCTCCAGCACTGAACTGTTTTGTCAACAGCTCCATCTGCAGCCCATGGGCAGCCGGGAGCTGTGCTGCCAGCCCAACACAGCTGTCTGGGAAAATTAGATTTGAAAGGCAACACCTTAAAACACCTTTTTGCGGTTGAAATTTTGGCACTGTCAGATTTTATATGATTTCTGAGAGTATAGCCGTAGGCTCTGTCAATGAGAACTCACTGGGAAAGAAGCAGGGAGAGAGCAAAAGGAGAAAAGAGGTGTCACTGCTGCTGAGGGCCTGCAAGCAGGCATAGTAAATTCTCCAGCTAGCTCTTTAAATACGTACACAGCAAATTAACCTGAATTTTTTATATTTTTTTCCCCATTCCTTTCTGTAAATATGATTTCATTTGCAAAGGCCACTCCTAAGCTTTAGGCCCTTTTGGTACCATGTCCATCATGCGAGGTAAGAGAGAGAGTGCTGTAACTCACTCTGCCAGAGCTGTGATTTCAGTGGTGTAACTTGTATGCCCAGCAGTGGCAAAGTCAGCAGGGTTTCCTTCAGGGTGTGGGGCAGAAGTTAGAATTGTTTTGGTCTATTTTTAGCCAGGGTCTGTAGTTTGGCAACACTAGAGGGCTGTAGAAGTCTTTTCTAGTCACCTTACAGGTGACAGGGTTTTTTTGTTTTGCGTTAGTTTGTGGTTTTTTTNNTTTTTTTTTGGTTTGGTTTTGGGTTTTTTTTTTTTTTTTTTTTTTTTTTTTCTGGGGGTGGAAGTGGTACTGCTAATGGAAGTACTTGTGCAGAGCAGGAGGTATGAATGTAAATGCTAAACAGGTTTCAAACCAGCATTAGTTTTAAATGTCTTTAAATTATCAGAATGCAAGGAGTTAAGTTACAAGTACATATATTTATATGTCTTGACTTTTAAGAATGTAGTAATTGTCATTACTTTCTAGAGTCATTCAGCATAACATATGTCTCTTCCTTACTTTATTACTTTAATTAATAACAGGTGAATGTAGGTTTGTGTTGTTTTGCTGGATTTTTTTGGGTTTTGGTGTTTTTGTGGTTTTTTTTTTTTTTTTTTTTTTTTTTTTTTTTTTTTTTTTTTTTGTTTTGTTTTTTTGTTTTGTTTTGTTTTGTTTTGGTTGGTTGGTTGGTTTGGTTTGGTTTGGCTTTTGGTTTTGGTTGTTTTTGGTTTTTTTTTCCAGAGGTCAGGAGGACTGTCAGGTTCACTTTCATACATGGAGGTATTTCGAATTCTCCCATCTCTATATATAGTGTTAAAAGGCTGTATGTTGTCTTCAGAACACCTTCAGATATCTTTTTTGACCTATCGGTGCTCTTGACAAATTAAAATGCCATTCACGATGGACAGAAACATTAGTCAGCAGGCAACAGTTGTTCCCTGGCCACAGAACACACTATACAGAAAACCTTCTCTTCCCCTTTTCACTTCTCATGACAGCAATCCTACCTACATGTCTGTATAGATGGATGGCGCTTTGGTATATTTTAAAGATTAACAAATTTAGATCACTTCAGATAGGTGTGGAAGTGAATTCTGCAGTGAAAGAGCACTCATAAACCTTGTCATTATTTCCCTATCTTTCACTCAAAAGTGCTTCAGTGCTGTCAGTAATCTTAACTCATGGGGAGTGAGTCAGTCTCTCAAAAAAGCAAGCTTCAAGTCATTTTGGGCTTTATAGGTCAAAAACAGCACTTCAAACTCCACTTGAAAAACAACAGGCAGCCAGAGCAGATTTGGAGAGCAGATGTCAAATGCTCATAAAGGGATACAAAGCATATCAAGTAGAAGAGCACCTTCCTATACCAGATTGTTTCCAGGTTGATTTAATGTGAGACCCAATGTAAGGTTCATATCAGTAGCCAGATAGCTTCTTGCTAAGGACATGTTTGCAAATGCTAAATTATGATAGTGTATTATAACACAGAAATATAAATATGCATTAAAAGAAGAGTTTAGCATCATAATTTTCTGTGTTATGAGGTCATGTAAGGGAGCAATAGTGCCCAGTATACTTCAGTTTCACCTAGAAAGAAGACACATCTATTCAAAAGTCCTCTCACTTGGCATTGTTATTGCCATTGTCTCTTTGGGAAAGGTTCAAAGATTGCAATATATTTCCTTGAAGATCCCAAATAAGATGGGAGTAAATTAGAAGCAGAAAAAATTGCTCCTACATATTCCTCTGATCTAAAAGTCTTCTTCAAGTCTTTGCAGAGGTGTAATTTGATATGTATTATAAGTAGAACTATTTTTTCTGGAAACAATTCCCCTTGCTTTCAGATATAAAATAACTTAAAAATAACTTCCATTTCAAACATTGTATTTAAAGATTTCTTGATAACATACTATATGAAGAACAGTAATTAGTATATTCAGATTCTACTTTATTGATCAATCCTTTCATTTTAAATTCAAATATTTTTCCCTCCTTCTATCACTTTATTGTTACAGTGCATTTAATTTCATCTCTCTATGGCATTATTGGAAACTGCAACAGTTTGCTTGATTTTCTTAGATGGCTTAGGATGTACAAACCATGGCCAATTTTCCAAGCACTTAGCTGTCATGAGAACCTAAATATGCTTTATAAACTCAGTCAATCCATGCTTATATCATTTGCGAAGCCATTTTACGTCATGATGAAACTCAACTATCTATTAAGTAGAGAGTGTCAGCTCTTACCAATATGTATTGACATTATGTGACAATTTAACATAGGTAGTAGACTGCAGTATCCATTCTGCTGTACCTCTGATATGTCTTACTGTGCTCACCTTGATAAGATTTTTTTTTCTTCTGTTGCAGGTTATAAGCACGTGGATTTTCTTTCAAAATAGCATAGAATAGCAAAGCTTTTGCTACTGTTTTTAGATGTCAAAATACAGTGCTAATAGGGTTTGTTTTCAGCTATTGCTGCCATATGTTCATTACAAGAGAGGAAAGAAATAGATAGTCTGGGTAAAGGAGGGGAAAAATCTTACAAAGCTGGAAATGTAAATTAGAGTTAGCTCTATCCCAACAATTCTTTGTATTTCTTTCTGTTAGGAAAATACTGTAGGAGTGAATAAGCAAAACTGTCCAGAAAAGGGCAAATTAAAAATGTACATAACTGCAGCAAAAAGGAAATTTTGGGACAGCATAGTTCAGGTTAGCAAATTATTGTATATTTTATTGTGATCTGATAGTGTATACAGTATCTGTAATATTTACAGGGAACTTGGAAATCCACTAATCTAATTAAGGGGCATCAGGGCTTATTTAACTATATTTTGCTTGGTGTCAAGCAGGGCTTAATATCCTGCAAACTGACCATTCTGGATGATCCTGTTGAGCTCTTTGTAATTATGTCTTATGCACATTAGTGCATTACTGATGTAATGACTTACTGAAGGTAAAAAGAAATTTTGTGATATCAGTTATTTAGTTTCTTTTGTTGACTTATCTGACTTTGTAGCACTTTTCCCAGCATCAAGTGTGAATAGCATGACCAACTGGCTTCATATGTGATTATACGAATAAAATATAAGCTAAACTTTCTAACTTGAAGAAAATTAACCAAGAGGACATTTGTACTAAATGAGGAAAATTGGTTCTTGCTTTCCTGCTATTTTGTGTGCAGAGGAATTAAATTATAATGTTGATTGTAATTCAGTTTTCTGGTGTCCCATAGGTTGGTAAGTGTTTGGTATAAAGACATAAACAGCTAATTCTTATCAAATTTTGTAAACAGGAGTGAATCCCACTGTGAGCACTGCAAAATCCTGGGAAGTTGGACCATATTTACAGATGAGAAACTACTGCTGCAGGAAAGCAGTCACTTTCTATTTACACGTGGGAAATTACTGCTTCAGGAAAGCAGTCACTTTCACAAAGTGAAAAAAAAAAAACAACTTTGCAGGGAGAAATACTGGATAAACAATGGAATGTGAGCTCACAAAAATGAAAGGTTTTTAGAGATATGACTATGCAAATATTGGGTAAGACTCAGCAGATTATATTGGTCTGGCTCTTCACATTAGTATGACTATTTCATGAATATTGTGTCCTATCCTGATGCCATCAGTTAGGAAAACAAAATACTAAATGTCAAAGAAGCACAGAGAAAAGATTGAAAGGACTGGGGCACGTGCTTTGCAAAGAAAAACTGAGCTTAGTCTAAAGAAAGAAAAGTATACTTAGATATTTGATTAGAGGCTATAAATACCTACATGGAGAACAAAAATTTGTTAATACTGGTCTGTCAAGTCTGTAGGCAGGAAAACTTCAAGGTGTAATGGCTAAAAGCAGAATATAGACCAAATCAAAGTAAAAATAAGCTGGATATTTTAACTAATCCTGGAAACTACTTTCTGATGCAATTGATAGATTTTCTGTCACTGGAAATAAAAAATGTGACCTTTATTAATTTTCTCCCTTTAAAGATATAGCCTAAATAAAGCAAAAATATTGAATCTGGAGCAGAAATAATTGAAGTGTAGTATCTATAATGTACAGGAAGTCAAATAACCACAATATTTCCTGTCTTTAGAAGTACATTAACCTAAAATAGAAAGCATACAGACTTTCTGTTTCTTTTTATTTCCTTTCTATATCCTAACTGTTAAACTAAGTGCCAATTTGTTGTCTACACCGGGAAATACTGTGTGTAGAGAGCTTCCATTTATGTCAATAAGATTAGGGAATCTTAAGGTCATACCCTTAATATAAAATATAATTTATTTGGATATTGGCTACCTTACAGTTGATACCATAACAAATTCTACTTACCTGAAAGCATACAGATTTTTTTCTTCCACTCAAGAATGTGTAGCACTGCAGAGTTGACCAAGTGTATTAGAGGAGAAGTTCATCTTTCTATAGAGAAATAAGTACTACCCTTCCCCTGAGGCAAAATGCCAGATTGGTTTGATGGACCAGTTTTACCATAGCAAATTGCATATTCCAGAGGCACTCTTGACCAAGAGTTACTGTCTGTAGTGTACCATCTGTTAAAAGTCTGATATCTCTAAATTTAGATGATTGGTGCAGTCAATTTGGATAGTAAATTATTCATTTAAACACTGTAGTGGGCACTTCACCACATGAAAACCTGCTTCTGCTTCTTCTGAAATTTTAGTTAAGTAGGATAGAAAGCTGGTGGATAAACGCAAATCCATTTTTCGGTACTTGGAACCTATAAAATTACTTACATCCACAGAAAACTATAAATCAGTAGAACTGCAATTATAATGTGAACACACTAATTTGACACTCAGGACCATGAGTTACAAAGAATGAACTCAAGCACTGCATACTAATAGTACTGTGATTACATTACTTTGAGCAGACAGTTGATAGGATTTAACATCACACCATGTATGTCTTTAAAATGTTCTATCCTAAGAACAGGAGAAAGCAACACAGAATGTGCAGCTGCAGATTTTTGTTTTTAGTTTTTCTTCCTTGATACTTCTTTGTCCTTGTATCCAGTGGGGAGATGTGTAACTACTTTGAGAAGAATGACTGGCGACAAGTCTTACTTGCTGGTTAAGCTGTGTAAATTGACAGGGTGTCTGGGCTAGACTGGTAATAAGCCAGTAGTTTGTGACTGCCCATTGGGCCAAAAACCAAAAATGGGAACTGTCTCAGAGGCTTGCTGTCAAAACTGAAGTTTCCTTTATTGTGGGATTTACAGACAGCCCACTCGTGTGCTGCAACATGTCCTAAACCCAAATTTAAATGACAGCTGCAGACTGAGCTAAAATGTTAGTAATGAGAGGACAAGGAAGAAAGGCTTTAAACTGAAAGACAGTAGGTTTAGGTTAGATATTAGGAAGAAATTCTTTACTATGAGGGTGGTGAGGCACTGAAACAGGTTGCTCAGAGAAAGTTGGAAGTGCCCTAACCCCGGGAGTGTTTAAGGCCAGGTTAGGCGGGGCTTTGAGCAACCTGGTCTAGTCTAATAAGATGTCCCTGCCCATGGCTGGGGGGTTGTAACCAGATAATCTTTAAACTTCCTGCTGACCCAAACTATTCTGAAATTCTGTGATTCTGTGATCCTCACAGATATTACAGGTTTTACTGGTAGTGTTTTTCTATTGGTTTTTAAGTAGCCTATGAGCCGACAAATAAGAGAATATCAGGAGCAGTGGGTTGGGTGGGGTTTTTTGTTTCTTTTGTGCTTCTTCTTTGACAGCCCTTGAGACAAGATGGACTGTACCCTCTCACATTCTGTCCTTCTGCTGCATCATTTCAGATTTTGTCTTTTTCAGCTCTCTGAAACAGGCTTTGCTGGTATTGTGGACCCACACATGCTGCCTATCAGCAGCTTCAAAGCCTTTGTAAGCCTTATATCTAAGTAAAGATGGCATTACTAAGTAACTTTGAAAGGCAGAAGTGAAACATATGTAGTACATTAGGAAATTTCAGTGCTGTTTCAGATATAATTCATGCTGGAGAATTAAGGAAGTAGCTCAGAACTGACACATTTTCAGAGGCATCCACAGGAGCCAGTGGATGGTCTGTTACTCAGCCATATATGTGAAGGCAGAACAGGCAGCAGCTTCAGTTAGTGTGATAGATAGAGGCTGATTATTACATAATATATAGCATTCACAGGCTTGACTGCTTGTTCAACAGAGTCTTGCACTGTAATTTGTTATTTTTTTAAATTCTTATTATGGATCATGTTACCTGTATTTTAGAATAGTAAAGTGTTGGTATAGTGTGCTTGCACTGATCTCTGTTGCTGGGGACAGACATTTCTGAGAGAATTTTCAAATCAGGAACATCGATAGTTTTCAACTAAAACTGTTGCTCTAGTGAGAGTTTTTGTTTGAAGTGATGCAGTGAACACTGAAATATCCATTGCTGATTTGGATATGTGTGTCATTGATTATGCAAGTTTTTCAAAGGTGTTAAATAAAAATTTAAAGATAATTTACATAGAACTCAATCATAAAAGCAGAAGTCTGTAATTCTGTAATTTTTAATTTACGTGGGTTCTTTTTGGAAAATATTGGTCCAATAAGCTGTTTCCTTATTTAGAATATAAGTGAAAATAACAGTAATCTGTGGCTTGGAGGTGGGGAAATTATCGGCGTTTTTTAAAAACTAACTACAGACTGCATGTACATAATTATGAAACACTAATTACTTAAAGGTCACAGAAAGAGTTTTCAATTTTTTTTTTTAATATCCCGTGGTTCCTTTTTATAAAGCATAGTAATTAAATTCCCTATCAACCAATTTCATGTTGTGTCATTTCACTGCATTATTCTAAATGGAAATATGTAGAATTTATGCTGGTGTAGGACTCCTTATTCTGCTATTTGCTATTTTTGCTGATTGACACATGTCTGGAAGATACCTTAAGAAACAATATAATTAGTCTATTTACATTGCCTGGAATTAGGTGACCTTTGGTTTTGGCAGTAATTAGACTATCCCTGCTGTACACTGTTACTTGCTGGTAGTCACTAACTAGGCAGAAAAGGAGTCCAAGCAGTTCATTTAGTGAGCTACAAAAGCTTTTCAAATGTCATTAAAACGAGTAGGAAATTATAATTAGGAGTGCAGTCTCATTTTATGGATGTGTCCCACAGATAAAACGTGGCTAGCAGAAGTTACTTATTTAGCCAAACCCCCCGTTAGAACAAAGGAGTATTCTCGGTGCTACAGCACCTGAGAGCATGTGCTCTTAGGAGCATTTTTTTCTCAGGATGTGCTTACATACTGAGCCTTATTTTTACCGAAGTTGTTTATAACTGCTTCTCTACAGCTACTGAAAAATGTATGTAACTGCATATTTCATTTATATAATCCAAAGCCACATCACTTATATAATGTTTCAATGTAATTTATTGGTTTTTTCACAAAAGATATTAAAAGGCAATGGGGTAAATTTTCAAGTAATAATTTTTACACTATTCACAGAGACTAAAAAAATCACTAAAAATGAAATTCCCGGCTACTTGAGTGCTTGATCATATGTGGATATCTTTCTGCCATTACAACAAATTGAAGGCCCATGCTTTCATTTCTAGCAGTTAATTGAGGCACTGAAGTTGATAGACTAGATTAAATAGACTCCTGGTTTAGGTCTCGCTTCTGTGCTTCAAGTTACATGGTAAAATGAATCAAAGTCATAAGGTGCCCATAGCAAATGACTCATCAGAGCTGAATTTTACACAAAATATAAGACTGTGTTGAAGATTTACTAGTAAGTGATAGCTGCATTGCATCAGTTGCTTAAAATAATTGATCTGTGCATTTTTGTGATTGGTTTGTAGCACTGTAGCATTAGAACACAAATTAGGCATATTCACAGGACAGTATTAATAACTAAAAATGACCACAGTAAACTAACTTGGGCTATGTACTTTTCTTTTATTCATCGTAATGACTGTCAGTTAAAGGTCCTTCACATTCATTAATGCTGAATACAAACAAAAAGGGGTTTGTTTTGTTTTTTTTTCAGAGCATGATTGGAACCTTATTTGGAATGTTGCAAACATCAGTCCTTAATATTTTTTGAAATAAGTATTTATTTTTATATGCATATCAGAAGAGTTATTCTCTTTGCTGAGTGCATTGTATGGAGCTCTGCATGCAATTTTATGTCTCTGGTGTTATAAATAAGCATAAAATGCTAAGAATTTAATTTAAATTTATTTAAATGTTAACATAATGTAGAATTATATGCATTTGAATTAAGTGATTTTTAAATCTAAAGCAGCAGATATGTTTTTCACTGCTGACACTGCTGCTTCAACCAGCAAGTAGTTTGGAAAGGTCAGCAAGTTGATTTTATTCTTAGGAAAAAGATTTATTCTACCTTACTTTAAGCATCCAAGTCCTGCAACTGAAAACAGTCATCATTCTGTGTCCAGAGGAAATAAAATAGATGTATTGTTCTGTAGTGATGCCTATTTCTCTCTCTAACTACTTTTGCCTCTGAATAAAAACTTAAGGGTAAGTTATGCAGGATGTTTAATTTCAACTTTAACATCTGATTTTAAATTTCAAGACTGAAGCACATTGATCGCACCATTCTCTAAGGTTTGACCACTGTGTCTGAGTACCATCAAAGAGTTCAGCTGAAAGAAAAATTAACTTCAGTACCTCACATTGCAGTTCTGTAGTGAAACCCACACCAAGTTCAGTGAAAGAGGGCTAGAGATCCATGATACCATATTACCCTGTCTTTCTGTTGTTTAGGGCTTTTTTTCCCAACTTTTAATTAAGAAGAATTTTAATTGCTTTTAATTTTAATTTAATAACTTTTAATTTCTTATTAGAAGAAATCCATTTAAAGGTGTTCCACACTCACTCGTTGAAAGAGCTAAAACTTTACACTGTGACAGTTAAGATTTCTGAGCACTCAGAGAACCTGAATGAGTTTTGACAGTAACAGTATACAGGTGGTCACAAAAATGAATAAATTAATTTAGAACATTTAGGAATTCCTATTAAAAACAGAATATGGACAACTTGCAAATCTTTTTTTTCCCCCAAGGCTTGAAAAATAATTTTTCTTGACATTCTACAGTCTATTGAAACAGTAGATCAGTGAGTTGCCAAACTTGTAAATGAAACTTTCAATACAAAATGGTTATTTTCACTATTTTTTTTTTTAGTATGTATTAGTGAATTTGATTTTTTAAAAATATCAATCACAGAAACAATCAGTTAGTAATAAAATTACATCAAGCGGATGCATGCCTAGAACACTGTTGGCAGAGGGCTAGCCTTTAATAGATTCAACTGTCTGAAAAATCAGACACTCTATAATTGTCTGATGAAGTAGAAAGATAGAGGCACCTCCACAGTCTGCTGATCCTCTTCCATTTTAGATATATTTATATCTAAATGCAAACACATCATAAACTTTGGGGCTTTTTTTTATCATTAATTTTTGGCAATGTATATGTCACATTGAACTAGGTTTGCACAATGAGCTAATATTGGATCTTCAGTTTTAATAACTATTGTTAGCTGACATGCTCCAAAAGTTTCACATTGTTTAACTGCAAGTGGTAAAATATGTGAATTTTTTTTCTCTTATTCAAGGTATAAGAATGGAAAGCAACCCCTATACAATGTGATTCATCCCTGAGATAGTGACATTTGGTTCATTAGTTGCTTAAAATATTTATTGATCTCTATACTGAAACTGTAAATCTGAAATTTTTAAACAATTCTTAAGTGAGGACTGCTTTGAATACTGGAACAGGCTCCCCAGGGAAGTGGTCACAGCAGTCCTGCCAGAGTTCAAGAAATATTCAAGAATGATCTCCTCTGACCAGACTTGGACAAGCAACCACTACTTGGCAGGGGAGAAGAGAGGAGAGGAGAGAGGAGAGGAGAGGAGAGGATTTCCTTCTTACTTTCTTTATATTAACCTGATAATACCTTTCAAAATTATTTTAGGAATTTTCTAATCCAGACGCACCATTTTATTTCATAGCTTGACAAACATCATGATGATGATGTTTCATTTTGATAGTAACAAATTATGTAGTGCATAAGTAAGGGTCAGGGAGTAAAGCTTTAGACTAACTGACTGAGTGCCATGTCATGTTACTTTCCTTCATAAACAGGTTCTTGTGTTAGTCATTTCAAGTTTACTGAATCCCTCATTGTTTTTTTATCTGCTGGGTGGAGGTAAATGCTGACTAGCCTAATGTAAAACAATATTATTATAAGAAAAATCATCTGAAAATATTTGTCTAGCTGAGGGTTAAGATAATACAGACTGTTACTCTTTTCTATGTATACTATTATTTTGGCAGTATTCTGTGGGTCTGGGGATAAATAAAAAGGAACAAACACACCCCCCAATGCACACCCCCATCCACCCCTGTAGTTAGAACATGGGTGCATACAAGGTATCAATATTATTTTTATGTGTAAATATTGTAATTGGAGTAACCCATATTAATTTATAGAATTTATAACAAACAATCCTAAGGTGTTGATTACTCTTTTAACCTGAAATAATTTTAAATACCTAAAAAAGGAAATAGGGATAGAGTATGTAATCTGCAAATGTTCTGTATTTCTCATTTCTCTGCCAAGTAAGACACAGAATACTTAGAAGTTCTTTGAAAGTTATTAAAACAAACTGTCATCAACAACCTAAGATGTTAAAATAGAAAGTTGTCACTGACATTTTATCTATGCAAAAAGAGATTTCTAATCTCAAGATGTGGAGGTAAAAATGACACATAAATGGTAAATAGAAGTACAGTATAAAGGTGTCACTTCTCCTTTGCATCTCCAGCTGCTTTCCTCCTCAGCCTTATTCAAATTTATTGCTAATTTTTTTCAAGGTGATAAAATCCTGGAGTGTAACACAACCTCACATAATGCTTCCCTCTACTTTTATAGTAGAGGTATGATTTACTATTGCAGTAAAACTCTGCTATCAAGTATTTTCTAACAGCTTTTATCTCTTCTGTTGATGAATAAAATGTAAAATGAGATTTCCATATGAATATATAATTGAAGACAAAGTTACTTATTGCAAACTACTTTGGGAAACAAAATAGATTTAGATGTGTTAGTTTAACACTGACACAAAAATGTCTGCAATGTATAATTCTTATCTTTGATACCCACAAGCTTCAAAATTTAAGCAGACAGTTAAAAAACCCACAAAACTCTGAGTCTGTAATTGCATGGGCATATAGTAATTTCCATGTTTGACTTCTGTATCAAACAATTGGTTCATTACTGCTCTTTTCATAATAGAGTTCAAATCTGATACAAAAGCAATACTGTCCAAGCTATTTCTATATATTCCAGTTATGCTTCACTTTATTTTAGTCTAGATTTACATTCCTAAATGCTAGAATTCTGATTTATTTTTTTTTTTTGGGGGGAGCCATAAACCATTTTATTCCTACAAAAAAATAACATGTACCAATACAAAAAATATATTATAAACTTGCTCACTTTCCCCTTCATTCATTACCTGTTAACTTTTCCCAGCAATGTTGCTTGAAAATAGAAGTAAAGAAAGAAAGAAAGAAAGAAAGAGAAAGAGAAAAAGAAAAGAATGAACGAACAATGCTGAATATTTCTTGCAGATATGAGTACTTTGAATGCCACATCTTAGAAGCTTTGGCATCCATTAAACATACTGGCCCCCTGTGGCTTAAACGGAAGTTTGGTTGATATTAAATTCAGTGAATATTTTGCACAGGTCTGTATGGTGGAGTTGCAATTTAGCATAAAAGGACAGCTTGTAGTCTGAAACGTGTGGCATGCAGAAACTGTCAGATGCACAGTGTGGACACAGAGAACAGAGTATGTTGTAACTCCCATGTGCAGGGATTTCTGCATGGAACTAACCTAGGCATGAATGGAGATGGCACATTACCCTGCTGAGTTGGCTTTTGTGCTTTTATTGCAGTGCTCGTACCAGACTTACACACTGTTTCTCTGCTGGTTTCCCTTCTCAGATGAGCAGTGGGAGCTGCACTTACTATTTGCTACCAATTCTTTGTCCTGTTTGCTGCCCTGTCAAAATTACTTGAAAGAATTTTTGAAGCAGCAGAAAAAATGTTACAAGAAGGCTGTCGTTCATAAGAAACATTTTTATTAGAGTTTTTGAAGGCTTTTTTTTCATGAATGATCTCAAGCTTTTGAAATGTCTCTTCTTTCTGAATTGGAACTAAATCTGAAAATTCATATGAAGGGATTTAAAAAAAATAATTTTGGATTAATCACTTTTATTTAAATTCTGTTTTATACTGTAATACACAGAATAATATAAATAGAAAATGAACAGGATGACAGTTCATGTCTGCCTGTGACAGCATGGTTTGGGATTTGCTAACCTAGTAGATCTTTTTCAATTCTATGAATAGTAATTTCAGAAGAAAGGATTAAAGACAGTCATCATCATCAGCTTTTTGCTTCTTTGAAACAAAATTTCAGCAAAATTACAACTCTCTGTGAGCTGTTTCACTTTTCTGGTAGAAAATGTGTTTAATATACAATTTTATAAGTTTCTTGTAAAAGTAGACTGCCATTTTGTAACAGAGGTGTATGCAGAACAGCACTTAGAGTTTTCTCTTCAGGATGGATTGCTAGAAGGTGAAATGGTGCTGGTAACATTGAATTGTTCTTATAAATCAGTAATCCAATAACAGTCCTCTACCTGTATTTTTCTTCCCCTTTCTATGGGGTTTTAATTCAGATTGAATGAATGGACCACCTCATTTTGGTGTCATTTTCTAGTAAACTGCATCATTTGCAAACAGAAAAGGCAAGGTGCAGACCAGATGATTGTGCCCTTACTGCCATGTAGCCCTACAGAAGCTAGCAGATAATTTGAATTAAGAAACAGAATAGCAAACAAGAATGCTATACTGAAGGACTGTGCTAGTGAGACTTTTCCTAACTAAGCATTACTTACTGAAAGACATGAGATTTATATAAGTACTCAATAAGTCTACCTCAGAAACATTGTAATAACAAGCTTTTAGAAAGGATAATTTAATTAAAACTGTTTGAGAAATTAGAACCTGTGGCAAAGGGAAAGAGACTTGTCTGAGGTCAGGAAGCAGAACAGGGTATAAAATTCATGTTTCCCAATTTTTAGTCAACACAGCGAATGCCTTAGCACCAGAAGTGTGTATAAATCACTTTTCTCACTTAATCAATTGTCTGCCATTGCAGAGGAGTTTGGATTGGTAGCATCTGTTTTCCTCATTTTCTGTCTGCCTTTGGCAAAAAGGTTAGTCTTCTGAGAACCAAAGTGCTAACTAAAGTCTTTGGACTTAATTTGAGAGCTTGTGGGTGAAGCTTAATGGTTAGTGATATATAGGTGGGCAGAGCAGATGATCTAATAGTCCCCTCTCACCTTAAAGCATATGAAACTATGTAGACTCCTGAAATATGATAAAACTAGTGCCAGTGTCACAGATCTTGATGATAAATGCTGAACTAAACCTTCTGCTTGGCTGCAGCCTGAGAACAAGACTGACTATGAACATCCTAATGCTGTGAAGAGACTCAGCCTGCCCCTGTATGCCAAAGAGCAGCACAGAAAGAACCTGAAATACCTGCACCTTACATTATAGCTGGCATGTTTTGTGAAGGAAAAAAAAAAAAGAAAGAAATCTGTTGGAAAATAAGCTCATACCTGAAGGAAGTATGCTAAATGTTTACTATTTCAGGAGTGTGTCTCACCTAAATGGAAAACTCACAATTTTTGTTCACAGGAATGAAAACTGTTATATATGGAGGACATTAGATCCTTTTCAGAGTCTTTTGGTTTTGGTTTAGCTATATATGCTGTGAACAGATTCTCTTGAAAAAAATTAGAGAGTCTGAAATAAGGGACTGAGTTCTTCATGGTCACTGAGTTGAGGAGTTTCTGGAAAATACAATGTATGTGGGTTTCCAAAAGGGTCTGAACCCATTTCCATGTTGTCCTGCACCCTGTATGTACCACTGAAAAATGCTGCTTAAGTAAAGGTTGTATGTCCTTGATGATGGGTATGTTTCAGTGACACCAGGCTGGCAGTGGAGGCTCTGTTGAACTTTGCTGAAAGACTACTGCAGAATAGAAGCTGATTAGAAAATGCATCAGAGGTGGAATAGTTTTACTCATGTGGAAATAGACTCGCTTTTAGTATACATAGTCCAGACAGGAAAAAACTGCCACTCTTAGATGTGTAAAGGCAAAATAAAGATAACTGACAATCATATCTAGCTCCTGAAATACATGCAGAGGCAACAGCATTGCGTTTCACTCCAATTGTTGTCATCTTTTTCCCCCTGCCCTCTCCTTCACTGAGCAGCATGACTGCTCTTGCTATTGCTTTGAAAATTTACTCAGCAGGTAGGTCTTGTGATGTGGAATGCTGCACCGCTAGCTAGCTCTACTGCCCTTGTGCAGTGAGAAGGGCTTAACACCTTATAAAAACCCAAGGCTTTTAGGGAAAAAAAAATTTGTGGATAAGATTTATTCTTCTCTTTTGGAATCAAATTCTTATGTATTATCATTAAAACATGAAAATGAATGCAGCAAGACCACATTTTATAAAGTGTGAAGAAGAGATGTTGCTGTAATTAAGGTATTAAAAAAAAAGATGGGTAGGGTTTTTAGTTGGATAGACATAGCTGAGCAATGTCTTTTTTAATGTCAGACAGAAAGTGTACACAAAATTTAGGCAGTGTCTGGATCTAAAACCTGGAGAAAGGAATCTAGAGAGAAACATTACTTAAAATGGCATTATTTTAAGTGTCACAACAAAAAATAAGGAAAACAATTGAAAAACTGCAAAAAAGCAAGCATTTAGCACAATATTTTCCTCTTATGTCTGTTCCTACATGCAAAAGATAATTCTAAACAGAATTCTTCAGATGGAAACTATAACTTTCTAAAGAACTAGATAATAAAAAAAGAATGTTGTCCTAGCCAAAATAAAGTTATTTAAGGACTGAAATTCAATACACACAGGTTATCAAGGACAGGTAAGTATCTAGTGTAAATATCAGGTAACTATCTAAACAGCATGTCCAAAGAGAAGCAACAGATCTGGTGAAGGATCTAGAGCACAAGTCTTATGAGAAGCAGCTGAAGAAATTGGCGTTATTTAGCCTGCAGAAAAGGACGATCAGGGGAGACCTTATTACTCTCTGCAACTACCTAAAAGGAGGTTGTAGTGAGGTGGGGATCAGTCTCTTTTAACAAGTAACAGGACAAGAGGCAAGTTGCACCAGGGGAGGTTTAGATTAGATGTTACGAAAAATAGCTTAACTGGAAGGGTTGTCAGACAGAACAGGCTGCCCAGGGAAGTGACAAAGTCCCCGTTCCTGGAGGTGTTTAAAAGATATGTAAATGTGGTATTTGAGGACATGGTTTTTGTGGTGGACTTGGAAGTGTTACGTTTGTGCTTGGACTTGATCTTGGAGGTCTTTCCCAGTCTAAATCATTCGATGATTTTATGATTCTATATTTCAGGAACACAAAACTTTCCCTGAACACCCATATTGACTGAGAGACTGTAAATCTCTTAGTCTCAGAAAGAAACTAGAAATATAAAGGCAGCTTCATGGAATAAATTCTCAATTGGCAAAACTGGGATTTTGATGGGATTTCAACAACATATGGCTGGCTGACATAAGTTTCTAGCAGAATTACACAGAATCACAGAATATTCTGAATTGGAAGAGAGCCACAACGATCATCAAGTCCAACTCTTAGGTGAACAGTCTCAGTACAGGGATTGAACCTGCAACCTTGCCATTTTTAGCACCATGTTCTAACCAACTGAACTAATTCTCTAGTTGTTCTTCATCTTACTCAGAATTTGAGCATCATCTGATCTTTAGAACACTTTTGTTCAGCTTCCTCCCTTCAACTTTTATTGCAGATGAGGACCTATGTAATTTGTGAGTTCATGGTGACTCTGTGGTCTGTTGAAATCTGATTTGGGGGTGCTAGTGAATTTTTCGTTATAGTAGAAATGGATAATTGTAACATGAAAATGAAAGTGACTTGGATAGTATGAAACAGTTCTCCTTATAAACATATGAGTTTGTTACAAATATTTAATTAAAGGAATGGCATTACTGTTACTATGAAAGGTGGAAGGTTTGGGGTCTTTGGATTTTTTGTTTGTCGTTTGTTTGGTTTTTTTTCCCATTCAGTTAGTCATTATTCATATTTGTCACTATCAAAAAAAGGAAGAAAGAAAGCTACATGAAATTGCACATAAAAATTAAAGAAGCCTAAACCACTTATTACCTATATATTAAAAGTAAATGTTGTCTTCTATTATTATATAAAGGCACCAGAGTGCAGATAGAGAAATATTATGCCTCTACAAGGAGAAATCTTATCCACCTAAAGAGAATGAATATCACTGAAGGGCACACTAAATCAGCTATTTCTTTTTAGCTTTACTAAATATAAATCAGGGATTTTGAAGGTTTCGCTGGAAATGTCATACTAACTAAGGGAACCACATCCCTCCCTAATCAAACACCATCGATACACTAAGTCACTCTTACTATGATTTTGCAGAAGCTACATTGCCTGGGACACTGCCTCTTATGTTCCAGTAACAGTGATTTTCTTGTCAGCTTTTCTGGTGATGAGAAGTTTTTCTTACTCATTGTATTTAGCAGTCATCAGGATACACTTTTCAGCTATGCTGCTGGGATTCACTTCTGTTAGTATTATGTCACTTAAGTGTGTCCCAACTGAGGAAGTTTTGGGCTGTGTGTGACCATTATATCCAATCCCACCTTACATTTGTAAAAATTAAATCTTACTGAGGTATCCTGTAAGTGTAAATCAGTTGTCATAGAAATGTCAGATTTTTCTTTTAGAATTTTCTTTGTTTTCCAAATAAACATATTTTTACATTTACTAACAGCCCTTTGCCATTTTCTGCTGAGACAGCATATTAGGTTTTCTTATGATTGTCTGCTGCATGGAAATGGTTAGATCAATATGAAGATACTGATTTCCAGCTGTAAAGGTAGAATCTGAATCATGATGTATATATTCTTTATAAACTCAGTGGTGTATTTTCTGTAAACATGTATATGGGCAACCACACGTTATTTTGTGTTATGTTGACAACCACAGGCTATACATGTAACTTAATATTAGACCTTAGATGAAATAATTGAGCTGATAGCTGAGCATTTTGACGTGATAGGTGTATAAAATTTAGCCTTCACTCAGAGGAACACACACACACAAAAAAATTCATTAAATTTATTCCTGGGTATGAATGGGTAATAATAAACTTGTGTTGATAACAAAAGACAACCCACTTTATAGACTGTGTATTTTTTCAGTGTCTTCTATATTATTAATCAAGAGGTGGAGATGAAGTCTGACAGGGGACAGATGAAGCTGTCTGGAGTTATCCTGTTTCTTCCTTGCTGGGATGAGATAGGGGGTAGCAGAGAACAATTGCTCACCCTCCATGAAGGTCCTCTTGCACATGGATTGACTTAATTGACTTTCCTGCTTAATACTTGAGACCATGTAGTGAGTTGATAGAACAGGTGGTATCACTTAACAGATGGATACTGCATGCTATCTGTCTTTAAAGAACTGAAGTGATGATTTTGATTTGCTTATCTAGTATCTTGCTGTAACTGGGTTTTGAATGAGGTCTTCCTCATTATGAGTCATTTCACAGCTGAGTGACTTTATTCTACTATTAGTAAGAGTCATACTAGTCCTCTTTATTCACATGTATATCTATTACTGCCAGCAAGTGTCCTTTCTTTCTTCCACTCCAATAGTTAAGGTCTTTCTTTCTTTCTAGCTGCTATTTGTTTCAGCACAGTAAACATGAGAATAAAACAGCCTCAGTCTACTGTGCATGTAGGAGGAAACAGATTGCAGAATAGGAGCTCTCTGTGTGCATAGGTGAATTTTGACCTTATCCACATTCAAGGAACATATTCTTCTAAGTGCTAGATACTGGGAATTCAGTGTCAGTTGGTTGATATCTTCATTTCCTCTGTCTAAAGAGGGCATGGAATAGCATATAGGGCACATAATTCTGCTGTCTGGTTAAGATTAGAAGGTTGTGAAAAGTGGGTATGTTGTACAGGTTATCATAAAATGAAATTGCATTTACTGGTGGATAAAAATTTCGTGAACGAATTTCACCAGTTCATTTCAGACCTTTTTTCATTTAAGCTGACAGAGCAAATTATGGTGCTATAGCTCATTCATACATGATTTCACGCTCCTGCACCCTAGGAAACAAGAGGCAAATCTCAACAGGTTTCTCCATGGTAAAACAATTTAATTAGTAAATAATTCTGAAGCTGCGTATTCAAAGCAAATCTTCACTAAGCAAGCCATATTGTCACTTCCAATGACAGCACTTCCAGATTTCTCAATGACTGTCTGCATTGGTTTACTTTTCACGGCAGCTTTCTCTCCATAGAGAGGAGAGAGTCAGTCCTGAATATGTTGTTTCTTACCAGGTAGACTAGCATACAAATTGAGCCAAGTATGCCTTTGTGGAAGTATTTTAGTCTGCAATCCATGAGACTTATAAATAGAAACTAAACAGCAAGGAAATGTCAAACAAATATGCATTTGTTTTAATGGAACTATGGTCAGAAATAGTGTTTTCTGGTGATGGCTTTAACAGACAGACTGAAAAACAGAAACTTGAATGTCTTTGTAATGTTATTTTGCTTTAATTTATAATGAATAGAGACAATTAGAACTCCTGGGCTAGGATACAGAGAATATAAATAAAACAAACAGGAAAAAACGGAAACATAGTTCCAAAATATTAAAAAATCTTTGCAAAGATGATTGGAAGAAGTTTTATAGAAAGCTTAGAGATTGTTTTTGGTTACTTTGATCTTCTTCCCCCTGGCTGGACTGTATCTCATACTTGTGTGGATGTATTAGCAAGACATTGTCTCTCCGTACCTGTTTGCAAGTTGCTGTGGTATATCCACTAAAAACTAAGGTATCCTTTATCATTGCTTAAAAGTTGTAGAANTTTAATTATCTAATCATATATCAATCATATATCCAGAGAATCTTGATCCTATTCAGTGCACAAAATCTTCAGTCCAAGTTAATGAGCTAAACTCATTATTTGCCTTCTTCCTCATTTGCTGTCTGTTGATATTATTTGTTGCAGTGCTCATATCCTGTTTTGAAGACAGAGCTATTAGTTTTCTCACAAAATTTGCTATGAAATTTATCACTACTGTTTCTGAATGCTTTGCAAATATTAGCACATTTATTCTTCAGTGCAGAAGCAAAAGTTTCTTAGTATCGTCTGTGGTTTTGAAGAAACAGCCCATAAGCCACTGTTGTATGCATGATCTCAACTCTCAGACCCTAAATTAACCATTCAGGAAATACAGAACAGAAACTAAAAGAGAAATTACCTGGCTTCAGTAACGTGTCACCTTATGCAGATGAGGTCACACTGACGTTGGTTTTAGTCAATGTAAAGTAAGTGGCACTGACAGAAAGTGATTTATCCTACCTTAAGGATGATGTCTTAAACATGGCATCTTCGACAAATGTCCATTTCTCTCCAGTGACTTGATAAGTAACCTATTCTTTTCATCCTAATTGGTTATTTGTAGAAAATGTAACAACTTCCTTAGTACCATATACACATTCTGTATGGTGAAAGTAGGGAAAAAATCTTATTGAGTGAGATTCATCATATGGCTTCTCCAGAGACTTTTTTCAAACCTTTAACCAAAACCTTTTAATACCTAGATTTGAAAGAAATGAGCAATTTCTGATCAGTATAGTACTATTTACTACTGATTTTTTTCTTCATTGCCAAGACAGTTTTGTCCTATTGTGTTCAAACAGGGAGTATTTTCTCTTAAGACATTTTCTTTGTGGATTTCTCCTCGTCTCTTCCATCCACTTTCTAGTCCAAACTGCTCAGGCCAGCTAGAGGCTTTTCTTCCAATCCCTTGTAATATTTGCTTCCTTTCACTACCTTCCTCTTCTCCCACTGGTAAGTAAGAATTGATATCCATTTGTATTTTGTCCTTGGCTTGTCATACAAACTTGGTTTTACCCACTATCTTTTTGCTGCCTTTCATTTCATTCTTCTTTCCTGACTACAAGATTCAGATTACTTCCCTGACTCCAGTCCTCCTCTTTTTATCCAATTTCAGACCTCTCTCTGTTATGTGGGTTTTTTTTCTTACACTCGACCCCATTGCCACTGCACTGGTCACAGTGTACATGCCTTATATCCTTTGCAGTGATCTAGCTCATGTCCCCATGGTGATCTATCTTTTGCTTCTTACATCTGGCTCCAAAAAGACAAAAGGAAGTGTTGTTTTCCTATAAATGACTGTATTCTGGAGCAATGCAATGCATTAAAAATGCATTCAGGCTTGTTTTCATGGATTTTTGTTGTTAAAAGAAGATAAATCAATAAATAAATAATAATTAAAAAAACCTCAAAGCCAAAACCAAACAAACAAACAAAAAAAAAACCTCCACAAAACATCACATTTAAAGGCATTATAAAATCAGGTTGAAAATGTAGCTGCCTTGCTATCTAATCATCCCCAAATCACATATTCTGCAATTTATAGGAATAAAGCTGCCCTGTATTGTTTACTTTCTTCAGACTTCCATAGCTTAAACTGCTGCAGAGCAAAATTAACCTCCTTCTCGTCAGTCTCCTACTGCTCAGAGAGTTTTGAATAGCAGCAGGAAAATATGACAAAAGGCCCTTGTCAGTTTTAACTCTGCTGTAGCCTGTCAAATCTTTGGGTTACAGTAGTGGCACTCCAGCTGTCTGCTGATTTAGAAAACAAGCAGTGCATTGCCTTCATTCAGTTTATAGTTTTGAGACTTCCTTTTCAGAATTTTTTTTTTTCTTTTTAAAGCTTAGATTCTGCAGAAGTTGATAAGGGCTTGGAAGGAGTGAATATATTCATTAATAACTCAGAGCAAATTTCCAGGTTGACATTAATTTGATTCACCCATTTAAGTGGACTGGAGTTTAAGTATTGCATTGCATTTTGATATCCTGATATTTCTTTATGATATCTCATGGAGTGTAATGAAATTAACCCAAGTACTAGAAACATCACAAGAAAGTGATCCTGCTGAGTGTTCAAGTGAATGAACACAGATAGGCAAATGGGCTACCTTAACATTTGAGCATGTGTCAGAGGAATTATGTAGGTTAGTACTGACATGTAGGAAGGTAGACCATAAGCCACTTTAAAAATGTTTTTCTTCTAAGACTTTTAATATATTTTTTCTGCCTATACACAGTTATTGTTTTTATTATTGACATCAGTTGAAGGATGGTATATAATGATGGTTCATGTGAATAATAAATAGAATCCTCATCTTGAAACCTGTAGCTTTCTTGTTTGTTCAGAACAAATGGCAAGTGAAGGAAGATCTTTACTCTGTCAGGCTTCACTAATGTATTGCAGCTCCCATAGTGTCAGAATACTGTGCTAACTATAGGTACCATTAGAAAATGCCAGCTAGTTCACTAACCCCCACACCTAGCCTTTAAAGCATTTTAGAAATAAGCTGTGTTGAAACATCTTTGTCCAAGTCCTTTAAACATAATTGTGAAGAAATCAAGCTGCACTCTCTCTCCTTGGTCTGGAAAAACCTGGATATTGTAGCTGTCTCTGCAGCCAACTCCATTGGAATTTGAAGAATTACTTTAAAGTTTGATTGTTGGTATCCCAAACCCTGTTAAACTCTGGACAATGCTTGGGGAATTAGTTTCAGAGCAATATTTAGGGTCTAAAAGAACATGTCTGTTTAATCTGGCAAAAGCCATCTCAGCAGTGTTATTAAGGCACTGAGGGAATTTTCAAATGCTGGTGTCTTTGTTCTTCTTCCTTCTGGCATCTAACCTGAATTGCTCCCAGATCAGAGAGATGTGAAAGTCCCTTAAGATTAAGGGTCTCTTTGTGAGAGTGTGTGAGTGGCCCTGTGCCAGACCACTGCCTTTCATTTCTCTAAAACCTCTGCCCACAGACAACAGACAGTAGTGACTGAGTGATAGCTGTTTGAAGGAAGGTGAAAGAGAGAAAACTGTCATTGGAGTGTTGGCAGATTCACAAATATGTGACTATTCTTCCATACTTATCACAAGGCAAGATAGTGGCCATTGAACCAGCTTTGCAAAACTATGCATAGAGAAAACCATTTAGGCATCTCATGTCATCTGCTTTAGTTACAAGCTGTCCTTGCTGTTTTGCTCTACTAGTGCCCAAAGTGCTGCAACTTGCTGATTTCGAGTGTTGGTAAACAATATAAGAATAGATAATGCTTTTGATTTGAACAAATAGGGAATGATTAAAGCTTCTGATTCTACCACATCTGTTCTCATCGAGCTCTAAAAGAATTTGAAGTGATGCAGTGGATCCTTGTGGTTTGATGTGGGCATCTTAGTCCCTAAGTTAATTAATATATCTTGTACTCGGTAGGATTCACTTGGCTGGAAAAAAACCCAAGAAACCAAAAAAACCCAACAAAAACCAAAGAAACAAAAAAACAAAACCCAAACAAACAAAAACCACAAAAAAACCCAACCAACCAACCAACCAAAAAAAAAAAAAAAAACCCAAAAAAAAAAACCCAAAAAAAAAAAAAAAAAACCAACCCCCCCAAAAAAAACTAACCAGCAAGGGTTTGGAATAATGTTCAGATACTCTTACTTTTAACATAACTTGTTATTCTGATTCTAAGTCATCATTTCCTGCTTTGTCTTAGAAAGAGCGGTGCCTGGAAGCTGACATAGTAGTCATTTCTTCACCAAAGTGTGCCTAAAAGATAGAAAACCTATTTCTGGAGTTTACAGGGAAATTGTTACTAGGCAGAAGGATTAGGATTTTGAAAAATATTTTTTGGAAATGTCTACATTTCAGCTCAATCCTGTTTCATGCCAGTCTTTTAAAAAGTGTTATTTGTAGCAGGTTTTCAGAGTTATCTGTGAAATAGACATTCCAAACCTCTTGCATTACTTATTATCTATGTTGTTTTGTTTGATTGATTTGTTTGGGTTTTTTTCTAAGATGGGTGGTACTTACTAGTTTGTAAGTGAGATTCTTTCCTGATTTGCATTAATAAGGATCAGAACCTTATCATCAATATAGTTTTCTATTTCTAATCTTGAAGTTTTAAGGAGTTGGGTCAAGATCCTGATGCAGAACTGTTACATGTATCCTAGTTACAGGGGCTAGGACCAGTTTATCACTATGTGGATATAACCAAAACTGTGTATTCTACACCCTCTATGTAATTTCTGATGAATTGTTAATAATGGATCATTTGCAAGAAGTTGCTCAGGGTGTATCTGACACCTCAGGCTACAAACTGGGTGTTAAAGAACCCAATGAGACAGGGGAGTGTTTCTTTGTGTTCATAGAAATGACTTAACTGTGATAACTCCCCTCTGGGGAGGCATTAGCACCTTCACACACAGAATGAGGAGCCATGTCTGCTAATGAGCTCTTAGGGACTCGCACAACAGTCACCTGCAATGACCTGGTCCATCAAAGATTACAAAAATATGCCATGACTCAGAGACTTAAATCATTCATTGTGAAACTCCTCTTCCTAGGTGAGGTGCTGGGCATTCCCACCTGAACTTGAGTATATATAATCTTCGGGTTTTGGGACTTTAAGTACCAATTGTTGGATCCAGATGAGGACCAGAACCTCAACTGCGGACTCACTGTGGACTGTGACTGCCACTCTCAACAAGACTGTGACCATCATCCTCAGCAACAGCTTTGCTTTCCTTTTACTTTCCACTCAGGGGAACCATGTGATGCTCAGCACAGGAGATAACAACAGTGTTCTGTTCACGTCCCAGGTTGCTGGGTTATACATCTGTTTTTGTAGGTTTTAAAACAGTTTTTTCTTTGAATCATTACATTTACTGTAATCTTTTTAGTAAATTGTAACTGACTTGTAATCTCTCTTGAGTCAGGTTCATTTCCCCTACCAGTTTACCTTCAAACCAGCACAGTAAGGTTATATAAACTATGTATTCTATATAGAAGGGTGACAAAATCATTAAAATTGGGTACAAATATGATGTAGTTAAAGATACTGATAAAACCCCCCAACCCATCAACCTCAAAGATATTATGCCAACATATATACCTAATCAAATTTTCCTTGAGGGCAATCCTGAAAGGAGTTTGCTGTTGTAGTATTGTATATGAACTAGGGAGGAGTACTTTCAGTTGAAAAGTGATGCAAGCATGCAATTTTCATTTAGATTATATTCTTGCATTTGCCTCTTGGACATAATTGTTATTTTATATACATGTGAGTGTAGCCATAGTCTCCATTAACACACATAATTTATAAGTACACCCAGTGGTATGTTGTGTAAATGCTTTTAGGTTCAGGACTCTCTTTAACATGGAGAAAGACTTATTAGAGAAAGGGGAAAAGTATATTTTTAACAAATAAAAATAAAAATTGATCAGTTCATTTTTCCAAAACAAGGAAAAAATTCTGAGAATAGTAAGTGTTTTAATTGTAATTCCAGAAACCTCTCATGGTATTTCATATTTATTTTATATAGCAAAATGCACGTGAAAATTTCAACTCCCCAGTCTAATTAATTCTGCTTACTAAGACTGGCAAGTCTTCTCTAGGCTGAGTTTTTTGTGGTTCTGCTGTTCATATTTCTTAATTATTTTGGTAAAAAAATTATCTCTATGCTCATTTGCCTCAATTAATTTCACTCAGTTATGAATGGACCTCAAGCAAAAGCCTTCTAAGAAGAATTTTTTACTAGGTTTTGCTTCTTTTACCCTCTAGATTTTTTCATTGTTTTTGTCAACATGTCTGCTTTTTTGGCACACCTGCTTTTACTGCCTAGACTGTGTTAGTTCTTCTCTCAGAATCAATCCTGAGCAGCTTGCAACCAGATGCCTGATTAAAAAGTTAGCAGACCTTGAGTGCAATTACTTCAGCTCTATGGCATTCACGCATTAAACCCAGTGTTAATTGTTTCCCATTTTTGTAACGATCCTTATAATAGGATGAAACCAGAAGAGATCATTTCTTGAAGTTAAAACAGCAGAAAATAAAGACATTTACTCTGATTAATCATCTCAATATGAAATTAAACACAATCACAAGTAAACATGTGCTAGATACCAGAGAAAATTGTCATTGCTACTGTTTGAAGTATTTATTCTGGAGCCTGGCACAGCACACACACTTCTTGTATTTGAGTTTAAACAGAAAGCAGGACTGAGCAAAGTAGTTCTTGAATTGCTGTTTTGAAGGAGTTTCACACCATTATTTATATAAGTACTATTTGGATATTATCATAGATGTCCATATCATGTAGTGTATACTCATATTTTTCCAGAAATGAATAGTCCTGTGGTTTCCCTTGTATTACGCATGTATGGTATAATTTCCTTCAGTTACAATTTTTGTATGTTTGAAGAAACCTTAATTAAAAATATCTCTATAGTGACAATAAAGAATAGCCTGAAAACACAGTGGGTGAGCTGAGTAGATGCTCAGAGACTAATGACATCATCTAAGATTAAAATGATTCCTGTACTTATTGGAAAATAGAATAGTTTGGGTTGGAAGGGACCTTAAAAGTCATCTAGTTACAATTTCCCCTTCCTGCCTTCTGCTTTGACCAGGTTGTTCAAAGTCCCATCCAACCTGGCCTTGAACACATCCAGGAACACCTTCTCTGGGCAACCTGTTCCAGTGCCTCACCACCCTCATGAATAGAGAATTTCTTCCTAATATCTAAGTCTACCCTTTTTCAGTTTAAAGCCATTACCCTTTGTCCTTTCACTTACATGCCCTTATAAAAAGTCCTTCTCCAGCTCTTTTATAGATCCTATTTTGGTGTTAGAATGTGCTATAAGGTCATCCTGAAGCCTTCTCTTCTCCAGGCTGAATAACTCAGAATTATAGAATCACAGAATATACTGAGATGGAAGGGACCCACAAGAATCTAGTTCAAACCCTAGCGCTTTACAGGGGAGTCACACCATGCACCTGGGAGTATTTCTTGAACTCTGTCAGGCTTGGTGCTGTGGCCACTTCCCTGGGGATCCTGTTCCAGTACCCAGCCATCCTCTGAGTGAAGAACTCTCTCAGCCTGTCTTCTAGGAGAGGCCTTCCAGCCCTCTGATCATCTTTGTGGCTCTGCTTGGGTTCACTCCAACAAATCCACATCCTTCTTATGTTTGACTGTCCACATTGCTGACAAGGATGTTAAATAGTACCGGTACCAGTACTGATGCCTGAGGAATGCCAGTTGTCACTGGTCTCCACCGGGCCATCGAGCCATTGACTGCAACTCTGAGTGTGAACAGCCAGCCAATTCCTTATCCACTGAGTGGTACATCTGCCAAACCCAGGGCGCTGCAGTTTAGGGACCAGGATGTCATGCAGGATAGTGTCAAATGCTGTGCACAAGTCCAGGTAGATGATGGCAGTCTCTCTTCCCTTATCTGCAAAAACTATAACCACACTGTAGATGGCCAACAAGTTTTGCAGGCATAATTTGCCCTTAGTGAAGCCACATTGTGACCAATCTACGACCTTCTTTTCCATGTGCCTTAGCATAATTTCCAGCAAGATCTGCTCCATGATCTTGCCAGACAATGAAGCAAGAAGATTGGTTGGCCTGTAGTTCCCAAGATCTTCTTTAATTCTCTTTTTCTTTTTTGTAATGGAAGTTACGTTTCCCCTTTTCCAGTCAGTGGGAACTTCACTGGACTGCCATGGCATCTCAAATATGATGGATAGTGGCTCAGCCACTTCATCTGCCAGTTTTTTCAGGACTCACAGATGCAGATCATCATGTCCCAAGGATTTGAGTACCTTCAGATTCCTTAGATGGTCTTGAATCTGATCTTTTCCTGCTGTAGGTAGTTCTGCCTTTGCCTTCTGCAACTTCATTGGTATGGCTGGAGCACTTGATGGAGAAAATCAAGACAAAAAAGTTGTTGTGTACCTTAGCCTTCTCCATATCCTAGGTAACCAGATCTGCCATTTTCTTCTGCAGAGGGCTCATGTTTCACTCCTTTTCCTTTTATCACTAGTATACCTATAGAAATTTTTCTTGTTGCTTGTGATCTCTGGGCAGATTTAATTCTATCACACAGATCCTGTTCTTGCCATCACTTGATAATGAGTTCTCCTATATTTATTATCACAAAGATGCCCTAGCTGTTTGCAGGTAGTTGACTATTGGATTTTACAAGGAAGTGTCTGAGCAGGGTGAAGGGGGAGAAATAGTTAAAGTTTTAAAAATCAAAGCAGGAAAATTAATATCTTAAAAATCATAATTATAAAAGTGCAATTAGGAGATTAAATAAAAACCAACACATTATCAACATAGGAAAAAAAGCAAAGGAAGATCTGCTGATTTTGTTGGTGTTGTTGTTGGGTTTTGTTTTTTTTTTTTTTTTTTTTTTCTTTTTTGTTTTTGGAAAGAAAGCATATCCTCAGAAACAACCGGAAAGCATAATGATTTAGATCCATCAAGAAGGACACATTGCTAACCACAGTAATCATGTGGAGCTGTTACTGCTACCTTTGTTATTTCCCTATGGCTTTCTTGTTGTCTTTACTTCATCCACTCTTAAATCAGATTGCAAATTTTGTAAGGGAACAGCATTCTTTCCTACATTATTTGAGTATAACCTCTCACAGTGCCCCTCTTCTGTTCTCTCTTCCATTCTTCCCCTGCTCAGTGTTAAGGCTTTTATAATTAAGTAAAGTGAAATTATAAAAATATTTCTTCTTCTTTCAAATTATGAAATAATAAAATATTTATTCTTTAGATAGCATTTGCCATCTGAGCATCTTAAATTCATTTGCAAATATCATGTTGGCTTTCAAAAACATCATGCCTAGTTGGAAAAGAAAAAAAAAAACACTGGCAATGCTCTTTCCCATTTACCAATAAGCAAAAATGTTAAGTGTTTCATATCATTGGCAGCTGACAGCTTCTGGCCACCATCAGGATGTTCTCAGTACCTAGAAGGTAGACCTCAGATACCTTATTCTGCGTCTAATTGGAAACTTTCTATTGATTATAATGACTTACATTTTATTATGCATGAAATGTGTCACAGAGTCTGTCTTCTAACTTCATGTCCTGTGCTTTAACCACATGATCATCCTCCATCCCCTGGGTGAGAATGACTACTTCTATTCCCTCACATGGTATCTCTTCTGTCATTTTCAGTTTAGCTTAGAAACTCAGGATCATGAATTCTTTAAGATGCTACTTGTCTGACCTGGCCCCTGATTTTAATTGTTAAGATTCAGGCTAGCATTCCAGATGGTCCCCTCTACCAGGGCTGCACAAACTGGACCTGGTTGGTGTTTTGCCATTTCTAAGGAAAGTGCCAGCTGTTAGTAATTTTGCTTGTTACTGAACATAATTTGAGATGATACTAGTGGGCAAAGTCCTAAAGGATATTTGGCATTACTGCTCTGGTGAATATCTGTAGCCAGTGTTATTGAGTAAGCAGTTTCATCTATGCCTGATAGTCATCTTATGGAAAAAAAAGACTAAAGGAAAAAAACAACCTACCCAAGAAATTAGAACACATCTGTCTTTCTTTTTCTTCCATCTGTCAACCCAGGATATGTACCATATAAATTTTTTTCCTAGTGTGGGAAACATTTGGCTTCCTCATTTTGAAGTTAAACGTGTACAGCTTGATTTTTAATTATTTTCTTAGTTTTACTGTTCTTATTAGGACTGCTATTCAAAATACATTATTCCAGAGGGCTTCTAGTTTCACTTCTAAAGATTTTTAACTATGCGTTTTCCTAAGAAATAATGATAAATAAGGTTGCATCTACAGAGCAAAGCTCATACCCTCTGGTCATTTTCAAAGTGCATACAAGGCATTTCTTTCATCTGCTATACATACATGTTTTAGACTTTTGTTTGCATTTGATGTTAAATTAATTATTTAATAATTTTTATTATATTCATTTCAATAAAACTAGTTGCAACTGATATCGTCTATGGCTATTCCCATGGAAAAAAAGGTAATTTTGTGGTAAGCACTTATCCAAATGTAGTCTTACCTGCTTTTTTTCCCTAATTCCAAGAAAACTTGCAGAGAAATGCCCGTTACCAAACACAGTGATCTATTTGCCTTACCTGCTGTTTTTCTCCAATACAATGTTTCAGCTGTTGTGTCACTGTGTTGGTGCAGTGCATGTGCTGTCTTAAGGAGCAGAGTGAATACATCTGTGCCGAGTGAGACTTGACTGTTCTGTAACCTGCATATATGCAAGGTTTGATCTAACCAAATGTGATGCATTTTGGACACCTTAGTAGCTTGGCTACTCTGTCTTTGCATAATGGAAGTATTAACAGAGTAATTACCTGTCAATAAAATCAGCATTCCTTACTGCAGTGCAAGGCCTCAATTACCTTCTGAAGAAGAACTGGAGGATTTGGCCTTTGATGAAACATGCCTGTCATTTCATACTGAAATGTTGATCTTGTTTTGACTGTCATATAATTTTTTACTACTTTTTTTTTTTTTTTTTGACATTATGTAATTCAGACGTTGTCGGCATACTTCATATATAGTTACATATAGTTACATACATATATAGTTACATATATAATTACACATAAGAATTTGATCTCCATTTCAAAACTAGAGATATAAGCTATTAAAAGAATATATATTTAATTGATTCTAGGAAGTTCAGACACAGGAATCTGCACACACAGATAAAACACTGACACACAGAACACTTAACATCAAACCTAAATGATTATTTAATGTACTTAAAGCTTGTTTAAGAAATCATAATCAGATTTATTTTTTTATATCTAAGGAATACTTATTAGCACATATTGGAAAAGAAAATTCAACACTACAAGGCAAAAAAAAAAATTATATTGTGTATGATGAGTGTCCTCAGTACGAAAGATAATATCTGTGAGTAATGTAATTTAGATTTAAAAGGTTGGTAAAGTCAGAAACATTCATAACAATGACCATTAGATGACAAGAAAAATTTGGGATATTATTAACTTTAGTGCTAGTGAAAATGCTGATAAACAAACCTTAATCCCGTTATGATCAGTGGAAAACTTTCCAGTGATTTTACCAGGTTAGGCCCATGCTTATTCCTCCTACAAAGGAAATTGAAAATTGCATGAAGAAGTATTAGTCTCCATTTCAGAGAATTTTCTAAGCCTTGTTTTGCCTGCTCTTTTCACTGCTTTTTTACATTAATAGTAATTGTAATGTAATGATATCTTCTTCCTCTGCTCACTCACTCTAAAGAAAACAGACATCTTTCCACCTTCACAGTTTTTGAAGAAGTAGGTGTGGTTATCTGCCATTTTTGACTACTTGCAGTTCCTGTGGAAATAGCTCAGACTCCATATCTGTGATCTGTGAACAATAGAGATCAAACCAGATGGTTGGGATGCATTCTTTACGTGCCTTGTCAACCTGTGAAGACTGAGATAATGTGGCTTCCACAGTCATTGAGCTCTGTGATTTATTCTACAATTTGATAACACCTTTAATCTCAATGTACTGCCATGCATTTTTATCCGTCATAGAAAGGATCATATCAAAACGGATCCTGATCTATTACTATGTGAGAAATTGATATTAAAACAGTACTGTAAGTCAGTTCCATTTGCCCATGCATAGAAATAATTTATTTAACAATTCTTCTAATGCTGAATTCTCACTCAGAAGTGTGTTTTCTCTGGTCAATAGATAGCTAGTAATGTAATGTAGAAGGTTCACTCAGAAGTGTGTTTTCTCTGGTCAATAGATAGCTAGTAATGTAATGTAGAAGGTATCACAACATAGCATGAATGACTGGTTTAAATGCAACCTCTTCGAACTTCTATTTTTAATATTCTCCAGAAAACAAAGATGCACAGGCAACATCCATATACTTTTACAATATTTTGTGAAGTGCAATTTCATTCCTTTGTGGCTCTGTGCTTTTCATGTTTTTATTTCAATTACTATTGTTCCGTAAAATAAAATGTGAAACAGAAGGTTTGTGCTTGCCTCTTTGCCTAATGAAAATCTAGCATTTGCAAAATATGTACAAATTACCCTTGAAATGTTAGTAAATGTTTGGCTCAAAAGTTTGCAGTCCTTGGCTAGCTGTATTAATCAACATGGTTGTGTGTACAGGGTGGAAAGCACACATAGATCCATCAGTTTTAAACACTGGGATCAAAGGTGATGGCATCAGACAATGTCTGTGAAATGAGAAACTTGCTAGTATGTATATTTGAAAAAATATATGCACCAATGACTAAATTGTTTTATATTCGAAGTAAGTGTCCAATGTCCTCCTTTCCCAGTTTTGTAGACAGAAAATGGAGAAGTCACAGGCCAAGGTTGTCTAAAGTTCTGTAGTTTTCAGAATGTGACTTAGTGAATCTATTTCCAAAAGAAGCAAAGTAAAAGTATTTGGTTATTAGTATCAGTCGATGTAACTTCAAAGACTTCTGCAGTGTCATTCTTTTAGGCCACTGAAAGAAATTCACCAGTGTGAGTTCACTGTACTAACATTAATCTCTGTCAGCACAAATTAGGTGAGTTCATGAACACCAGAACATGAACGTGGGTTATCAAGTATTTTCCACTTATTCCAAGGGAACCCATGGCATTGGCAGCACTACCTAAAACTATCCAGATAATAGAGTTCTTGTTTTCCATGTAACTTTTAATGTGTCAAGAGCATGCCATATGTCATTTGTAGAAAATACTGAAAATTGGACAGAGTCTAATAATTATAGTGATTCTTGTCAGGTCTCATTTAACTTCTGCTTGAGGCCAGCAGAAAATATTTCCTGTTTTTTTCTCATAGTAAGGTACCATTGAGAGTATCTGCTGTTTTAATAGTACAGTAATACCACAGTCACATAGTTGATTTCCATGCAAAAGTCCTGATTTTTTGTCTTTCCTTTTCCATCCTGTTTTTTTTAATATATGAGGTTTTAACTTCCTTACTGGCTGAGCTGCTGATGTATATATGTATAGATGTATATATATATATGTATAGATGTATATATATATATATATATAATGTGGGGTTTTTTTCCTATAGAAACCTCTGTATGGAAGCACCTTCATAGGTTTACTCTTAATTTTGTGTCTTATTTGTGATTATAATTTCATGTAGCAGAGACCTGCCCCAGCAGTTAACATGGCACAAGAATGAAAGACCCATTATCAAAACAACAAATAAACCCCACATTCAGCCACAGTAAATCTGTGGATTTAGTTTTCCAAATTTTGACATCATAAGATATTGCAAGACAGATGTATGTGTGTGTTATATGTGGTAGAAGTTTGTATTCAGTATTTGTAATATGTATTGCTCCCTGAAGAATCTTAAGTGAAAAACTGGGGATTTATTTATTTTCATTTTCTATATCACGTTTGCATGTGCAAAATGAAAACTGCACAGCTTTGGGAGTTCAAATAAAAATAATAAACCCCCTAAAATAAATTCAGAAAACTGTTCTTAGGAAAGCAGTTCTTAAGGACATCTTGTCCTGTGACAAAATATAGCAGTTCATGGTGCAAATACATTATTGTCTAGTTCTTTTTTTGTAGTAGAGATGCAGATATGTTTTAACAGAGGTGTTTTAATTGACTTACAGTGTCTGCAATCAATTAATATTATTAGTTTCAAAGTTAAAATAGTCTAGAAATTGCATCTTTTCCAAGATGCACTAGCTTAGCCATATTATTGTTGACAATCATGTCCACTTGCAGCTTTTCCACTGTGGATCCATTTATCTAATGTGACAGCTATAATGTCCATTTTGTTAGTAGATGCACAGCTGTTTTCATAGCATGTATAAGTTCTTATCCTCAAAGGGCAATGCTGCTGCTGCTGCTGCTTTCTGTACTTGTAGGAGAAGACATGACTTCTACTCAGAATTAATTGTAACCCAGTGAGCTGTCAGTGAGAGATACCTGTTACACCCACTAGTAGCGGTTCAGGAAGCAATGTTCTGATGTACTGTTCTCCAACAGCAGCCTTACGTGAAAGCCTCCTTGCTTGCCCTTCTCCTACCCCCATGCTAATACAAGATATCCTTAGAATCTTTATGCGAATTCTGTGTTTTTTCTGCATTTATTAATCTTTGCTTTTTTGAGGATCAATATGAATTTTGTAATTGTGTTTCCTCAAACTCACGTAAATAAAAGTGAAGATTGCCATCATGATGTCACTATGAACACTGGTTACTTTAGAGTGTGATCATTTAAGGGCCTTCAGATTTTTTTTTTTTTTTTTTTTNCAGTTCAGCGCCAAAGACAGCCACTTTGTGTACAATTTGGCAGAGGCTAATCTAACTCTTCCCATCTGTTTTCTTCCCCCCTTTTTTTGATTCCTGTTTTAGATTTTTTTTTTTTTTTTTCTCTTTTCATTTATAACAGTGTTAATCTGACTACACTCTGATACAAAATTTCCTAGTGGACAGCTGGCCATTTGCTGCTAAATCTGTGGATACTGAAGTATGTTTTTCTTCCTTTTATATACACAATTAAAAACAAAGTATTCAAATTAGTTCTAACATTGAGCAAGGGCTGCATTGCCTGGACAAAAGATTCCTACCTTTGCACAAGGTCCATAGCCTGCTTGATTTCCAAGGTTATGTGCTGTACTAAAGAATGTTAACAGAACAGAATACTAAAGGGGTTTTTATCACATCTTTCTTTTTTCCTGAAGATCACTGGGAAGTTTCCTGCTTCCTGGTACTGCAGACCTGCATATCTGCTGCAGTTACTGTCAGTGATAAAAGCAAAAATACACAGCACTTCTGTAACAGAAATTTTCAGCCTCAACAATAAGATGCAGTATCAGTAGTGATTATTGACATGATACCACATGGATCAGTTTGATCAATACAATTAATAAACTTTAGTTGATGGAACACTTCTGTAACTCATGAAATAATATAAACCTAATTTATGTTAATATTATAAAAGAAAATGCAATATAGCAGTCAATATTTTCATATATGACAATAATAGGGTTATTTTTATAAGCAACCTTCAGATAATGTATAATCCTCAGATGGGAAATAGTCTCCATAGCTTCTTCTCACGTTTGAAATTATAATTTATAATTAAAATAAAGTCCCAAAAACTTACTACCCTGTTCACATTACTGAAGCTGGATGAGTTTTGCAAATGTAAATCAGGGTAAAAATATTATTATCATTAAACTTGTTAAATTTCAACAACAGCTGTTTCTACATTTTAGTATTTCATATGCATTATTGATCAACACATGCTTTTACTAATGTAAAACTTCTGGGAGTGTAGAGAAGTTATGCGGGTTATTGTTATAATTGGTACAGTTCTTCTGAAATGCTTCTTCAATTGAGTGCACTTGTAATGTGCATTATCTGTCTTGCTAGGAATAGCTCATCACCAAAAGCAAACTAAACAAATAAATTGAAGATCACTGGAGCCTTTAAATTACTAAAGATTGCATAAAATATAATTCTGTTGCAACTAAATTGTTTATATGTAAGTCAGTCTGGTATCTTTTTGTCAGTGAGATCTGTTTCTTCAGGTTCTTGTATCTTAAATACTTTTCTTAAACACAGCTAAAATGCCAAGTGTTGAATATCTAACGTCAGGTGCCTAAATAGTTATGAACATAGTGCAAGATCTAGGTAGGTTAATTTGGGGCATTTAAATTTGAAAACTCTGAAATTAGTGTCTCTCTACTGCCAAGGGTTATAACAGAGTTGTCAAAGGAATTAATCTGTCTTAGGTCTTCTAATAGATGCCCTAAGTTTACCGTCTCATCTGTAGTAAATGACTGAGTACAGGCATGTCAAAAAGGCATATTACTGCTATTTTACAATCATGTATTTTTTAGAATGGCCGGAATGTTCATTAGAGCTGCCTTTCTCCATTAACCACAGATCTGTTTAGAAAACTATCCTAAATGCAACACTAATTTTTAATAGGTATAAACAAAGCTATTCCATTTCTCAGGGTTTTTTCCACAGAGTTTCTGGCAAGAAACATGTAAAAATTATATCCAACTGACATGGTTTATTAACATCTAGACATTTGAGTGAATAATGTTTCTGAACATTAGCTTAGTTGTCTACTAGTAACACAGCTTGCTATTTTATTCTATGTTTTATTGTGTACAGCAGTTTCCATCTCTTCTTGCCACTTGCCTTTCCATGTATCTGAGATATGAATTTGCGTAACTGTAGGCTTAGAACCGATTTTCTGAGTCTCAGGCAATTAATTCAGAAGGATGGGGTCTAAGATTTAAAATGCTGAAAATTTATTAGTGTTTTACTAGACTCCTAAATTGAACAAGGAAATACTCTGAGTTAGACTAGATTAAATTGTAGCACTTATCTTTTCTGTTAGGTCAAATTTGCCTTGTGGTAAAGATGATTGTAGGTAGATAACAGTGCTTATTATTTCCTTTCTAAGTAGATATTAGGAAGGCAAAACTTAGTCCTGTGTGTAGTGTCTTTGGTTAAAGGTTTGTCAATCTTTTGAATGCCCAATTAAAAGGAAAAAAAAATCCAACAAAACCCAGGAAGAATTTATGGCATAGAAACAGTAGTTTTATGAAATAAAATGAAAAAAACCATCACTCTTAAACACAGAAAGAATGTGATATTGCTTCAAAAGATGACTGAAACCACAGGATTTGACTACAGGTCTTTCTTCATTCACTATCTCTGCAAAACTAAAACAAGTCTCCTACTAGAGGTGCTGTTTGTTCTCCATGTTCAAATAGGCTTGGGACCATCAAGCTGTCATTTCTTCCCCACTCAGTTGGCAGACTATAATTGATATTTTCCACCCTTATGAAAAGTCAAGTTCTCTGCAGCCTAGGTAAGCAACAGCAATATAATAGGTGATTGCATTTAGGTTTTCTTTTAATATATTGAAGTGTTATTTACGGACTTCTATGAAATTTTAGTACTGAGAAATTGAGCAGAAGAAATCAAATGATTGTCTAGTATAACAACAATTTACGTTCTGAAATCAACACCAACGCTGTTATATTTGGGGCAAAACCAAGTAAATACCTAGTCACTGCAGCTATTTATATGAGTAGCATGTATGAAGAAGTAACATGAAGATGTCATACATATGAATTGCTTTTTCCTTTTCATTCTTAATTTAGCTCAAGAGATTGGTCAAAAACCTAATCTATCTCCATTATCTTGTTTCTGTGGGAAAGATATCAAGAACGGGTATGGAGAATGGATTATCCTGTGATGCAAGCATGATCCTTGAATAAGGACTGCCATGAGGACTGCATGAGGAAGTTTATCTTAGATGTAGCAAAAAAAAACCAAACAAACCAACAAACAAACCCTATTTCTCTTAGCAAATTGCAGGGATCTACTGCACAATTCGTACATAACACAGAGTTGAGTCAAGATTATCACGGAGAAGCAAGAATGGCTTTTACTAAGAAAGTAGAATGATTTTATCTCAGGTTTATATTCTTCAGTAAGCTTCCGTGAAACATGAAAGGAGAAGTTGTGTATCAGTGAGCTGAGTTATACAAAGCCCTATTTGAGCCCTGTTTGACCTTCCTGTGAGATACTCTAAAACTTTCAAAGAAAGTCACAGTCCAGAAGTAATTTTTTATTAATCTTTCCAATTTGAAAAAGAGAATGTAGATTGTAGGTTTTAGGGGCCTTTCACTAAGTCAATCAGAACTGCAAAAACATATAACAAACCATTGCTTATTTATAAAACAAATCCAGTAACCATATGCTAATTCAAAGACTTTGCCAGTTCTTTCTGTGCAGCAATTATAGGTATATTTTGTCTGTTTCTCATTGTTTTTTTAGTTTAAAAATTAGTTCCTTATCCCAGATCCCACTCTTGCCATGTTAAAAAGTGCACTTCTTGTTCTTCCAGTGTAGGAATTTCAGAGAAGAAATATTTATGAGAAAAGAAGGGGTTAAACTACAGTTTGTTAAAACTATATTTTAAAGCTTGGTGGTGTGCTAGGTCTCTCTTTTCTTCTGCTCTGAAACTGTTATTAATCTGGTTTTGCAACTTGACCTCTATTTACAGGCTTGATGTCATAAAAAAATTTAAATCTATGTTTCAGTATATGAACCAGGAATCCTTGTTTTGATCTCAGAAGGAACAAACTTTATCAAACAGACATTTTCCACAGAGGCATTTGGAACAAAGCATAGATTTTTCTTGTGTCCTTACAACATTTTCTTAAACTTGTGCAGAAACAGTATCTTCTTCTTAATCATAATTTAATCAACATTTAACCATCAATAGCCTATGGGCTTTTTATGGTATTGACTACTGTTTACACTTGATTTTATTTTACTGCATTTCTCCTCTGACTACTTTATTCGTGTGGGGTTTCAATAAATTATGTCCTGTATAGATTGTTCTGTTATTTTTTTTTTTTCCCCAACAGGTAAATTGTTTTTTAAAGTTTCTCTTTTTAGGCTCCATATCCACAATCTTTCCATAAGGAAAATATTCCCAGAATGTTTTCTTTGAAGTTGTTTTTCCTTAATAATATCTCTTTGTCATCTAAACACAAAATGTAGCATAATAGTTCAGAAAGGAAAAATAATAGTTTTTGTGGATGCAAAGTCTCCATATCTGAAATGAAATGTCTCAATGACAACTAAAGACATGTCATGCTTGAATATACATTCTGATATGCAAACCTACATTTTATTCTGTAAAGCTTAATTTGACTTGCTGTAAATTGGATGCTTTAGTAACTTCTGTCAGTCTGGAAAATCAAGGACAGAATTCAAGGCTTTTAACTTACAACTGTAGTCAGTGGAGAAGAGGGCATTTTGTATAAAGTACCTGATTTGTAAACTCAAATGGCAGATCAGCTGGTTAAAATTCAGCAGGTTCTATTTGCAACTACCCAGTGTAGAAATGTTTTTTTAATTACAGCTTTGTTTATAACAATGGATAGGATCTGTAGCCAAATTTGTCCCTGTGAGACATTCAGCAAGAGAACAATAGTATAATTATTTCTGGGATCCCTGATTAGCAAAAACAATACAATAGTTGTACAAAGCCTGAAAGCTTGGGGTTTTGAATAAAGGAGCAAAAGCTCCTCTTAATGCTGATTTCTGCAACTTGCTGTTTGATTCAAGCACATAATTGGAAGTAAAATGCATTTAGAAGCCACTGTACAGAGGAAAAAACAGTTTTGAAACCTAATGCTTATACTTCCTACATTAAACTTCTGTTTCCAACACAGCTCTTAACTCATCTGCCACAGGACATTTCAAACACTATCACATGGCATGATCTTCCCTGTACTTCAGGCTTTTAGCCCTCAGGTCAATTAAATACCTTACACTGTTTAAGCCTGCTTTCTGCCTGTGTATGAAGGTGTCTGGGAAAATAGGGCAGCAGCAAAAAAGCTTAGTCTCATAAACGGTTGTTACACCCCAGTCCCAAAGGCTCAACCTGTACCAGGTGTTACGTTTTAATTTTAGGCTTCAAGAGATTTCACTCACATAAACTCTTGTAAAGCCATTGGTTCTTTGGTACCTTGAGCTAACATCTGGGGAATAGCTACAAATTTTTCTCTAAGAGATTTCTTTTAATTCAGTGAAATAAACAGGCATTTTGGCAAAAAGGGTTTTACAGACATAACATGCAGCTGCACAAAAGCATTGCAACAGCTATAGTGAGGAACCCTTGTGACACCCAGCAAACACAAACTCCATGGAGCTTAAATTAGGTACCCACAACTTAGAGAAAATAAGTGTTTAGGTTATCCAAAAGGGGAAGAATAGAATAAAGGAAGAGATTAAGAGAAGAAAGAATAAAGAGAGGAAGAGATGAGAGGAAAAACATAATTGCCACTTAAAAGGTCACATGTTGATGGCTTCAAAGAGAGCAGCCCAGGGCCCACAATGGAGACCTCATGCGTGCTTCAGTATCTGCTCTGGTCCCCATGGCCAAACCCCCAGGCAGTGTCTCTGACCCCCGGCCACTTTGGGGTCCCAGGCCAGGGTGAGGGGTGTCACAGACAGACGAGCTCCAGGGGTGTGGTGTGGGCAGGTTAGCAGGCAGACCTTATTGACTGCTATCCCGTCCAGGGCTCCCATGGCCATGTGGCTGCAGCCTGTGTGCTCTGGGCAGGGCTTGTCATGGGTTGCAGGGCCAGCGCAGCCCTTCCCCTGCACACACACACACACACACATTCAAGCACTCAAGCACTCCCCCACGAGGGGAATCTGACACAGTAACATCTGGCCCGGTCTGTAACAGCAGTGCCCAAGCTTCACCATAGGTAAGGATTTCAAGATTGTATCGTTAATGGTCTGTGCCACTTTTCCAAGGCAACAGATTTATATGGAATGAAATTACAAATTGTGGTAGCACAATACCTTTTACGCAGAGAAAATTGTAAAATGTAAAGTATTTCAGTACAAAATTATGTTTTCAGCTCTGGAAAAATATGAAACAGCTCCAGATTTTCTTTTATTTTCAATTAGAATTGGCAGAACCACAGAATCAAAGAGTGGCTGAGGTTGGAACAGAACCTCTGGAGGCCATTTAGTCCAACCCTCTGATAAAGCATGAATCATTACAGCTGCTTGTCCAGGACTGTGTCTGGATGGGATTTGAATATACCCAAGGAGGGACACCACACAGCCTACCTAGACCACTTGTGCCAGTGCTCAGTCACCCTCCCAGTGAAAAAACATTTCCTGATGTTCAGAACCTCCAGTGTTACAGTTTGTGCCCATTATTACCGGCCCTGTCACTTTTCACCATTGAATTCCTGATGTCAAGAAAAAGTGAGAAAAATAGGACAGAAGAATATGTAGAAGGGAAAATTATAAGCTGCAACACAAATATATTTTAAATGTTTTCAGTATCTCCAAATAAGTATTGTAATGAAGTACAATGCCATATATGATGTCAAGCTCAGGTTCTACTTTTCTGTGCTGGATCAGTAAGATTAGACTGTCCCCATGCTCTACCATGTGTCCTCTCTACACATGTGGGGTTTTTTGCTATTTTTGTTGGCATTTTCAAGTACCACAGCTATAATTTATATTCAGTAATTCACAAATTACAGTTGTTACAAAGTACTAGGTACGTATTTGTCTTTGTTGTAGCAGGAAGGAAGCAGCCAGACCAGCTTCATGTGTCTTTGCTTCAATATAATTTTGGTTGGTACTATGTAAAAAAAGTTGACTGGCTGACCACCTGGTCAAAAAACATGAAAAAAAAAAAAAGTGTTCCTATTAATGCTTGAACTGTCCTATTTTCAGCACTAGAGCTTGCTATTCTTTATCACCATCTGAGATATAGTTAGTTCTTCTCTGTATCTTTTGTGGGTGTGAAGTCATACTTCACCTAGCTGAGCTTTATAGAATCTGCTGCAATAGGTGATTAAAAGAATGATTCCATATAACTGATATTATTTGTTTTCCTGAATTTTAAACTCAGCCCAGGTTCAAAAGCCCATTGAGTCAAATTGTTCTAAAATATATATTGAATTTAGTTTGACACAAGTTAAAATTATTTTGCTTTGAGTGAATTCTTCTTTCAATTTTGGGTTTCACATAACAATTATGTGATATTCTCAGATTAAAAATAAGGACTGAATATTTTTGAAGAAAACACGTGTTTCCCCCCCGAAATATTTGTTCATTATTGAATATGTCACAGATTTTAGATTTGAATTTTGGCCAAATGTTGGGACCTGAACCATAACCTTACCTCATGCTGTATGTAATTCTGCATATGTTGTAGCATAATTAAAATTGTAATTACTTGTTATCATCCGTCCCAGTGTTGTACCAACTATAAACCTCATTACCCAAAATAACTTGATTCTGTCTTTAGGTAAAAACAATTCAAAGCTGTGTTTGGTTGCACAAGGGAGTAGATAAACACGAACATAATCTAAGCATGTTGTAGGATTTTCTTCTGAAAGAAAGCCCCTGTTTCTGCTGTTGTGGAGACCAGAAATTCAGTGTACACTCAGTGAGGGGCTCGGTGCCGGATCTGGACTACACGTCACAGCCTGTGTGCCAGATACCACTGGGAGTGAGTTTCTGTACCTTGCACAAACTAATTGTGCATGGGGTGTGCATGTGGATTTACTGGCAAACTCCAAGCTGGACCAGCCAGGGAGTAGAAAGACTCAGGTCTAGACAGGGATACAAGGCAGGCAGAGGGATTGTGCTTGTATTTGGGGGGATCCACACCTGTAGCCTGCCCATGGGCCAAGTCTTTGAGTTCTGTGCATGTGCAGCAAGCACCCAGTGGGATCAGCTGGTGAGCTGGTGATCTGTGAGGTGGGTAAGGGAGGCTGGGACCTGGACAGGGATGTTCAGCAGGCAGAAGGGCCATGCTGATGCTCAGGACATCCATAAAGGTGTATATGTTTGTGAAACCAGGCAGTGTGGTGTGTGTGGCACCTTCTGCCTCTGCCAGGGACTTATCTGTACCTGTGTCTGGTGTGAGTCCTGAATGTGGGGACTGCTGGTAACAACACCTTGTCTGAGGCCATCTGTGTAGCCACAGCTGTGGCCAAGTCAGTATCTACGTGTGTGGCTGGGATGCACACTCAGTTTTGCTACTGCAGCAGCATTGCTAGTGCAAAGGAGCCAGTGGCAGATGCATGTCTCAGCCTAGGCAGAGACCCCAGGCTGGGCTCCAGCAGCCAGGCAGGAGGGCTCTGGACTGGGCAGTGGAGGCAATGGCCACATATCACTACTCTGTCATAAGCTCTCAGTACACTGAGTCTCTCCTTGCAATTAATATGATATGCCTAAGCTTAAGCATTTGCTTTGAGTCTCCTTTTTTAGAAGGCTTGTTCTCCTCTCATTATTTAGATGGCACAACTTAATCTAAAGTTTCTTGATGGACTGCATGTTGTCTGTCCATCATCTCTGGAATTGGAGCACTGTTTACATGACCTTCAGATTTATTTTTTAAAAAAACCTTTACAGTGGTTTATGGGGTCCTTATCTTTCTCTTAACATTTAAAATATGGATTTAGAAATCTATAGCATTATCAGCTAAGAAGTTGCCTGTATTTGTGTTAGGCCTGTGTCATTTTACTGACTGACTGGTCCCTATCATTGTCAGTATAGAGTCAGAGAGGATTTCAGTTAGTGTGAGGAGTTTTTCTTACCCAAGATCAGTATTTTTACTATATCATGAAACCGGACATTTTTGTAGTTATGTATTTTTCTGTTTATTTAGATGGTTAATTAATTACAGGGATTTAATTCCTTTGGAGAACCTAAAACTGAATTTCTCATCTCCCTTATTTTCATGTTTTATTTTCTCAGTTATTCATATATTCTCATAGAGTCTTTTAGGTTTAAAAACAAGTGAAATTAATCTCTTTTCCTCAGATCATAATGTGTTCTGGTGCAGGGAGGGGGGATGCGCCACCACAGTGTGCATCTTGCTGACTTTACTAGCAAAAGAAGCAACAAAGATTCTTAGTTTGGAAAAACAGATCTCTAAAATTATATTTCTCAAAATAAATGCAGAAAGAGAAGATTTTAAGTTGTTTTGTTAGTTATATTTCTATTTTGATCATAGTGAAGGGAAAGAACCTGCTAGCGATTAAAAAAAAAATAAATAAATTGTTCAGGGTGGTAGTTCCAGAATGAGGAAGCTCTAAGAAAAGGTAACAAAGTGTGAGGTAAACGTTTTCTTAGTGACATATAGAATTAGATTCTCTGTTGATGTAAATGAATACAGCTGAGTGACTCAGAGGATCTATTTCATTTGCTGCAGCTGGATTCTAATCCTAAAGCTAGAAAAGGAACTTAAAAGCAAAATACTAATTATAAAATCACAGCCAAGAGCAAATAGTATTACATTTATTTTTATACTGAATAACACAGTAATCCAAAGTTGACTTAATCAACTATGTCCACTCAAGGGAGATGAATAAAAATAAACCTAGTAGATTATGTTGATCATCATATGAAATAGTACCAATTACCATTAACAAATAGTTTTTAATAAGCAAACATACACTTAGTACTATTAACTTGAGGTTTTTCTCATTAAAGGAAAAAGTAAAAAGAGGGGGGGGAAAAATGGACAGCTGGAGCTGGTGCACCTGGATACAGGGCACCTGATTTTAACTACTTTAAAAGTTGTTAACTAGTGGAAGATACCCGTTACAGTGTCTTCCTGATGTTCCTTTCACTTTTGGCTCTGTAGAAATATCAAACCGTTGGCTTTTATATAACCCATATGCTTCAGATTACTAATAATGATAAGAAGTAATCACTAAATTAAAGAGTTATTTAGCTTTAAAAAAAACTTTGTGAATCTCTTCTTTATCTTAAATCAATCTCAGTAAACAGACCACACAAGCTGCTGAAACTCATTTTTGTGGGAAGATGTGCTTAACTTAATTTAACCACTCTTGAGTTACTCCTGAACTAGTTGTTTCCAATCCTTCAAAGATGCAGTATCTTGATCCATGAAGACCTGTAATAATTCTTTCATGAATCCAACAGTCACAGCTGCTAAACAATTTGCAGTGGTGCTATCAGCTTTGAAGCTCTTGGGGAATCATTGTATCATTCTACGGCCACAATTCATAAAGTCAGATTATTTCTCCAGATGACAGAGGTTCAAAATCAATGGTGGTTAACTAATCTAAGTGTACACTGCAGGGTTTTTTTTTTTTTCTTTGGAGATGACTGCGGGTAGGTTTTGCTTATTTTAAGTTCAGGAAAATGCACAATTCTGCCTCTCAGTCACTGTGTCCTTTTGAACAAAGTGTGTGTGTGCGATCCTGAGGGGTTGTGGGGGCTGAAATGAGGGACAGCACTCTGGGGAGCGAGGTAGNAAACAGACCACACAAGCTGCTGAAACTCATTTTTGTGGGAAGATGTGCTTAACTTAATTTAACCACTCTTGAGTTACTCCTGAACTAGTTGTTTCCAATCCTTCAAAGATGCAGTATCTTGATCCATGAAGACCTGTAATAATTCTTTCATGAATCCAACAGTCACAGCTGCTAAACAATTTGCAGTGGTGCTATCAGCTTTGAAGCTCTTGGGGAATCATTGTATCATTCTATGGCCACAATTCATAAAGTCAGATTATTTCTCCAGATGACAGAGATTCAAAATCAATGGTGGTTAACTAATCTAAGTGTACACTGCAGGGTTTTTTTTTTTTCTTTGGAGATGACTGCGGGTAGGTTTTGCTTATTTTAAGTTCAGGAAAATGCACAATTCTGCCTCTCAGTCACTGTGTCCTTTTGAACAAAGTGTGTGTGTGCGATCCTGAGGGGTTGTGGGGGCTGAAATGAGGGACAGCACTCTGGGGAGCGAGGTAGATGGTGCAAGCCCAAGAGAGTTTGTTCGAACTGGTGCACAGCTTATATAGGGTCAGGGGGCCTGGTTCTGGAACGAGGTGCAGCCTGGGAAGGTTTTGGGGAGGGGTCTGGGTAGGTCCCGGCCAAATAAGTTAAGAATCCCCAGTACTGAGGGAACAGGGGCAGGGATATACCATATAGGGGGTTATTACCCTGCCACCAGCAGGAGGCAGTAAGGAGTGAGTTACAAGCCATGTGAGTGGAAAAGTCCTAACAAGGAACATAGGAGAACAAAGGAAAAACATATAACATTATAAAATCCTCAAACAGGGTAAAATTCTTAAATTATAAACAGTCCTGTGGCATCAAAGTGCCGTTTCCAGGGTTCAGGCATTCACAGATCTGTGTTGCTCAGGTTGTTCTTCCACTGTTGGTAGCTGTCTCGTCCAAGAATTCACCCTTTTTTGTTTTTTAGAACAGGATGGGTCTCTGAGAGGTTATTGATGATACTTTTCTGGATACAGACTACGAAACATGGGATAATTAATAAAACTCTAACAATAACAAATAAACCAAGGAAAAGGAACATAAGAAGTCTCTTAATCCCTGTAGATAGCCCACTCAGAGGAAGCCAATCTTTCTCTGCCCATGGCAGACTAACCAAGCACAATTTGAAAGGTTTCTCTGGGTCAGTAACTGAAAAACAAAGAGAATCAATTCAATAGGCTTTGTTAAGGCGGCCCAAACATTGTTTCCTGTGTCCGCTGCCCAAGCTGGCAACAGCGTGGCTACTGTCAGAGAGGTGATGACTCCAACAAGGATGGCTGCAGCTCTGAGGAGTCCAGTGTGCCTTTTGCTGGTTGCACCCATCTCAAAGGGATCCATCTTGGAGCTGTATCTGTGAACACATAAGCTTATCCCATTCCCCAGGTTACCAGAGGGAAGGGACCCACCCCCTGCCCATCATATCTTTAAACAACACTTTAGCTTTTTGAAATTTCAGGGTTAACTTCATTTTGAAAATGTTTACCTACAGGAGCAAGATTTTTTATTTTTCTTTTTTCTTTTTTTTTTCTGTTTTTCTTTTT
>VXBX01001280.1:52838-84535 GCA_013400415.1 Scytalopus superciliaris | reverse complement strand
TCTGTTTAAAAAATTTAAAACAAAAAGTGCCTTGTTCAATTGCTCATGGGGAGATAATCCTCCTTTTTATTTTTGCAGCATTTTCTTCAATGTTTGATGTGCTCTTTCAATTATGAAAAATTTATTTTCCCTGTTATTAATCAATTTAGATAGGCACCCTCTAATCTTTTGACAATGCTTAGAACATAACTGGAATCTGAAATAATATTTAAAGCCTTTGGAAACAACTGAAATACACAAACAATAACTGATAATTCTACTATCTGTGAGGAACCAGTAACCTTGTGACAATCTGTAAAATCAGAAAGGGAAATTTGAAACTCTAGGCAATAATTGTAACAGATTTCTGCCAAAATTAGCAACCTGACAATTACACAATTTACATTATACAAGATTCAATCCTTGGCAACACCAAAATGCCCAATGACACACAGTGTCCAACAATCAAACATCTGTAAGGAGTTGATAAGTCAGTCACAGGAATGCCCACTTGGCTTGATTTGAAGCAAAAGGTCTTTCTTCATACAACATATTGATGGTGTCAATAACTGGTGTTAATTGCGTTGTTGTTAATGTCCCAACAATAGTCTTTCTGTCAGATGGTGTTAACACATTTGCAGCTAATAGAAAGAATCAATCATTCCCATATTAAAATGAGGTCCTGGTCCATAGTCCGTTACAGCTCTCTTGGCATCTTTAAGCACTGGAAAGCATTTCAGGAATTCAAATTATTTTGCTTCCTCTGCCTGCCTGCAGAGGGTTTCCCATCTGGCTGAGTGAGGTGGTGAGTGACGGTGACTCCCCTCATTGCTGTCAATGATGGGAAATTCTTGGGCCTCTGGCTTCGGGGCCTGCCATTTTTGATGACGTCAGCCTCAGGGTGAGGGAGAAAAGATGGCGCCAGTCCTCTGGAAGCCCAGAGTCCATCAGAAGAACTAAAATTCTTAAATTATAAACAGTCCCGTGGCATCAAAGTGCAGTTTTCAGGGTTCAGGCATTCACAGATCTGTGTTGCTGAGGTTGTTCTTCCACTGTTGGTAGCTGTCTCCTCCAACATGTGTGGCTTATTTTTATTTCTCTTACCAAAGTGATAAATCTGTCATTGCATCTTGTGAGTCTTTGCCAACCACTGTGACTTCACAGATATATTATCAATCCTAATTTCCATTTTAGGTACATAATTGGTATCAGATAAATAACCTTATAGATAGGAATTTATATATGCTGCTATTCCTGAAACATGACAACCGTTTTTATGTGTTTGTTTGGCTTAGTGAACTTTTTCTTTTTCAGTTGGAACAGTGATAATAGAGATTTTGACATCAAAAATATATACTTATTACAGTTTTGGATGTTATTTTTTTTTTCATAACACAGTTTGCAACGGTTTTTTCTTCTCAGAGAGAGTTTTTTAAATAGATCATGTTTTTAAAATTATGATAAATGTACCCTATTTTCTACTGATCAATTTCTTAAAAGAAGCATGCTTCATAGATGAGTATGTATAGACCTTTGAAATTTGGCTCTCCCATCTGCCATCTTCCAATCTAAAAGTAAGCCAAATGAAAAAAACCAACACAAACAACATGCAAGCATGATAACAGCAATTGCTTCATAAGCATTGCCAGGGATCTATTTGTATGTCAAAAGTTTTAAAAAAATATATTAGTCAGGAGAACAGAAAAGAAGAGTCACACTAATCAGTGTGTCCTGTGCTCTTCTTTGTAGTCCCAGCGCCGTGTTACATTTCACCTCCCTGATGGCTCCCAGGAAAGCTGCAGTGACAGTGGTCTGGGAGACCACGAGCCAGTGGGTGGTGGAACCCTGATCTCACACCCTCTCCCTCTGGTTCAGCCGCAGGACGAATTCTACGACCAGGCTTCACCGGACAAGAGGACTGAAGCTGATGGCAATTCTGACCCCAACTCGGGTGAGTCACCATCACTGCTCTGCTTATCTGAGTTGCTTTGCTAACTTGTTTACATTCTTTTTCATACCTTTGAGCTTTGCAATGGTAGATATGTTTTTAAGCATGTGCATGAATATTTGGTCATGTTATCTCATAAGGATTGTTCGGAAATAATGTAGTTTGCCTGAAGTGCCTCATATTGTAATTTGACTGTAGAAACAAAAATAAATCCAGCGGAATAAACAGCTTCATACTAATTGCACAGTAAGTAAGAACAGCTGGGGAGAAGGATGTCCTACAAGGTATCAAGTTTTTCTTGATGTTTGTGGTGTTGTTGCTGTGTAGCTTTGTACTTTATTTTAGGAAAGTAATTCTAGATATCAATTTAAAGAGCAAGGACATGGAGGTTGCGCTCTCTTTTAGACTAACATAGAAAGCACTACATCAGTGAAGCACTGAAAAATTTAAAGAATCCAAATTTCTGTAATGCAGTTACAATTACCTCTTTTAGTAGCAAGAATCACAGGGTTTCTTTGCTAGTTCAGTATGGCATGGTGTTCTGCAAGCTGTCGGATATGTTGGATGCAATTATTAAGGATGTGCAGTTTGCTGATTTGGGAATTTCTACCTTTCTTCTTTCCTTCTCTGCAATACTTTTACATTATTGCTGTGTTTTTGTGACAGTCAGCACCAAAAAATGAAACCAGGTCTTAACCAGTACTGTTACTAGTATTTTGGAATGTGGAGTGTGGAGACTTGGACATACTGAAAACAGGAAGGGGGCTGTAGTACTGCCCTTAAGCCTATTGTTTTCTGTCTAGAATATGGACACAAAGGTTAAAAGTCATATCTGTGCTCTTGGAAGGTAATTGAACTTGAGTTCTCTTGCATCCCAGGAGTCTAGAAATAAAAACTAGTTTATCTTTGGCATTTCTCCCTTTTGTATAGATGATTAAGTTGTCACTGGGCCTGTACAAACCAGGAAAGAAGGTGGCCTTGGGATCTGATGAGCAATATTAAGGTCCATCTTCTCATTTGGGCAGAGCTGGATCTGAATTATGACATTTACATCATGGCAGATGAGAACATGAACTGTGGAATATTGACTTTGGAAATATTTTTCTCATATTTTTATGGGAAGACCAAGAGGTTGTGTTGGATGAAACCTTATGAAGAAACAATTTGAAATGCTTTACTGTCTGAGAGTTGCATTCTGGTTNGTTTTTTGTTTTTTCCCCCTGGATGACACCTACATTTTAGTTTCTTTATCAAAACAGAAATGTTGTTGGAACTATGATCTTAAACCTTTAATCTGTAGAAATACAAAGAATGATAAAAGAATAGCAACTCAGAATGGATTGACTCTGGAGCAAGAATGTATGTCTGCTTAAGCAAGTGAAGAGCTTAAGTGGAATTATCCAGTTAATTCTCTGACCACGTATGAGACTTGCGAAAGATTTAACAAGATCAGAGAGGAGTTTTTAGGCAGCATTGCATCTTGCCACTGTCACATTGCTTCACTGACTCTGAATTGCACATCTCTTCAAAATACAGCATAAAAGTCCTCCAGGAGAGTTAGGAAAAAAGGGCTTAGTAAACTTCATAGCAAGTTACTAAATATGTGGTTTTGAAAATTTTGTGTGAGGCTCATTATGCAAACATAGTATAATAATCATGATCATCTTTTCATTCCTAATATAGACACTAATAGATGATTAGTGAGAATAAGTAAGTGTTCTTAGAAGCTATAAGAAAAGTTTTAATATGTCTATGGTTACACTTGATTTAGCCTTAGGGATGCTAAATTCATGTCAAATTTATGAAAATGTAACCATCAAGCTGTAGTGATGATTAGTGAAGTATTAAAGTATAGGGGTTTTACCTTTTGTCAGACATTGAAATAATGCATTCCATATCTCATCAAATCTCACAAACTAAGTTATGGTTATAACTGTGACAGAAATCATCCTAGGAAAACCCAGGCCAGGATGGGAGCGACAGTGCTCATTGGATGGATTTAACTTTTATATTGTATTCACTATCAAGCTATTGCCTAGGCATTGTGTCTAAAGTTATTTTGCTACTGGAGGCACAAGTTTTTGGATGAGATGTGAAATGGAGTTTAAAGCAATTTATGGTTATTGGAGATCCTGTGGCGCTTTTGAGAAGAGAAAAATGCTATCTGGTAGAACTACTTTGTGAGTATTTACATGTGTTCATGCTTAAAATAACAGGTGTAATGTCATTTGAACATTGCATTCTTTGACACTTCTAAGCTGAATTTCTAGTTTTGTTTATTCTAGTCACTATTTATAGTGAAATGTTCAGAAGTTGTATTTAACTGTAGAGTTAGTTTCATTTCAGTGGCTGTTTAAGGGATTGCTGTTTATGAAAATACTTGGGATGTTCTAAGGTAAAAGACAAAACTATAAAGTAAGGAAAAAATCCTAGTGGAGTGTTGTAGTATTACCATGTACTGCTACCAGTTTTGGATAACAAATGTTGCAGAACAATACTTTATTTCTATTTTAAATGCTTCAAATGAAGAGAAAGAACAGTGTTTATTGGGAGTGTTTGACCTCTATACCAAAAATACAGATTTGTTCCACTGTATTTCTATGAAAGTTCATTCTAAGTAAAAGTTTGCTTCAGCTCATGAGAATGTGATGTTAATCTTGATAGTAAAGTCCTTGCCTCATGCTGAGAGCAATTTTGGTTAATGGCTTTAATGCTCAGTGAATTGTGTGGGTTATTGTACACTGTGAATTTATGTGAATAAAAATGCAGCCATTGTTTCTCAATAGTAGTATGTTGCTATTTTAATTCTATTTGAAGAGTGACCCAGGCTCAGGTCTTCAAAAGCTGAAATACCAGGGAGGGGGGTGGGGCGGGGCAGGTGAGGGGGATTGGGAGGGAGAAACGAGCTGAAAGTCTTGCTAACTTGTTATACAAAGGTATAAGCAGCCTTATTGTTACATTTGCTTGCAGTCATTAGCTTCTACAGAGACACAAGAAGTACAGTTACATGATTTAATGAAATAAGCATACACAGTGAGAGTACATGCATCTGGATAATCTGAAAACAGAAATCTCTCACACCAGGGGAAACCGAAATGAAGAGAGAAAGCAAATACTAGTACTGTCAGCCACACACTGTCACTGTGGCTATGAGGGAAAGGCAACAAGGTAGAAATATGAAGTCTTTTATAATGATATTTAAACCCCAGTTTGGTTTGCATCATACAAAATAAATTCTTTATTTAGAGTCTTTTATTTTAACTTGAGGATTTAATTAATTTTGCTAAGATATGTTTTCAGTTTCACTATTGTTAATTGACCAGTATTGATAGTCAGAGACGTATGACGTTAATCTGTCAATTGCAGATTCCTTATAGCTCACCTTTGTCTCATTTGCAGCTTGATACACTTGATTTCTATAAAAAGTAAAGGAAGATATTCCAAAGATCTGATTCAAATTGTTTACCTTTTAGTATATCAGGTAAGAATGTAAAAAACATTCTAGTTTCTTTAGGATCTAACAAAAAAAAAAAAAAGAAAAAAAGTCAATATAAAATTGTATTTAGTTCTACTACTTTATAGCATCTCTTATTACCAGAATTCTTGCTTTTTAATGGTTTTAAATGTGTGTATCAAGAAGTGTACTTTTAATACAAATATCTTTATCATCAGTACCATTAAAACTGTACAGCTCTCTGATGTATTTTAAGGCAAATTGTTTCTTCAGTGATCACTCAAAAGAAAATTGTGGTTTTGTTTGCCAGCAATCAGGTGCAGAAAGCTATTTTTCATTACTACAAGTGTGCTTTTCATCAGTGTGAAAAAACAACCCACCTTATAAGTGAAGAATTCTTCTTTTATTGTGGTTTATTGAAGGTTGTCAGGGACTTAAATTTAGACTGGAAATGTTAACATATCTAAGGGTTACATGAGGCAGAGTTGTGCAATAGAACTGTATGAAGGAAAAATGTGCCTCCTAGTGTAAAAAAGGGGGAAAATGCACTTTCATGAAAATGCTTGATAAATCACATTTTGATAGCTGCAAGCTGTGGATGTGATTCATTTTTCTTCAAAGAGATAAAGAGGAATAGCATATATTTAGTGGAGTGTTAGAACTGCTCTAGGGAGAAAGCCTACTATACACTGTGGATCAATCTATGCAATAAATCCAATGATTTTAAACCAAACAGAAATATAATATTTATGTCTTCTGATACATGTTTATGAAGTTAAGTAAATGCTTGCCTAATTTCTACACCTCATTAATAAGTAGTATTAATATATGTTGCATAACACAAAGTAATAGTTTTATACAAATGGAGCTGTGCAAAAAATGTAATAAACCCACTGTTTTGAAGGTCATCCCTTTTATTTAGTAAAATTAAATAGAATATTCTCTTTTGTCCTACATTTTTAATTACAACTTCCAAAGCAATTCCATAGTCTTGTAAATAATGCTATAATGTTGTCTTTCAATAATAATGCTTGTGGATAGCTTTTTTATTTCCAGTGCAGTAGAAACTGAGTAGTTAAATTCAACTGATAAGTACCTGAATTCCCACTTTTTAATAAACCTAATACTATGACAGTTTAGTCAAATGATGTCAGGGGTATTAAAACATAGTCTAATTGCAGTAATAAGCAGGAATATCTCTGTGGCAGTGGTTTAATTATGACTAAGGTTTAGAGTAATGGCAAGACTGTCTTGTATTGCACTTGGTCATATGATAGTGTCCCATGTGGAGAAGCTAAGCCTTTCATGCAAAGAGCTTTGGTTTTACAGTGTCACTATCATTATACCCAGTGGGTGATGATGATTTAACCTTGTGAGCCTACCCTCTGCTTAATCTTGTCCTTCATTTTCCTGCCTCAAATGTTTCTTATTTGGCAATACTGGAGCAGTCCATAGCTGAACATCCTAAGATGCAGAAAGAAACACTACTCTGTTAATGTTTAGGTCTAGATAATTCACTGTCCATAGTTATTCTTGTGCTTTCATAATGTGAGAGTATGTGAACTAAAATAGAAACATTTGCCTTTGAGTCATATCATCCATTTTATTAAATACAAGTTCATACCTTACACAGAATCTAACACTGTCACATTTAGCTACAGGCAATCAGTAGTAAGAAAAACTGGAGTCAAATTGGTGAATTAGCCTACAGACGAGCTATAAAATAGTCTGAAGGCTGAATTCAATCTTAGCCCATGCACTTATTGCTTTAAAAAGATAAATAAAATCTGAGAAGCATAAGAAATATTGCTATCTTTACATCTCTTTGCTGCCTAATTGCAGTGAGGATTTTAAAATTGTCTTGGTTTAGAAAAGCCACAGCACTACATCAGTTCCTATTCTATTCTTTTTTCCTCCATACAACAAAGCTGATTGGAGAGTAAATCTGTATGCAGTAGGCATTGAATGGGCAGTGAGGGGAACTTGTCCCATCCCTTTTCCAAGAGGAACACCTAACGTGTCTGAACTTCCTAGCTGCTGCTGTCCAAGATGAGAGCTTGCAGCTCCTCAGCAGTGAGCTGAAAAGGCTAGATGGGACATGGGGGCTATTAGATGGCTTAGAGGATTAAAGGAAGGTGAAGGTTGCACATTAGACAGGAGCTAGTGCCATCACTGATGATATCTAGGACAGTTTAAAATCACGGATGCTAGTGATGCAGGTTAAAACAAAAGACTGATTTAAGGAATTAAGAGTTATTTTTTCCTGTATTTTCTTTTCACAAGGCTTTTCTTCTTGTAAGACCAGACCTACTGCAGTTTCACAGATTTTTTTTACGTTTCAAAGTGTTATCATTATCTAGTCAAACCTCTCTGACAGTGCTTAGTATTTCACACAACTTAACTCAAAATCATGTTTTAAAATAGTCCAGTGATTTATTTCCACTGGTGTTTGATTACATATTTTACCTGGGTTTACATGGGAAGGCTGTGGGGAGGGGGAACTCAGAGAGTGCTCCTATGAAAAGAGACTGCTCCCATGTTAGACAGAACTAGTTCCTGGTGGGTCTAAACCAGAGTCACTGCTGCCCAAAGCTGCACAGCAGCTGGGAGGAAGTATCAAGAAAAATGCAAGAGAAAAACCTACAGACACTAAGTTCAGTGAGGAAGGAGGGAGAGAGTGTGCTTTAGGCACCAAAGAGATTCACTTGCAGCTTTTGAAGAATACCATGGTGTCCCCAGCAGCCCACGGAGGACCCCATCCTGAAGAAGGTAGGTATGCCCTGAAGGAAGCTGCAGTCCATGAAGAGCCCATGCAGGAGCAGGAACTGTGGCCCCTGGGGAACCCACTGTTAACCAGTGGGTTCTTGAAGGTTTTGCACCCTGTGGAAGGGACCCATACTGAAGCAATGAATTGAGGACTGTATTCCTTGGAAGGGACCCATGTTGGAACAGGGGAAGAGTATGATAAGAAAGGAGAAGCAGATGCAAAGTTTTATTGACTGACTGCAACTCCCATTCCATGTTCCTCTGCACCATTCCATGGTGGTGGCAGGGGCAAGATGGGGAGGAGTCAGAAGAGGAGGGTATGAGAGAGTGAATTGAGCCTGGGAAGAAGGAAGGGATGGAGAGCGAGGGAGGTGCTTTTTGTTTAGTTTTTCCTGTTTCTCACAATCCTACTCCATTTTTTATTGTTGATAAATTAAATTAATCTTCCCCAGGTGAGTTAGTTCTGCCACTGATGTTAACTGGTGAGTGATCTCCCTGTCCTTATCTCAACTCACGATCTTTTTCATCTCTTTTTTGTCCTCGGTCTTGCTGAAAATAGAGAGTGATATTGCAGCTTGGTGAGCACCTTGCAGCAGCCAAGGTTAACACACCAGAGTATTAAAGCTGGTATCATATTCCAAGTCTCAAAGCAGTTATCTTCAGTTTCTAGCTCTTGTCTGTGTAACTGTACCGCCCTTTGTCAACAAGAAATCTGTGACTTCCAGAAGTGCATGGCTATTTTGAGGCCCAAGGGACTGCTTTGATTAGTATAGCGTCCTGCATAATACAGTCATAAATCTTAGCCAAAAACATGTGTTTTCTACTGGTATTTACAGAATATGTTTCAGAATGATTTCTTGATTTAATGCTCCTCAGTGACAGAGGAAATAGTACTACATTGCTTATTGACTTCAACTGAATCACTTTTGACCTTTTATTTGATAAAGGGGGTGTTTGGTTCCATAGTTCAGATATGGTGCACAAGTCTTCTTGAATCTGTAATAAACTGGTTAGTTCTTTGTAGTATTTTGAATGTTGCAACATTTTATTCTGAAGCATTTTGATCCCATATCTGCCCAGCCCCCACAAAAAAACCCCAAACCAAACCAAACCAACCAAACAAAAACAAAAACAAAAGCAAAAACAAAAACAAACCCACAAAAAAACCCAAAACAAAACCAAACCAGAAACCAAAAGCTAGTCATAAGTTTCAAGTTAAATATTCACAATAAGATAAAATATCTTTCAAATTACAGACTTCTTAAATCAGTTTTTCTCTTTATCAGTAATTTTTCTGACCCTGAATAGGTTCTTTTTCATGCCTCATAAATATGCTGTTTTGCAGTACTTTTTATCAATAGAATAGCAACAAATTATTCTATTCTTTAAAGACTTTCCATAAGAGATTAAAGTAAAAAGCACAACTGAATACATATATCTTTAATCATTATGAAATACATTACAAGAACTTCATTAGCATTCTAGGTGCTCTATCAACTAACTGTGTTTGAGACAATGCACCTTTTAAAGATGTGATAGATTGATTATGGCAGAAATATTTGTTTGATATTTCTGAGGTTTCTTTTTCTGAAATTCCATGACAATTTTTATTGCCTGCTTTGACTCTTCTTTTACCTTTATACTGAGATTAATTTTCTGATGTTTCACATTCTCTTACTCATGGAGTCTTAGCAGCATAACTCCTATTCACAATGGCAGGTTGATTAGAATAAAGATTATAGTTGTGAGAATAAAATGTTGACTTTAGCATGGTTTTGTTAATTTCAGCATTCAAGTGGTTCCAATTTTTAAGTAAAATTAGAATTGTTAGTGGCTGCAATGAGAAGAATAACTCTATGCATGTGGAATAACACTGTCACACCTGCATAGACTTGGACCTAGAAAAGCTAGAAAGCAACTTTGCAGTAAGACAACGGGGAGTCCTGGTGGACAGCAAATTGACATGAGCCAGAAAGACACCCTTGAAGACAAGAAAACAACCTCCTGAACTGCGTTAAGAAGGGTGCTGCCAGCAAGTTGATGGAAACAATCCTTTCCCTCTGCTCAGCATGGTGAGACACTTTTGAAGTGCCAATTCCAGTGCTGGTTTTTCCAGTATGGAAAGAAAATGGAAATATGGACATAGTCCAGCAAAGGTGCACAATGATTATTAAGGTATTAGAGTATCTGTTACATGTGGAGATGCTGAGACAACTGTGACTGTTCATCCCAGAGAAGGGAAGGCTTAGGAAGGATCTTGTTAATGTGTGCAAATACCTGATGTGGTGGGGGGAAGGAGAGTAGAGAGACAGCCAGACTCTTCTCAGTGGTATACCAATTTAAAGAAGGAACACTGGGCACCAACTGAAATACAGGGAAATTTTCTTTAAACATAAGGGAAAAAACTACACATTTTCTTACTAACTGGACAATAGAACTGCACCAGGTCTCAGAGACATTTCGAAGTCCCCATATTTGGATATTTTGAAAATTGAACTTGACGTGATCTAGTTGACACTGATTTGAGCAGGGAGGTTATGCTAAACAATCACTAGAATTCCTTTCCAATCTCAACCATTTTATAAATCTGCAGTCCTATAAATTCACTACATCTGTTTTGTATTGCTAGTGCAATACAGATGTGAAGAAAGAAGGAAAGAAAAATCTGTATTCTCTAAGGTAAATAAATTATAAACTTATAAATTTATGGTAGGATATCTGTTGTAGTACTATAGGGAGTATAGAAACCAAACATAAATATGTACAATCCAAGTTACTGGTTTCTGTTCCAGTTGCCTAAAAATAACAATGTGTCACCCTTTGTGTTGCCATAGGGTATTCAGTACACCCACATCTGGCATATGTTCCTCAGGAGCTGTTTTCTAAGGAAAATCAGGCAGAGTAATGAAAAACTGTCTCAAAGTAGACCAAAAGCCGTTATAAGACAACTATATTGAGACTCAATATCTATGCTAGTTTGCTTAAATGCTTTACACCATGGTAGACTTCAAAAGAACATAATAAACAAAAAAGACCAATGGTCTGTCTAGCCTCATACTTTGTACTGGCAGTGGAAGAAGCTATATACAAAAAGCATTTTAGCTCCTGAGGTAGATATCTGTAATGGGTCAAGTAAATTTTGTAAAGTGCCTCTGTCCCACCACAGGTTATGAATGAAGGCTGTAGAAAGTAATCAAGTAGTACCTATGCTAGTTCTAGAAATTAATGATGAACTCAGCTCCGTATGATATACTTCTGAATTTGGTTGCTTGCCTGTAGAGATCTAAAACTTTTCTAAGTGCCTAAGCTCCCTTTTTAATTTACTGAGCACAAGAGCTTTCATTTAATCTTAAAGCCGTACCTAAACCAGGTGGGCTAAGTTTCACTTCAGAGTCCATTTACCATATTTCTATTGAGTGTAATAGGAGCTGAAATACAAAATTCACATATAGGCATTGGCTCCAGAATGTAGACGTATAGGGCTCAAATAATTTGCTATACATAGGCATTTGGTGCTACTTGAAATACCCTGAGATTACCTACTTCATGTTAACTGCACTTTCTTCTCTCCTGTTTGATATCCACATGCAAATATCTTGGGTACCCCAGGATATTTCTAAACTGTCATTGCATGCTAATGATTAGGCAGGAGAAGTGAGTTTTAGACTGAGATTCATTCAAAAAGGTATCAGTGCAGGTGGTATGTGCATAGCCTCTTGATGTATGTATGACTCATTCAGATGTGAATTGTAGTTAGATGTGAATTAGTCTGAGTTCCAGGTGTAGTCAGTGGAGACTTAAGTCAGTGTCGTAATTGAGTCTAGAGACCCATTCAGTTACTAAACGTGTGTCTAAATTTAATGTGAGAGGCATGGTTTTCCAGACTGTATTGACTAGATTGCATTGTGTATAGGGGAAGCTTAGACACCTAAATTTAGCTGATTCCAACAAATCCAACCTTTTGTGTGAGATGAATCTCAGCTGTTCTTGTTGNATATTTGTTTTGTCTTATTTTTTTTCCCTATTTTGTCTCCCTCTCCCCTTTCCCTTCCCTTGTCCCTTACTGGGGTGGTTTGGGGGTCCCTGTCTTGTTGTGCCTAGTATATAAATTTAATATATGTAAATATATATATATTCCTTCAATTTTCTCTTTCTGCTTTTTTTTGCCGTTTCGGGAGAGGGAGGGGGGGAATCTTTCTTGTGAGGTTTGGCTGTTGGCAAAGAGCCAACCCGAACTTTCACACTAAGATAATACTCATATCTTTTGGGAAATTTATCAGGCTTTCTTACCTATCTTCACATAACATTTTTCAAAGGAAATTTTACATTTTAAGCCTCATTTTTTACAGTACTAATTGAATAAAATTATCGGTTACGTACCTTCCTCTTCCTCCTTTTTTTGGTAGAACTGAAGTTAAGCACCCTATCTTTTTAAAGCACAGTTCTAAAGAAAGATTTCTCATAATGTTTCTGTTCTCTGATCAGTTTTCCTTCCTCCAGATATTTCTGTTAAGTAGTGAAAGTCTCATGCCATTTTGAAAGTTAACATGTCTTGAAATGAAGATGTTGCATTTTGCCTCTCTTAAGAATGTCCATATGGGATGTTCATGGAATCCAGGAGTTCCTTCTTTAAAGCAAATAGCTTGATGATATTTTGCTTTCCAGGAAGGAAATCCAGTCCTTTGGTAGAAAAAGTGTGTTATCTTAAGAAATACCCTTGTACATCAGTGTCTTCAGTGACCTAGTCTTGTCCAGAAACTAGATGCTCATTTTGTTTATTATGCTTATTTTATGGCTTTATCTTTTTGTTTTTCTCATATTTTATGTTTGCTTCCCCCAAAGAGAAATCCATGCGTAAGTAGGGAGGTTCCATGAATAAGATGTGAAAGTTACTTTATATAGGTAATGAATATTCTCTTTTCTTTCAAATATTTGCCTTCCCAAAGAATGCTTCCTGTTTTCATGCATACATTTGATCTGTTTGTGTTCATTAGGAGGAGAAGGGAGAGGAAAGATGAATTAAGTAGGTTGGAAACAAATAAGGAATTATATTTACAGTCTAAAATATATGTAAGTAAACCTTCTAGAAACAGGAGTAAAAGTTGAATCTTTTATTAGTCTAAAGTTTTATGCCTTTTCATGCTGATACAGGTAAATACATGTTAAAAGAAGATAATTAGGGAGAACAAAAATAATATTTTTATTATTTTAATTAACATATTAATTATAGGTATTAATATTAATAATTAACATATTGAATTTATTTATTCTTTAGTTGCAATGTGAAGGCATACCTTCTAGAGAGAATCCATCCGGATGCAGTAGAATCATAAGCAACCCCACTTAAGACATATTTACCTTTGTCAAGGAAAGGGAAATATGTACAAAATCTTTTCCAAAACCTTCCAAAACTTTCAGTTTTTTCCCATCTGCAAACAAACAAATAGATAAAGATGTAAATAAATCTTAACTCTTCAGTAAGGTCTGAAAATTTTGCAGCTTTGGCAAAAAGCTTTTTGATATAAAACCCATGCTACATCAGAAAAAAAAAAAAAGTTTATTTAGGAGCATCTGGTCACCTTTGGGAGAAAGTAGAAAAATATTTTCTTGTGTGTACCTATATATTACTTTTATAGCTTAATGAGTGTGTTTATAGCTAGATGATGAAGTATTACACAGCACAATAAGAACAGGTCTGGGTGTGAAGCAGCTGGTGCTAAGAACACAGTTTGCTGTGTCCCCACCTGTGGCAGTTGCTCTGGACTTCTGTGGTCCCATGGACTGCAGGCCCTTAGTTACTTAGGAATAATTCTGGTTTAATTCCATTCAAAAAAAAGGAATCCCATCCTTGTGCTTCAAAAGGGCTTCACAAGTGTGTCAAGTGGAGGTGGCTAGGTGATTCATATCAGAAATCCACTCCTGCAAGTGATTTTTTTTTTTCTTCATGGGACAAATCACCTATTATTTTAAAGAAATCTGCATTACTGAACTGCCATCAAAATACTGCATGCTCAAATATTCCTAGAATATTTATGGTGATTTTGAAGTTCTTCACTCGAAAACCACTCAAAAAGGTCATTTTCAATACCAGACATGAAATTAAATTCTATGTACCTGCCATTTAGGAGAAGGATTCTTTTTGCTCACTCGGTGATATGCTAAATTACTCTTTTAGATTAGATCTGTGTTGTCTTCAAGATCTAAAGAAAGTGCTTAAGTTCATTGAGAAAGATTGAATAACTTCTTTCTATTACTTTACTGTACTGAACTATTTCATTGCATAGCTATGCTTATTAAATAATGTCACAGAGGTAACTATTGAAGACATACCCTTATATAAAATAAATCATCAGTTATAAATGATTCATCCATCTAAAAGAACTGATAAAAACCTTCACGGCTTTATAATTGCATATTTTATAATCTAAGAGCCTAATAGTGTGCATGTTTATCACTTTACATGTCCATCATTTTTGCTCATGTAAAATATACATATTACTGACATGAGAATGTGATGGAATAATTGACGAGTTTTGTTGTTTAGCTTTTGCAAATTGTGAAAGAGCAATGGTCAATTACTGAATTTAAGGGAAAGCAATTAGTCAAAACATGTTAAGTTGTTGCAGTTTAAATTGTACTTAAAATATGCAAGCACATATTTCAATTTTTCCACAGACACTGTAACACAGCAAAGGCATGCAAAATTTTCAGTGGAGAAGCCAATACAATTTGGATGTTTTGGGGTTTTCTTCTTTGTTTAAGTATATTGGTTTTGCGAAACTAACAAAAGAGGCTGGTTTTAATTGTCAGCATTAATGCAAGATCCCTGAAACCTAGGCACTTAGTGTCATTGTGAGTGTGAATGTGATCTGGCAAGTACAGCATAGTCATTAACTAATGGATGGTAGCTATAGTCTTTCAATAAAAATGTGTAGGTGGTTAGTAGTACTGTAGTGTTACCAGTAATTTTAAAGTCATTTGTAGGTTAGCTTGTGAAGTTAAAAGTGTAATCAAAAATTTCCTTGCAGTGCTGCCTTTTTCAGCTGATTTAAGTGCAGATGCCTTGGATCATTCAGAAGAGAAACTGACTCAAAAATAATCACCCACACCACAGTGGATTAGTTATTTGAATGATAGTTTCAAAGTTTTATATTTCTTTTCATGAGAAATGAAAGGAATACTATAACTTAGTTGCTTTGTGACATTCCTCCAGGTCTCAATGTTTATTTATTTATTTTTATATACTACAAATTCTTTTTATTTATTATTAGTTTCCTATTAATGGAAGTCATGTATTTTTAGTTGTAAATAGGCCCTTTATAATATGAACCCCTACTGCATGAGCAGCTACACTTTTTGGAGACATTAATTATACATTTTGCAGAAGACTGAAAATATCTAACATAAGTTAAAGATGAATATAGGTCGCTGTGACAGCTGTAATAGATAAATATATGCATATCTATGCATACAGACATGCATAGATATAACACATTCTTCTAGGGTACAGAGATGTACAGATAATCTAGATGTTTACTAATGATACTGACCTTTCTCTACCCAACTTCCCCTCTTCATTTAAAGAGATAGTATGACATCTTAAAAATGGACATTGTTAAAAATAAGCTGATGCATCAGTGGTTGTGTTTTGTTGATACTCTCTGCAGCCTAATCAGACTCATAAGGTCACATTCCCAAGAAATTCTAGCTAGGAGCCTGTGCTCACATGCTCTGTTTCTGAATATATGGACTGCTGTGTTAGGCATAGGATGTCTGTTCAGTTCATCTTTGAGAAACCTGACTAAAATAGTCTCTTTAAGGCCATGAAAGTGGTGAAGAGCCTTGAAGGAAATCCCTATGAGGACTGGTTGGTTTGTTCAGCCTGAAGAAGAGAGGACTAAGGGGAGGCCTCATTGCAGTCTACAACTTCCTTTTAAGTGGAAGCAGAGGGGCAGGTACCGATCTATTCTCTCTGGTGACCAGAGGAAATGGCATGAAGCTGGAATAGTCTCCCCAGGGAGGTGCTCACAGCACCAAGCCTGCCAGAGTTCAAGAAGCATTGGGACAATGCTCTCAGGCATATACTGTAATACTTGGGGTTGTCTTGCACAGGGCCAGGGAGTTGAACTTGTATGGTCCTTGTGGGTCCATTCAAACTCAGAATATTATATTATGTGATTTTATGATTCTATGATTCTTCAACCCAATTATGCACTACTCATGCTTAAGTCTCCAGTCTATAATATGAGTCATGACTCCCAATGAATCAAAATACTTTCATGTTAAAAAAAAAAAAAAAGTAATACTTTCTATCCTGGAAATCTGACAACATTTTTGAGCTACTTTGTATAAATGGCAGAAGAGGTCACACCAAAACAGGGAATAGACTCAAAAAAGACAACTTTAGAGACACTTGGGAGTTTATCCATGCTATTTTGTGAACAATGACAATGTTATTATTAAAAAGAAAATAAATTACACTTCGAATGAAGTCTTGTTAAACAAAAAATAATGAAGAATCCTAGAATAGCCAAACAGTAAGTTGCTTTGCATGCTGTATTACCTTTTGGACTGAAGGATGATCCACAAGAACAAGCATGAATAAATAAAACCCCATCTTTATAAGAACACAATAAAAGTTAAAGAACCATTTAAGAATAATCATTTCGACCCTTTGGAAGATATCTTGGTACAAAAGAAACTCATGGTCTGCAGTCTTTCATTTTTCAATGAGCATTTTCTGTGGCCTTTTAGAAGTGTGCATTTCTTGCTTGCTTGTTTGACAAAAAGTGTATTCTGGTCTTCTGTCTAATGTAGTTTAACTGCTGTGGGTATTAATGAATTAATTTATTGAGCTATGAAGAAGAAGAAGCAGCAGCAGCTAGCCCAAATGCCTGAAAACCAGAAATCTTTACTGTTGTATGAATGCATGTTACAAAATGGATTCTCTTGTTCTTCATTGCTCAGTCATTGTCCCCTTCCCAAAATCCCCCAGATAACTGTTATCTCACCACTCAGGAATGCATGCAGTGTCCTGGAAGAAGCTTCAGGGAGTTTTCCTATTGGTCCTTATTTACTCTTTCCTATTGGTTGTTAACCCTAAATTTCTACTAGTAATAGTCCAAATTCCCCCGGCTCCTTCTTGGTGGTAGTTTGAGCCCCCCAAAACCTATATACACCCCTACCCATGATCAATAAACTTCCTCTCGCGTTCCTCTCCTGTGGTCTCTGTGTGTCTCTTTTCGGGGTCCGTGGGGACCACGTGGTGGGAGACAACGGGGGAGCACACCCCCTCCAGGTAATGGGCTAACTCCTGGGACCTGGAGACCCACTCAGCCATTGCAAAATTTTGGTATCACTGTATGTTGATGTGTGTCCATATCTCATGTCTTTCATTTAGAAATCACTATGGTTGGATTGGTGATAAGATAGAGTGCATTTTTTCAGTGGGCAGGTCCAGAAGTGACTGTTGATATTACATACTTTGTTGCACAAGTGTAGGAAAAGAAAAGCAGAGAAATTAGACTGATATTTTTGGAGAAGCACAGAAGAATGGCTTGGAAGGTGTCAGGTAAACTGCCAGCTGGATAGTTTATGCACAGTAGCATAGGCATTGTGAATGAAAAAATGGAGTACTGTGGAACTGACATCAGTATAGGTAATTCTTCCATGTACATTGAAACATTTTGGAACAATTCTGCACTGCTCAAAAGTTAGAAAGCTCTTTTATTTGTGGCTCCAAATTGTCCATGAATCATTCTGTCAACTGAATAAACTTGAAGGGAAGAATGGCTGTCCTCAGAAACTATGAAATTCCTGAACAAACTTGAAAACAACCCAAACAGAGATAGAAATTGCTTAGTTGGAGGAAAAGATGAGTGCCATGATGCTTAATTTAGCCTGCTTACTTTTGGTCTTTTCAAATGTTTGCCTATTACAAGATGACAGCCTACTCAATGTTACATTCTGCTACAAGGTATATGACATCTCATAAATCTGGCAGGACACTGACAGCAGTGCTCTACTTTTCTACCCTGCTTGCCCATTAAAACATGTATAATTAGGTCAAAGCTGTGAAAATGGGAGTATTATTCCTAGACCAGCCAATGGTGTTAAATGGTAATGATGCCAGATGTAATGCTTAAGAGCAGATAACACTGACCTCTGAAATGTATTGGAAAAAACATTTACATATTGCATGTTTCTACTTACAATAATGGTAGAATAAGAGCTGATTTCTGGTGGGGTTTTTTTGTTTTTTTTTTTAAATATCATATTTGCTTCCTCAAATGTGTATAATTCCTATACATTATTTTCAGTGCATCTGAAATTAAAGTATGGGATATGCAAATAAATCTCTTTAACATGTCAGGCATAGAAGAGTATATTTAGTCTTAGTAAAAAGATGCCATACTACTGTTTTGTTGTGAGGTTTTTTACAAGTAAGTTTGGTGTATATTGCATCATAACACGATTAAATGACCATTTCAATTATTTTACAACACGAAAAAATTCAAATCTCTTTTTCACTGGAACACATAAGTGACTTTAAACTTGGGTGTAGTGTCTACCAAAGTCATTATCACTGGTTTTGTTTTGATGGAGTTTATTCCATAACTTTGATAATTTAAATTAGCCAGTCACAGTCAAAAAAGATGGATCAGTGTAGCTAAGTGTACATCTCCACATGATACTTCAGTAAAGTCTCAGTTTAAAATAGCTGAGAGAGTACCAGTTAGGAAAAAAAACCAAAACCCCAAACTAAAATAATCCTAAACTTCTTTCTGTAGCTGAGGATCACCTTTGCTAATAATCTGTCTTCTGAAAGATTTGTTAAACTAGGCCTTTAATCTGAGTATCAATAGGCCAACCTGCAAGCAACTTGAAAATAGTACTTTCTACTGTAACATTTGGTTGTGCCCCATAATAGAAACTGACCATTTTTGATGGAGGAAAAAACCAATGATTTTCAGTGTTAGAGCTTTGTTTGTTTGCTTTTTCAAGGTGTTTTTCAGGCAAAACATTTGAGAAAAGTTGTCCTTAATTATCATTGTAAGAACATTTGTTTGATGATCAGAAATAAAAAATTAACTAGCATAGAGTTCTAAACTTCCAGCCAGAATGATCAGCTAATTATGAAGCCCTTGGCCATTTTACCTAGTAGGTTCTTTGACAAACTGTACTAATCTAGTAATTTATATTCAGCCATTCAAAGTGTAATACACAGCAAGTACCTTATCTACTGCCATCTCTTGTTTGCTCAAATCTTTTCATGTGCCTCTTACAAAACTTTACCACTTTATGCCCTTTCAACTCTTCCCAAATAATGCTTAATTTGTAAAGGTGTAGAAGACTTACCAGTTCTTCACTAGTATGTTAAGTGGTAAACAAATTTGGCATGCAAGAATTTCCCTGCATTAAGATTAATTCAATCATTAGACTAATGTTTGCTACTCTACAAATACCCATTTCAACCTATTGAACTTATTGTCTAATATCTCTGGGCACAGATATTAGAGATTCTGCTCATTATTACTCTGAACCTGATAAATAAATCATGGACTTAAATTGTTTATGTGATTGTTCCATGAACTTGTTTTAACTTTTCTAGCTCAAGTGTTTCAACTTGATTTTAAAGAGATAAATATTTCATTTTTCACATTTAATCTTGACTGTAAATCAGAACAAAGGAAACAAGTGTGTGTACTTTTATTTTGCAAAATACTCATATTTTTCAACCTAATGTTTTTTACTGCCCCCTTCCTTCCTTTTTTTTTTAAGTATGTTGGATGTGATTTTACAGACAAGTATTGGTTGTGGGTGCCCCAACCCTGGCAGTGGGGACTGCAGGGTGGTCTTTGTGAGGAGCAGCCGGGGCTGCCCCATGCTGGACACAGCCAGTGCCATCTGTCTCCAACCCACCCACTGCAGGACACAACTGAATCCTGCAGCCAAGACATTGGCATCTTGGGGAAAACTTACTTAAGAAAGGGTAAAAAATGGCACCTAACAGTGAGAAGTAAGGAAAAATGTGAGAAACATCCCTGCAGATAGTCAGGTCAGTGAAGGAGGGGGAGGAGCTGCTCCATATGTGGGAGTAGCTGCTCCAGACATGGGAGCAGAGATTCCTTTGCAGCTCTGAAGAAGGACACACCAGAGCAAAAGTATCTATATCTCAGGAATGAGGGAATGAAGTTCAGTCTCAAAAAAGGGGACAGTGAGTGAAAGGTGTTGGTTTTCTTTCTTTTTCTTTGTTTCTCACCACCCAGCTCTATTTTAATTGACAACAAATTAAATTTTCCCATATTTACGTCCATTTTGCCTATGGTGATAGTTGGTAATCAGTGTTGTCATCTCTATCTTAGCCCACAAGTGTTTTAATCTTACTTTCCTTCTTGTCCTGCTGAGGAGAAGAGAGAGCTTGCTTGGGCATCCAGGAGCAGGCAAGGCCAACCCACCATAGGTGGCAGTTTAAACCAGTTACCTAGGAGATAACAGACTTAAGAGAGAAATATTGTTCAATAGGTTCTCATCTTTACCAGTGATGATCCCAGTTATTATTATGGCCAGCTTTTAATCAATTCTATATTCTTTTACTTTCTAGATTTCCAGTGTCTCAGTTTCTATTTTGTCTTCCTGAGTCTTTTCTAGTCTATTTAGTCCATGCTTGCATATAAGAGAAATTCATCAGACAATAACTCTGTGACATTACCATACAGATATAAGTGAGGAATTTTGGCAGAAGATGTCATAACTCTTCTTGATTATGCATAATGAAGTTTTGAGAAACTAATGATGTTTTGAATGTATATATATTTGCATTTCAGAGACAGATCCTGTCATGTCACTGAGGCAACTCTCATAAATATAAACTTTCAGAACAGGACCTATGCTGAAAGAAGTACAGTTCTCCCCGTGCCTCCACCTGAGATTTTGTTCAAGCCTTTGCTTCCCAACAAAATCTTTCCATGTGGAACAGCAAGCTTTCTCCTAAAAAAGCTGTACTGTTCCCATCCAGAAAGGCAAGCTTCCTTAGTGATATATGAGAATATTGTTCAGTCATAAAACCAAAGATAATAAGCTGTGTCTCATCTATATTAGGGTCAGTGGGGAGAGGTAGCAGCAATAAACTAGAATCTATTAAACACAGATTGTTTTCCTGTTTTCTTACATGAAGAAGCTATAAAGAGAGTCTAAGTCAATTTCCTATTTCAGCTCCTTACCAGGGCTGTAACTATACCATTCAAATAACACACTTCCATTATATAAAGTTTTACTTTCCATATAGGTGAAAAGGGAGCCTGGGAAGAAAAAAAATGCAAAATTTGCCAATCCATTTTGTGCAATAGATGCTCTTACAGGCTCCAAATGACCTGTACTGTGCTATTGCTCACCTCATTGACACTGCTTCCCAGTGTTTTGGAGACGGCTTTACTCAGTGATACAGTACAGTAACACAGCTATGAAATATTCATATTAATTCTTAAAAGAATATTTTTCCTTTTAGTTCTTACAAAACAACAGCTATAAATAAATATAGAAGTCCTGTCATAAAACAAAATTAAGGTGCCAAATGCTATCTGAAACAGTGCTATGTTTTGAATTTGATCTGGCTTTCTCTTAATACTGTAAGAATTTCATTTTATTGCTTTATCATAACAAAAAATGTGGAATTTTCATACGTGTGGATTTTCTTTCTGGCAGTGGAGCAAGAGATATTGTAGATGTTTTGCAGTGTTCTATTTCCTTCCTTCCCATCTCAACTATAATGCATTTCCCTTCTGAATGGCTTATCCAGAAACTATGAAAATTAATTCTGAATATTACATAATGTATAACTAAACCTGAAAAATACATTTTAGAAAACTCAAGTCTTTCAATTCAGAGAGCACAAACCTTTTTAAGCCAACAATGCCATTATCATTTATTTTTCAGGTGAGTGTATTTTTATTGCATGCCTGTATCTGAAAAAGCATTCAGATTTTTTTTTTTTTGTCCCCTAAAATTACTACTTGGACATAAAACTGTGAAAAGCTTTAAAGGAAAAACTGTAAACAGCTGTCACAGAATACGCTGACAAGGTTTTGCTTGCAATCATTTTTTTCAAAGTACTGTAAGAGACTCTGCTTATGTTTCCATTATAGAGAGCCTAATTCTGTACTAAATAGTGTGTGCATCTTTTGTCCCTGGTGCTTTATTATTTCATCCTTTGGATCTATTTTTCACTTGGTTGAATAGTCAACTATTTAACATGAATTCAGATAACCTTTGAAAATGGCTTTTCCTGATATTTTGTATTCAAAATCTGTTCTCCAAGTGCAAGCAACAACACTCTTGAGNCAGTTTCTTACATCACTTCCACCTGTTTGGTCAACTGGAAATCGAGATGTAGAATACAGTGAGCAGAATAAAGAGGTGAAAAAAGCCCAAATCCTGTAGTAAATAAGACATAAATGGAGCAGTTTGGTCAGTGTGCCAGGTTTTGTGGTGTTATAAAAGAGCTTTGACTCATTATAGTACATCCCATGGGTCAGTGTCTCAATTCTTACAATGAGTCTCTTGAGACTTAGTCATCCACTGATCAGAAGTATTCTTTAAGCATTCATATTGATGCCTCAGGGCTTTTTGATTTTTTGATTTTTAATTTTATAGATTTTAGAAGTTAGTGTAGTTTTAATGTACTAGTAAAATAACTTCAGTAGCTTAATGTTTACACATACCAACCCCATCCTATACCAGTCCCTCAAAACTCCAGTAGCTGTTTAGTCTCCATTTCAAGGTAGAATTGCAGAGAAGCACCATGAGGCCTGCACCAGAAGATAAAGATATGGACAGAAGGACCTCCAAATCTGGAACTCTGGAAGGCCTCCAAGGACCTGACGTGCTGTGAGGAAGATGAGGACAATGAAAGAGGGGTCCCAAACCCCCAGACTCAATTCCCAACAGGGTGTACCCGAGGTGGAATGGGGCAGGACTGGGGGGAATAACAGAATGGGATTGGATGGACATTATTATAAAATCTTGGAACCTGGGAACTTTGGGGTGGGGATCCTGTGGATATGTATTCCTGGAGCCTAGAGGTTCATTAAAGCCTCTGCTCTCCTTATCTTATCTCCTACTAAATTTGCCTGGAATTTTTATTCCTCAGTCTTTAAGGCATCAGTATAGATGATGCTGAAATCCATCTAATTGTTTTTATTATTATCATAGTTTAGCTACACTGGAAGATGCTTTCTGTCTGCTTCAAAATGTAATTTAGAGGTGAATTCCTGAATATACCATTTACAGAAAGATTCTGCTCAGTTGTTTGAGCTTTCTATGTAAATTATGAACTCTGGAGATATCTCTTCCCATCAAATGAACCTGTACTTGTTAAATAATTTCTTACGATATAATGATGTAATTAAAGGTAATATTACAGCTGTCATAGGAACAGTATAGAAGTGTAATTAGCTAGTGCCATCAGGATTTGGCAAAAGTGTTGTCTGGTTAGTATAGCAATCCTCTTTTAGCACAAGGTGTTTCTGCAGCCAGAGTTCTGCCATAACAGGCTAACTTCTGATAGAAGATTGATTCCAGCTTTTGATTTTCATGGTATTCATCAAACAGGATGAATCCTGAGCCATACAGCAAAAATAGTTTCTGATTCCCAGCAAGCAGTTAAAATGGGATTATAGTTTATCCAGGCCTGATACATGACCATGACCACGTAATTCCCTAATTATAATTGCTTAGCGTGTTGGGCTTTACATGAAGTTCAACCTTCATTTCAGTCAAAACATTATTAAAATAAATCAAAATTTACAGATCAGAGATTTGAAAAGCATGGTGCTTGTAACTGAGTCTTTTAAAGCATTCAGTTTATTGCTTCACCTGTTTGAAATTTAACTACAGAGGAATGGCACTGGATTTTTAGTTAGTTCAGGCAAGTAAAGCTTTTTCACATGCTACTCCTTCTTTACAGAATTTTGCAAAATACACTGTTGTCTTCATTGAGACCAAAGACATGCTAACCACTGAAGATGGATGACAGAATCAGCTGAATTGTGGTGCATGAAAAGAAAAACATTTCTTTAACCTCTGACAAGTGTTATATAAAAACATAGCTCATGATGCTAAGAAATAGCATGCTTGCCTTTGTGGTGAGTGCTGATGATCAAAACAAGAGACCTGAAGATAAAAAAAGGTATTGTATCTGTGGCTACATGTTATTTGAGATTTCTGTATTCATAATATGCTGAGGATAATGTGTCATATATTTTATTTGCTTCTGATTTAAATTTGTTGTCCTCCCTGCCTCCTCCCACTCCACCCCCCCATTGTGTGTGTGCTTGTATGTATGTATTCCTGAGGTTCTCTCCTTTGAGTGTAAAATGAAATAAAAAGTAATAACACTGAAAAGCCGATGGGCAAAAATTGATTCATAAATGAGAAGGTGGCATTCATCTTGGAGCTCTTATTGGAAACCTAAATCTCAGTAAATTTGTAGCCTAAGGATACAATGGGCTTAAAGGATTTCTGTCTCTGAAGAAAAATTAGAACGCCTTTGAGGTAAGGTAAATGGAAAAGGTTGTTTGGGCAAATGTGGAGCTCTAGCACTATTAAATGTTAAGCACCATCAGGGGGTATCTCAGTCATTAACAAGAATGGCATGTTGAAGATTGTTTCAAGCAGGAGAAGAGTTATGGATGGTTATGTGGAGGTGGCACAATGCCACAGGGAAATTATATCAAGCAAAAAGAAGATTTTTAAAAACATATTGTGGGAAAAATCCTACTGAAATAATGTCCTTTCTTTACATTGCCCAAAATAACTGTATGTTGTCTTTTAAATGAAGCAAGTATGGGGCACTAACTTTGAAGTCCTTTCTACAGCCTTGTGCATACCAGTTCCCCTTGATCTATGGCATATCTTGTCTTCACTTGCAGTGTACCTTTCTTAATCCAAACATAAGCATGTTCACTTCAGATCCAAGTAGTTAACAGTCTTGATTGACTTGGAAGTGTTTTATGGGCCTTGTGTGTTAGTTTTGTGTATAATTAAAAGGGATCTCAGGGGTTCTGTAGGCAGCCAGTACGTTAAGCTATCTGGTGTGAGAAAAATGTGTTGCTGTCTAGGGAAGGAAAGATTTAGGAGCCAAGCTAGGATCCCTGTTTCAAGCCAACAGAGTTTGAGAAGTGAGCAGACATGAAGTGTTATATCCCTAGGCAATAGCTACCAGCTTTCTCATTGCACTAGCACATCCTCCTGGCTGCTCTGCAAAATGGCCCTGAGATTAGAAGCTCTGTAGGAAGCTATCTGTGTTCTCACAGCTGGAAATATGTTGTTAGGATGACAGCAGCTACATGGAAAGAGGGTATTAAGATATTCTTCAGCATCAAGAATATTTTGCTTTCCCAGTTTGCCTTAAGGTATTGCTTAGAGAGAATAGCAGGTAGTGTGGTATCTGCTGTAATCCTATTTGAGAGTAAATAGTGAGAAATACCATAAGTTTATCCTCTAATGTATAATGTACAATAAATTTTACTATGGGGCAATACATTTTTCTGTGGGAGGACCTTAACACTTTACTCATAGAGTCATCTTTAGTTTAATAGAGAAATACACTTCCATATCTTCACCCCTTCCTATATAATTTGTTATCATGTAATACCCTTGCAGCTACTTGCATTGGGTTTATATGGAAAGGTTTTCTAGGGGGGGAACTGCAGGGATGGATTCTGTGAGAAGATACCAGAGGCTTCCCCCCAGTTCCACCTGGCTTCAAGACAGATCTGCTGGTGGCTAAATCTGAGCCAGTCAGTAACATCAGTCATCATCATGGCTAGGCTTCGTGAATGAAGATTTGGGAAGGGCTCTACCCACGCTTGCTGCAAGCGCGCTGGTGGCTAAAAAGGCCAATGCGAGATAGGCAAGTCTGGTTGCAAAAGGCACAGTGGAAAGTCTCCTCGGGCGGTATTGGCGAGGCATGACTCTTTCCACGTTGTCTTTTTTCTTCGAGACTGATCCTGCGTGAGATCTCAAAGGAAGATAATATTAGTAGCACTCTGTGAAAGCATTTAAGAAAGGGTAAAAAAATTCTGTGTGACAGAACCTGTGAGATAGTAGTGAGAACATGCAAAAGAACCACAGATTAGTGAACAAGGAGGGGTAGGAGGTGCTTCAGGACCAGAGCAGATTTCCCTGCAGTCTGTGGGGGGTCCATGGTTGAGCAGATATCCATATTGCAGCCCATGCCAGATCAGGTGGATGTGCCCTGAAGAAAGCTGCAGCCTGTGGAGAGCCCTTGCTGGAGCAGGTTTCTGACAAGATCTGTGACACTATGGGAGACTCTTCAGGTTAATTCATGAAGGATTGCACCCCATGGAAAATACCAATGCTGGAGCATTTTTTGAAAAAAATGAAACCCAAGGGATCTATGATGGAAAAAATCATGGAGGACTGTATCCTATGTGAGGGATCCCACATTGGAACAGGGAAAGTGTAAGGAGTCCTCCTCCTGAGTAAGAAGTAGCAGCAGAGACAATAGGTGATGAACTGATCACAGCTCCCACTCCCTCTCCCCCTGCACTTCTGGAGGGGAGGAAGTGGGGAAAAAAAAAAACAAACCAACAAACCAACAAAAACTGGGAGCGAAGTTGAGCCTGAGAAGAAGAGAGGGCTGGAGAGAAGGTGGGTTTAGATTTGTTCTTACTTCTCATTACCCTACTCTGTTTAAATGGCAGTAAATTAAACTAATTTCTGTAAGTAGAGTTTGCTTTGCCTGTGATGGTAATTTGTAAGTGACCTCCCTGTCCTTATCTTGACCCATGAGCTTTCCATTGTACTTTTTCCCTCTGTTCTGTTGAAGAGGGAGAGGGATAGAATGGCTTGGTGGGCACCTGGTAGCCAGCCAAGGTCAACCCACCATACTACTAAAATCAAAGGTTGATTATTTATAGGGGAGTTGACAACAGTGTAACCTTTTCATTTCCTTTGAATAGTCATTAACAACTGTGCAGCCCACAGATTGCAAGGTCTTATTTATCTTGCTGTTGCTGTACACTGGAATTTTTACTGTTCTTTTTTATTCAACATCTTTAGTTGTAATTCTATTTAAAATATAGTTTTGGTCCCCTTTATAGTGTTCTGAGATATGTTTGATCCCTTTAAAATGACACAGGGGATAGAAGATTTCATCAGATGACTTAATTTTTGTCTATTCTGATCCATAATTTTTGATCTAAAGCAGAATAGAAAGCTCCTCCTATGTCATTTTTTGTTGTTGTTTGGTTTGGGGTTTTTTTGGTTTGGTTTTTTTTCTTTAGTTGGTTGGGTTTGGGTTTTTTTTTTTGTTTGTTTGTTTGTTTGAGGGTTTTGGGTCTTTTGTTTGCTTTGTTTTTGTTTTTGTTCTGTCTTTGGTTGCAAATGACAGGTATACTTTAGACCAGATTACACATACAGTTTTAGGTACAGTTTCTGAGATTACCATTTACTGTGTGAATGCTTTTGTAAGTATTGTGTCTCATTATTTTTTTCTACAATGCTAATACTATTAGACAAAAAGAGAGATATTAATAGAAACAAAATGACACTGATATGCCAACTGAGGTATGAGCTATCATAAAGCACTGAGGTAGTGGCTTCGGGTCTGTCAGGCACTTACTGATGTCAAAAGTGAAAACATCAGTCCTGAAGGAGGTTATTGGTAAAGGGGATAATGTGCTGGACTGTGACCCAGATTATCACAAGTTTTTGCAGATGAGGTGCACCTACATATATCTTGGAACCTTCTCTACTCAAATAAACAACTTATTATTGATAGTTTTTATTGAGAGTTTTAATTAATGTAATTTTGATTGCCAACTAATACTGTAGAATTGAATGTAAATTCATGTTGAGAAATGTGAATAATTGAATCTTCAAAAATTGCCATTATATTGAATCTACATAGACACCACAGTTATGTAGAAGTCTTTTGATAGTATTGAGCAAGGAAAGAATACACTTTTTTGATATAAGTATGAAAGAACCTCTTATTAACAACATTAATATAAAGCATTGTGCATGTTCAGAATATGTAAACACCTTGGCAAAGTAGAACATGAAGGCTTAGCATGACTTGCAGTGTAGTAGCAAGATGATGGATAGGTAAATGTGACTTCATTCACTCATATTTCATCTAATATTGTTCAGAAGAAATTCAGCTTCAAGGAATGAACGCATTTTCAGAAACTGATAACACAGAAAATACTTATAATCATGCATATAGAAAATGAATGTGGTACTTCACTGGATTTCCTAAGCTCTTTTTAGTGACAAAATCATTCTACAATTCTTAACCGGCTTGCTCAGGGTATTTAATGTCTTTAAAAATTAAAACTCATTAGAACTATTTCATATTTAATACAAGCCTTAGAGTTCAGGGACTAAAAGGCTGTGAAAGAAAAAGATCAGTTTCAGACTAAGATGTTACTCCACTAATCTTGCAGAAACAGATTCAGGTGATGTGAACTTTTATACAGTTTGCACTGAAACATCAGTTGGCAAGAGGAATTAAAGATAAAGAAATGCGTGCAAAGCCCTGAAGTGTTGGATTCATTCCTTAACTAGAAGTTTTAGGCTACAAATTTAATGCATAGTTTCTGAAAATGTTAAATATCTTACATATTAAGACTACTTAATTCAGATTTATCAGTAGGAGTTTTGGAGGCCTGCCACATATAAAGTAAAGCAAAAGAGGTAAGCACTCCCGTGGTGTTAAGAGGACCCATCACTCAAAACCATTTCTGCCTAATTTAAAACCATAGATTTGCACACTGAAATCCTATGGAAGATTTGTGCTTCATTCAAAAGTTTACATTAATCCCAGAATAAATTGTCCCAATAGTATCTGTGTATAGCACGAGACACTTTTGCCTTGTCTTTTCAGAGTTTGAATTAAAATGCCTGCTAAAACCAATTGAGGCCATTGCCTGTTATGGGATTTTGTTAAACTGTGATTATTGAATGTAAACAACAGCAATATCAAGACATTGTTATTAATAATAACATGGTATCTGTTTCTTCCAAGCAAGTGTGATATTGATTGATGAGGAATAGCTAGCTGTAGAGCAAACTTTAAATTACAGTATTTATTATGAATATGACTTACAATTCATTATTTAAGGGATACATTTTGTCCTCATTTACAGTATTGAAGTTCTCTGGAGTTGGACATGCTCATTAACAGAAAAATGAAACTCAATTTAAAAGTTTCACGATTCATATTTTGAATAAAGGTGTTATTACTGTGAATAGAGTTTATAACACAAAGCATGTGTAGAGAAATCAGACACTAAATTTTTTTGAACAGTTAAACATTTAGATAAATTTTTAATTATTTTATTTATGAATAAACAAACATAAAGGAGAACTTAGGCACCTATATTTGATATGAGGGTACATGATTATGCCATTTACAGACCAGTTTTCCCAGGTTTTGATACAGACACCGGTTAGAATGTTCCACAGCTCTGTTACTGTATCTTATTTGTATATCATAATTTCCTTTGTGTGCCTAACCATTAGTTAACAGTACTGACTGATACCCTGCTGACATCTTAGGAGACAGCAGAGGCATATACCTGATCCCTGACAGCTGAAAATGTAGAAAATTACTTTCCACAATCTGTATGTAGCTCTCACTACAAAAGAACAGCATTCAAAGAGTCAATATACTGAGGAAAAGTATGCCTAAGATCAGGAGTTAGAAATGGTCAGAACAAAGATTTTGTGCATCACTAAACTTAATTGTCCATTTGCAATTCAGATTACATTTCCTTATTGAGGCTGTGATTCACAATTAAAAATCCAGTTCTAAGATTAAACATAAATAGCTTTGTGAACCTGAATTTGTAGCTGAGGCATTAATAATGCTGGGGAAAGAAAATAAGGAATGTTTGGTTTTACATAGTAGCCTATTAATGGAGCATCACACAAGACTGGAGGAGATTGCTTTGAGGATGGAATGCAAACTTCGTTGCATCAGATAAATGAATATTGAAAGGTTCTCCTGAAATACGTGGAATGCTGGAGTCTTGTCCTACCACAGGAAACTGCCTTCTGTATGCTTACAGAGACCACTGGACACATTATAACCATAATGATATAATGTATAAAAAAAAGCTATAGGAGTAGTACCAGCCTATCCTAATCCTGCTTTTGGGATACTTTTCTGGGTTACCATTTTCACTTTGTGTGGAAATCTGGAAACCAAAGTAGAGAAGAAGAATTGAGGGAATTGGTAGAAAACAAATGTTTTCAACAAGGTAATAAATGGGGACAACCAGTGAAACCTTCCCTAAGTGCAGAGAAGATACAATTATAGAAAGAGATTTCTTTGTAGTCTACCTTCATGAAACATAGATTGGACAGCCCACTGACAACAGTGACATAGTTTCATGATAGATGTATAGTAAAGCCTAGTTATTAGTCTTGGTCCAAAAACAACCTGTGGGAAGATTCACTGCACTGGAGAGAGTGATACAGGAATCAAGGATTTGAGGGTGCAAACTGAAGAGGGAGGGTTCAGAATCAAGAATAAGAACTACAAATGCAATAGGCAGAAAATTTCAAGGCCGTCTACAACTTTCAAGATGTGTTCATGTAGCTCTTTCTTGGAGGCACCCAGCTGCTCAGGAGACAGAGCAGACATGAGTAGACCAGAATTAGTGTCCTATGTGCATAGCATCCAGATACTACCTGGGGAATGACTGTTCCCTCTAACCTTCCATCTGCAGGGAGACAATGATTTTTTGGTAGTCACACATTAAATAGTTCAGGTAAACAGAACTGAAACATTTTTTTTGGCTGTTTCAACTCATTCAGTTCTAGCCACACCAAGCTTCTCTGTGGGCTTCACTTCAGTGAAGAGAAACAGTAAGGATGAAAGAAATCTGGGATGTTCACTATTTCCTTTGTAAATATCTCTTTTAGGATAAGAGAAAGCTTTGCAGTCAGTGTAGAAACCTGCCAAGGAGGTCAGAAATAGAACTCAAAATTATACAACACCCTAGTTTTGCTTTTTACAGTTGGGGAGAGAAGAGGGTTTAGTCATCAAACTATAATCTCATTAAGAAACTAAATAAAAGTTCAATGTGGAAATTGATCCATTTGATTTTTTATAGTTTCCTTTGGGAAAAGTCAGAATTATTATGCCATTATATTATAGTTGTGTCATTTTTTCTTTGGATTGTTTTTATGTTTTTTGGTTTAGGTTTGGGCTTTTTTTTTGGGGTGGGGAGGGAGGTTTGTTTTGTTTGGGGTTTTTTGTTTGTTTGATTGTGGTTTTTGGTTTTGGGTGGTTTTTTTTTTTTTTTAATGTTGCCCTTTTCTGGTTTAGATTCATGCCCACTTCATCTTTTGCTTGAATTTAATCCCTAAAGCTTTTTAATTTAATATGCATTTATATAATCTTTTTATTATTGAGCATGATTTGGATACCTTACTAGGCACCATCAAAGTTTGCTGAACTTCATAAATCTAAGTTTGTAAAGAGGCAAAACTTCTTCTCTGTAAACATTTTTTTTT
>VXBX01001280.1:41977-52786 GCA_013400415.1 Scytalopus superciliaris | reverse complement strand
AACCACTAGGTCATCCTCTACTATACAATTCAAGCGGAACACCCAATCTTAGTAAAATATGAAAGCAATCTCCTGTTGCTAGAACAGGCTGCTTCTATTTCTGTTGTATGGAACTCTACAAGCAATCAAATTGCAGACATGAGCTATGACACACTGCACCTCATGTGTTCCATTGACAGAGGCTGGGGAACCCAACTCCATGAAACATCTGTACAGGAATGTTATATTCCCACATAGGCAAACCTTAACCTTCAAGCAAGAATTAAAAATTAACCTTAAAAAAGTAGTTGCACTGAATTTTTATACTATGGGCAATATACTTTTATGCTTGTAAAGTAAATTTGAGATCGGCAAAACCAATCCCAACAGTGCTTGCAGTGTTTTCTTCTTAGAGAGGTTTAGTTGCACAATATAAAATACAACAGAAGAACAAAAGATGAAAGCATACATAATGATACACTTTTATAATATTCATATGATTAGATGGAAATTCCCCAAGTTATTTCTGTACTTCCTCATTTTTTTTTAATGCAACAGCCAGATTCTACTGAAGTTTTCTGTTTTTCTCAGAAAGTTAAAAGATTTTTGTTGCACTTTGTGAGTATTTAGGAAGGTGTATATTTTTGTATTTTCTTTCCTTTGTTGAATCTGCTATACTTCATAAATTTCTTTGACTTTCTGCTTAAAAAATATTAAGTCAAAATATTGGTAGCAATTTTTTTTTAATCCTGCAGATGATAAGTATAACATAGATGACATTTATTACTTCCAACAACAAAATATAGAGGTAAAGACTAAATGCAATATGAACACAGGGAGGATATGCATAATTTTAAATCTAAAAATTGGCTCATGAACAGTGGGTTTACAATATCTCAAGCTGGAATAATTTAGTTATTCCTGGACATATGCAATATATCTTTACATGTAAAACCCGTTTCAATTTTGCCATCTTATGAGCTTATTAAAAAAAATAAATCTTTGAACGATTCCTTTCTTGACTATATGTTATCATAAACTCCATTTTATCAACTAGTAAATGATTGGAAAATGCTCTGACTAATAATTTTATAGTAGTAATTGTTCAGTAAAATAGATCTTCCTCTAAAGTTCTGGCAAGGATTTAGAAACATAATCAAAGCTATTAAAGATTGGAGAAAATATAAACAAAGAAAAATAATTAAGAAGCAAGAGGAGAGATTTTGTAGTAATAAAAATGTTTTCATTGAACATTTTCCTAGTAAAATTTAGCTATTTTTATTTTAATTATGTGTGGAAACTCTTTTTGGTAACCATGCTACATTTGCCTTGCATTTTTTATTTAAATAGCTCCTTTTCTCCAAGTATTTAATGCCACTCAAGATAGTAAAATTGAAAAGTAGTTAGGCTGTGGCAAAATAATTGATGTCCCTTTAGGTTTGCCTCATGAGGATGCTCACATAATAACCTGAATCCCCTTGATTTAGGTCTCACAGTTTAACTTGTCAATATGTAATTATGGTTCCAAAACAAAACAGATTACTACTCAGTTTTATTGAGGTTTCAACCAAGCAGAATGGAGTGGAAACACCCAAGGATGGTAAATAGGATTGTCCCATTAATAGTTTTTTTATACAGTGACCCCTGGGCACTGGGACTATATTTGTGTGTATCAGTTCAGCTATCAGAAAGAAGAATGCCTTTCAGAACCCCTAGTTAATCTAAAAGGACTGGAACTTTAATTTTGATTACCACTAATAAGTTTAAAAAGCCATGGCATATTTTTTGCATACTTGCTGTTTATCTTTCTTTAGCACTTGTTGGAAATATCTTCCTAGGCAGACTGGCTAAATAACTATCTACAGATAACTTTTTTGTCACACTAAAGCATTTTCTGCTACAGATTATAATTGATTTTTAAAAAAACATTTTATGATGACTTAACATCAGTATGATTATCAGTAGCAGTGCAATTTCCCTCACAAAGAAGAGGGGATCAGTTAAGGTAACACCTCTTCTATTAGTATGTTTTTAGCAACTCAGCAAACAACATGGAAAATGTTCATGCATTCTCAGTTCATCCTCACCTCCAGTTTGGCAAGTGGATCTATTTAAGGCCAGCAAAGAGAAGTTGATAAAGCGATTATACACAGTGAAGTTGTTAAGGGCTTCTCTTTGCTGTACTTTGATAGGTTAATGTGCCTTTTATTAAACCAGTCTGTTTTTAAAAGGATAACCACAGCAGTGAAAGGCAATCAAATATACACTCTTTTTTTCTATGCAATATCTATCAATAATTTCATTTTTATTCATCTGGGAAGCCTGGTGTCTCAATGAGACTGTATTCTCTCCTCCAGTCTCTGCCAGCTGAACCACAGCTTTTAATGCTGAGGACTCAAGGAGCTTCTCATAGGAGAAAAATTCCTGCTATTACCCAGCAACCAAACTTGAATACCAATGACAAGCATCAGTCAAACACTTCAAAAATCAAGAATGTATGTCAGTAAAATTATAATTGTGTCATTGCCATTGCTGACATTGACTCATGAGCAGTTGTCTTCAGGTGGCTTGACAAGCTATAGTTTCAGCTAGCAAATGGCTGGTTAGCAGAATATGCTTAAGGAAAGTCTATCAGAGCAGGTAGACAGGGAGTAAAGTGAATTGTGTCAGGCATATCCAACTCTATTTTGACCAACTTTCATTGGAAAAAAGCAATCCATAATCTTCCAGGTCCATAAAATCACATTAATAACTGCTCAAGTGTTTGTAGTTTTCATTTCCACATTCAGTTTACCTGAAAGTTTTGTGGTTTTTACCATCCTACAAATTCCTGTTATACTGAAGTTAGTAGAGTACAATTTCAGATGTGCTGCCACTTATAGTAAACAGTAATAATACATACTCAACTAAAGCATTCATTAAATAACAGAGATGATGAGCATCTGTCCTACTTTTTAATGGAATAAATCCGTATGAAGGACAAAAAAAATTGTATGGAGAGCACTGTCTTTTAAATAATTGTTTTTATTTATGGGCTAGTTTTGTTTTATGTAAGTAAAAACATTATAACCAGGACCAAAGGGGTTTTTTTAGCTGCTTTCTACTTACTAATTAAGAGAATTTTGCAAACAATTCAGTTTAACCAGATATTGCTGTGTTCTTTGGTTGAATGGAAAAGCTTTCTATTTATTGATATTCCATAGGCACTTACTTTTTAAAAATCTCATATTGTGTTTAAGATGTTGCATTTTTTCCCTCTGCATACAACTCAATAGTTTTCATTTATACAAATATAATTATATGCACACTGAAGACAGAATGATTTGAACAGTTAAGGAAACAGGAAGGAAAATATCCTTTTTAAAATACAGGTCACATAATAGGTTGGTAAATGTGATTTTTTTCTAAGCAAATACTTAAGTTTAATGGACAAAGTATAGTAAACACCGTATTGTGTTTGGTTGCCCTGGTAATAGCTTTATTCTTGTAGCATATAAAAACATGTAGTGAGGTTACTTGGAAGTAATGAAACTTGCTAGGAAATGCATGACAATAAATCTACAGATATAAATTATAAGATTACTTTAATAAAATCTGCTCTACCTCCTTCTCAAATTCTTTTAAAATATTGGATTTATACCTATCCCTAGTACATTTTCTCTAAGTTCCCTATCTCCAATTTCCTTGCATTTTAAAAGAAGTGACATATGCTAATATTTTCCATTCTTTGATTAGGAAGAAAAAGCTACAGTAGGGTATTTGAAGGAAAAATAGACGTTTGGAATTAGGGTTTATTTTCTCAACTGTCATCAGCTTTATTGTTTGGCTGTTTTGGCCTTTAAGCAGACTGACTATCTTAACAATGATTTCCAATGCAATGTTAATACTAATAAAGTTTTAAACCTGATATTACACTGAATAGAACCATACTCCATGGAAATTCATAGTATTTTTGTGAGAAGATACAAAGGAAATTTTCAGAATCTGTGAAGAAAGTGTTACCTAAACAGAGTTTCATCTGTGATTCTCAATCTTATCAAAAAGGGAATCCGTATTGCTATTCAAATAACCAAGTCATCACAATATGGATATTCACTTTAAAAGTTTTATGATATTTTTTTAAAAAATAAACTCAAAAGGGGAATTCTGGATTTAAATATGGTTTCAGGAAATACACTTGAAACTTTATGTTGTATGTCATTGGATTAGGTTCCTTTAAAATTCTTAATGTTTCACCAGAAGGCTATCAGAGATTTTTGTATGACTAGTGTTCTGTAAACCATTTACTGCTTGTACTGCCATCATCCTCTGAATGCTTTTTTTCCTCAGGATTTTAACACTGCCTTGCTAGGGATCTTCACCACTATCACCCCTTCCAAAATGATCTCTTTCTGGAGTTTGTGTTTTCAGACCATTCCTCCTGCCGCCCTCTCTCTAAGTTACAACACAAATTCATTTTGATTAAGTCACTGAATTTAGTGTCCCATAATTGTCAGAGTACTTGAAGAGTAGTATATATGTCTTTGTATTCTTGAGGTATGGCAAAAAAATGCAAAAGGTGTATGCATAATTGGTAAAATAAATCCTAATAACCTCTCATTTAATCCCATCTTTTTCTTTCTGCATAGTTCTTGTCTTTGGGCACCAATAGATATTAAATGCCTTCTTTGTTTAAGAAATCTAGTAATGTACACTGCAGTTAATTTATCTGGGAACAATTACTCACAGGGACTTAGAAGAGACCATTACTACTTCTGTCCTCTTGCTGGGGGGCACACAAAGTGAATGTGAGTGACAGCGTATTCAGTGGTGGTGAGAGGTTTCAGTCGATGCTCAGACGTGGCCCTCCTCAAAACCCAGAGGATGCAGAACAGGCACAGAGATACACAACTGACAAGAAACTGTCCCTGTCAGTGTTTGTGTAATGGAAATGTCTTATGAGAGCTGCTATTGTGAAGGTGATTTTATAGTAATACACAAAGTATTATGAAGTTATATTAATTCCAAATGCTTCTGTTAGCAAACTTTTTGGGGCTTTTTTTTGAGGAAAACTTGTACTTTTGTAATTAAATGCCTGATCTTATGTAGGTGTTCTGTTCATCTGGAACTGTCTTTTCTGTAGGACATCTACAAGTTTGAACCAGGAGGAGATTTGATGCCTGTGAGAGTATTAAAATCTATATAGTCTGTTTGAACAACATATAAATTTATTTTGCTTTCAATTTCATAATTTACATGAGAACTTTTCTGTTAGATAATAAGAGTTGTTTTTCTACTGCCTTCAGGTGTTTTCTCTACCACTGTCTTATTGACAGATTTCTCTGTAATCCCTAACACAAAATTAAAATCGACCTGTAAACTGAAACAAGTGTTAAGCGCTCAATTCACACCTCACTAACACCATTTTTTTCTCCCTATCCTTTATTAGAATACAAATATTCCTTACTAAGAACTTCAGTGAAATTATAAAGTTCTTCAATGTTAGACTGCAAAGATAGGTTGTTTTATAACTTAGTATTTCCATAGGTAACCTCTACCCTAACATTTAACTGTGGTCAAGAGAGAGAGAGCTGTTGATTTGCAGCAATACAATAAGCTTCTGCTTCTGTAATAGCAGCAATATATAACATTCATAAATTACAGCAGTATCATCTCTGCTGCCAGCCCATAACTTCTGTTGAGTACAGCCTGAATTCTTTCAGAAATCTTCTCCCCATATGAATACCATAGCCTGAGGTCTAAGTGCCATTTAGTCTCCCAGGGAACTTTTCTTATGTGTCTAGTTTTAAAAGCAGCTTTAAACTGTTTCAGTCCTTTAAAACTTTGTTGTTGTTGTTGTTATTTTTTCTTCCCTCTTCACTTCTTTTCATTTTTTTCAGCACTGTAGTGCTGAAGAATTCCAGGTCTAGATGTATCATTCCAATACCACACTCACTGTCTATACTTATGCTGGCCCTGTTTAAGTGCTAGACCCTCTGTGCTCCCTGATTGGCCTCTGTATATCCATATTCGTGCTCTGTAAAAAAAAAAAAAAAAAAAAAAAAAATAAAAAGGAAGAATGAGAGAATCATGCAAGGAAGATTAAATAAAAGGGTGATTCAATACTGGACACTGCTGTGCAAGCACTGAAAAGTGAGACAAGCCTGGGGTGCAGAGGGTTCGCAAATATAAAATTGAGGCAGTTATTACTGTTTTGCAAAGAATACTCTCTCAAGATGTTACAAGTTTGTGGCATCCAAGCTTCAGGAATTGGAATGTGGTTGAGCAATCTGACTGCAATTAACTTGCCATGTGAAGATGGTGATCTGGCTTAAGGACCGAGTACAGAAGTACAGATTATTTTTAATTCTTTTATTTCTCTAAGACAGTTGATATAATAGAATAATGCTTTAGCTAAAGATACGAGATACAGTTCCTTAATTTTTCATTTAGTTACAATTAAAACAAACAAAAACAGCAACAACAACAACAAAAAAAGGTCCTGCCTGGGGCCTTAGAACAGCAATTTTGAAGTTCTAATATATATTCACAAATTTGAGTAATTACTCTAATTTTAAATACTTGTGCAAATTAATTTTTCACAAGTCTTTCAAAGAAATGGGATTTTCTTTCAACATATATGACATACTTGTTGGTGGGTGGGTACCTTATTCTATGTGTATATAGAAAAGTATATAGAACTATGGCTGCTTATATTTTAGACAAGACTAGGTTTTAGACCAGTAATTGATTTAAACTGTGAAAAATTTCTGTCAGATCCAAGGCAGAAAAATATTAATTAATAGCTTTTTGTTATTGTTGTTGATCAGACAATTAACTTAGGACATATTAGCCCATGCAACAGGAGAATAAGTGCTTGAGTAAAACCACATTTTTTGTATTATCTCTAAGATTTATCATTAGGTAATAATACATCTGCCAGATTTCATGATTTAAAATGATAGAGTAAATTATAGGAAAATGACAGTTTAATGAAATCCAGATGGACGCTTTTCGTCTCACTGGAATTTTCTCCCATTCCCTCTGTTATGCCAGCAAACCATTCTAGCAATTTCAATTTACAAAAGATGTTGAGAATACTGTGGGGAGCTTAATTCAGTAAACCACCTAAAAAGATCTATTTTTTTTTCCAGAGGAAAAGGTATTTCAGTATTGTTTGTTTTGTCTGGTCTTTANCAGTTTACTTCAACTGTCAAGGAAGGCATAAAATAAATTTTGTTGTATTCAGGCTATTCTGGTTTTTAAAAAAAAAAAAAAAAAAAAGAGTTGAGCCTTTAAATCTTACATAAAATATTTTTTAAAGTTATCTGCAGGTGTTTTGGTGTGGCTTTTGCTCCTTCTCAGCATCTGGGTTTCTGATAGATGTGTAATGATATGCTGAACAGAGAAATATTAGATCCAGCAAGGGCTTCCACTGAGTTGCCTGTAATATATATTCAATTATCCTTGAGGCCTAAGGTTTGGATTAAGAACTTTTCCTTGGAGAAGTAATCCTTGGTTTCCTTCTTCCCCTTCTACTCAGCCCTACTCAGTATTCTTTTAAATAAAGCAAATAATTTATGCAGGTAGTCACAGAATTCCTATTGTAAATATTGACCAGGATTTTGATATCAATGGTTAAAAGGGAAGCACTGATACTTTAGTTAGGGTATAGTAGTGTCAATTAAATAACTAAACTGCATGCCATGATGGAAGTAGTAAGGGTTAGTCATCATATCAACTTGAATACAGGAAAAGTGTACAAAAAGGAAACCTCAGGTCCTGGCTGTCTTACTGTTAGAGTCAAGTAAGGATTTAACTTCTTTTATATTTTTTTTTTTTTAATGGAGTCAGAATTAAGATTATTTTTATAAAACAATGAACAACTAGAGTGGTGAAAGCAAAGGCAAATGGTGGTGTGCAGTTTGGTGGGCCTCTTTTTTGCTTTTTCATTTTAAGACATTATGCTTTATGTTACTGTGTCTGGTTGTGATGGATTGAGCAACTAATGAAAGGAAGTTCCATCTTCTGTTTATTATTATTTTCTGTGTTTCAAAAAGCCATTAATGTTCCAAGTCCTTTGTTCTGTCTTCCTTCTAGTACTACATAGAAAAAGCAGTGGAGAAATTAACACATTAAGAAAGAAGAAATCCTTAGAAAGTTTTACATATAGCAAGGTTCACCTCTTTTTGTCATCCTTGCTGAATTTTCTTTTTTGGTACAGATTATATTCCTTCTACTACTGGAAAAAAAAAAAAAATCATGCTCCTAGGAAAACTTTACTAGAATGCCCAGAACAAAGTTTCACACAGTTTTGAAATATATATAATTGCAACAGCTTATAGCCCCCAATATGATATGACAAACAATAAGTAATAATGTGCACCCATTTGTTATGAAAACCAAAAAAGATTAATGAAGGAAATAGTGTTTCAAGCTTATGCAGAGAACAGTGGCAGCTCCAGAGGGTAATGGCTTATTAGAACCTATGTTCCTCTGCTTTTGGTTAAATTGGCTTGAAAAAATTGTTTCAGATAACTCCATATGGTGGATGAGCATGAATGAATATTGCACTGTATTCTGAACAATTATGTAATCCTGTATGGTTATAGAAAGCTTCACTTTCTAAAATTACCACTTAAATGTTATATTACCTTATGTAGCTTAAACAAAGCAATGTAAAGGCAACATGTATTAAGCTGAACAAAAATGCAAAATAAGTATTTACTACCTTGGTAGTTATTTAGGCTGTTGTCATAAAATACATTGATGCATAAGGGAGTGTTGCAGAAGAGGATATTTTGGGGGGTGGAATTCTAGTTTGTTTGGGGTTTTTGCCCCAGTTTTGGTAATTAAAAGTTTTTACCATGTGAATTCTCTCCTGACCTGCATGCAAAATTAGAATGTTTTTAATAACATAACTTGGCAGTAAAATACTGCTCCTGTAACTGGTTTAACTCATATTTGAGCTGAATAAAACTGAAAAAAGTAATCACTAAACCAAAAACAAAACAATAAAAACACCAGGTTTTTAAATTGGTTTCATTATGATTTTTGATTATTCAACAAAAATTTCATTGCAAAGACCCTTGTGACTGAAACATTCATAGACACCCAAGGGGAGGACCCTTTCCCACTTTGCTCATTTTAAGTACTAGTATGATAGCAGCATACAATGTGTGCTTTGTTTATTTAAATTAACGATTTACAAATGTGGCCTTAAGCTAATAGACCGGAGTAATTTTTTTTTTTGAATGATTGTATGTTTATCAATATTTGGATGTAGAAATACTTTTTTTACAGGAATAATTTCATTGTAGTGGATGTTTCCTTCATCCATGTGAAAAATACATCCTCTGTTTCAGGATAAGGCACTCAAGAGGTTAACTAAACCTTGTTTCTGTGGTGAGAAAAATAATTGGTATTGATTAGCAGTTGGTGCAACATTGCTGGAAGGGCTATTAAAGCCCTAAAGTACAGAACAAAATGATACTGAAAGCATCATGTACTCCCTAGACTGTCCTATACTAACCATTCCTATGTTTGAGATGTCATCCTGACTTTGCTATGATTCTCAGGAGCTTTGTTATACTCAGTGATTTCAAATTCTAAAGAACATTTAATTAGTTAAATGGGGACTGGGGTGAAGGGGAATTACCCAGATGTAGAGGTGGCTGTCTTTCTCCTCAGACAAAATTTGAGAGTTATTTCATTAAGAAAGAAATCATTAAAGAATTGGATCTTATAGCTATATCTTTTATGCATCTTCACTGTATGTGATAGCAAAGTGACAGCAAGGGACTGGAAAGTACATGTTTCTTTCCTTGTGCAGCTATTTTGTATTTCTCAGTCAGTGTATCCTCACAGTGAGCCAAGAATACACTGGACTTTGCATAACTGGTATCATAGATGATCTACTTGTATTTGTCACGTATTTTGAGACAACTGCTCATCAAGAAGTTTTTTAAAAAAAAACAAGCTAAATATAGCATAGCTCAAGGAAAATGTGTTAAAGTTAGAACAGAAGTTGCATATCATAAGCTTAAATCTCTTTTCACTTAGATTGATGCTAATCCATTTTTTCTGTGTATCAAACTGAATATACTCGTCTTGACATTTTCTGACTGTTTCAACAACAACAACAACAAAAATTGTTCAGCAAAAATGTCAAGCACATTTATGCTTTAGGGCATTATTTAAACACTAGGTAGTGACTTACAACAGTGTGGTTGGACCCTCTTGTGCCTGGGTCTGACTCAAGAGATGCTTCTCCTGTGCTGCCAGGTGATTGTGACAGGTCAAGGATCAGTGAAGGAGGAAACTGGAGGGAGTCTGAGGATGACATTGCATGATCTCTGCAGAGGTCCCAAAGGAAGGTTTCAATCCTGTGGCTTCTACACTTGGATTGCCCTTGTTTAGAAAATTTTCAGTTGCCAAAAGATAAACTGCAATTTCATTAAAACCTTTTAGTGATTTGTTTTGTTTTTTATTTTAATTTAAATTCTCTGGTAGTAAGCCATTGTAATCCCCTAGCAGTATATTAGTTCCAGTCTCAATAAATTGCTTCCAGGACTTAACAAAACTAACTGCTAAAATAGACTTTTCTAACAGAAGCTGAGTGAGTAGACATACTGTGGCAAAGCTTGACATTTTTCTTCTGCTGTTTCTCCCTAACTTTAGTGTACAGTCACCCAGTCTACTTAAGGTGGTTGGTATTAGAAAAATACAGTCTAACACATAGATTTTTACAAGTAGGTATAAATGTAGTAGTGTAGTAGCAGAATCTTCACCCATGCTTTTTATGTTCATATATACATGTATTTATATATATACATGTATGTATGTATATAT
>VXBX01001280.1:27524-41939 GCA_013400415.1 Scytalopus superciliaris | reverse complement strand
ATCTCAAATTAAATCCTTCCAAGTTAGACTTCTGTAAGTGAGAAGAAATGAGACATCAGCTGTCCATCATGCCAGAGCTGTCCATTTTCCCAAACTCAGAAATCCAAGTGTGTTGGTGGCTTTGTATATACATATATATATAATATATATATATGCATTTGTAAACACTGGTCATTCAGCATCATTTCATTTTAATCCTCCTCTAAGGGATATATTAACAAGAACCTGACTTACCCTCTTGAGAGTGGGTCATAACATACCGGTTTACTGCTATTTTCTCATCCCACTCTCTTCAACTCTACTATCTAATATTTGTTTCCTGCTACTTATTTTTTCCAAATATCCCCAGAATTCTCTCTGCTTTAAAAATCAACCCAAATATTGTACTTTCCAGATGATCTAAACTTATTTCAGTGATGAAAGAAACTGTTGTAAAATGTTGAAAGGACTTAGGAGTAACTTGAACAACAGAGTTGCACACTTCACATTATACAGTGACAAATTTCACTGAGTACTGAGGCAAAGGACTTCAAAAACATCTGCTAAACATAGACACAGGTAATGATAAACTAATCAAATGCTTTTGTGGATGACTGTCATCCAGCTTTACCTAAGAACAGACAAGCTGTCAAATCAAGCTAGTCATTGTTAGGAGTCACTCAAGAAAGACTCAAGAAAACAGTTCACTTGAATCTTTCATGTAAATAATACCTTTTCTACCAATTATTTGATCTGAAAAACACATAAATAGGAATGTATAAATCCTGGATTCACCTTTTTCATTGCCATGCAAATAGTTCTGTAAAAGTTCTCAAGTAAACTGAAGTCTCCCTTCCCAGTGTTCAACAGTTCACACAGAAAATTTTACCTTTGTCTTTGGTGAAAGAAGAATATGCCATATTAATGTATTTATTAAACTTCTTATGCATGTCCTTTCCTCAGTGAATGATGATTTTCAAGCCTGTAGTTCCTGTGGTCTGTTTGCAGTAATGAAGAACAGTAGTTTACTTCACATTTACAGTAAAGATTTTAACAGAGGCTACAAATTTATGCAAATAGATTTCTCTGTTCTGGTCCAGAGGATTAGGCTGTTATACTGCCTGAAACTTAACTGAGACTAAGGGTACACATATTCTCCTTACAAAAGGATGTAAATCACTATCATGTCAGTGTGTGTGTGTGTGTGTGTGTGTGTGTCATACAGGGGATGTGTTTGACCATTTGAATGTGAGAGTGTTAGGTGCACAATATACACGTAGGAGGAAACAGTAAAAACAAGCTACTGTACCTTATTGCTTTGCATTAAATAAAGAAAGTTTATTACATTTTCCTTTGAAGCCTCTTCACCCTTTTTCTTAGAAAGTGAACAGCCCAAATCCAGTTTCTTAAAAAAAACATACTGTAATGGAATCTCAGTGAACTGTATTTATTACAGCTGATCAGAGAATTTTGCAAGACTTAATAAAATTAGGAGCCTTTCCTTACTTCATGGCTCCCCAACACTTGGTTTCACTAGAACCTTAATGTTACAGTAACTGAAATAATAAACCAACTCAAAAATAAACTCATTGCCAATAGCTTTGTCTTCTAGAGAAGATTATATGTGTTGAAACTCTACTTTTCCTCAGGAATAAGTTGGATTACTGTGTGCTCTTTAGCTTTGCTGCTCAAATGACTAAGTCCATAACCATAATGGTAATATTCTATATACACATTAAATCTTTCTATGGTGAATTCTTTTTTCTTTGTAACTTAGGACTTCTGAAAGATGTGAAATGATTTAATCAAATAGATACAAAGAAAGATAGGGAAAAATTGTGATAAGCATGAAATCCAATGTAAGATGTAATTTTCCACCAATTTAGTGCCTACTTTCAAAAGATATAGTTGGGTAGAGGTTGGGGTTGAAAATAATTAGTTTTTGTTGTCTGTGTTTGCAGGGTGAATTGGGACACAGTCTGAACAAATGATGTTTCTTGTAAAACTGTATTAAAGCCATTTCTAGAAGAAAATTGTAGAAAAGCAAGACATTTTGCTATTGGTACACAGGTTTCAGGAATTTACAGTTGAAAATATTAATGATTTTTGCATTAGACTTAACTCCAGGAGACTGAGAAATGAAATTACATGTTGTGACTTCTTAAATCATATACTAATAAGATTTGGATAGCTTTCTGCACTTTTAGTTGAGTTTTCTTATTTTTTTTCCCTAAGATCTGCAAGCCAGTTCTTAATCATTATAGGACATTTGTGGAAAAATTGTGTAAGTCATTACCAATTCTTTTTTTTGTTTCTTTTAATGGAGAAACTGATCTTGTTTAGTCTCTGGCTAGCGTCACAGCAAACACAGTAAAATAAATAGGAACACAGTGATTTACCAGGACAGAGAACAGGGAGTTGATATCCTTTAAGTAATGCAAACAAAGCAGTGAAAAGGCATGATTTTTTTTTTTTTTAGAAAAGGAAAACGGATTCTTCTCTGTTAATTTTCATAATTTCAGAAGCATATGAAGGACCTTTTTTCATCCTTGTCCTTATTCTTTTATCTGAAATGCCAGTTTTCATTTTAAAGAGATAAGTCTCAAATTAAAGACAGCCTCCAAATATTGCTGGTCTGTCTCCTGCTGCTGCCCAAGAAAAGTGGACGTGAGGCACCACATGTGGTAGAGAAAATTCTGCATTATGGCTGGATTAGAAGAGCAGCAGTGACAGGGAGAGTATCAGGACACTGAGTAATACTATTGCTATTTTACTGCTTTGTGTTTGTCTCTTGATGTTTGTCTAGTGTTGAAAGAAGATAGGGACAATTGAAGTGACGTGACCTCTCACCTCCTATGTGCTGTGACAGTTCCCTCTGTGTCCTATGGACCCAATCACTCCCTGGGTAGCATAACATAATTTCAATTGATTTTGGTGGGAGTTGAACTGTGGCAAGTAAGGGCAAATTTGGTCTTTTGGCTGCTGTGGTTCTGTGCTTGAAGATTGCAAAGGCAAATAAGGGTCTGTGTGATTCCATTCCTTCTGAGTAAACTACTGTTTGAAAAAGACTAAAAAACCAGAAACTTGCCGCAATGTCATTATCACTTTGAAGCCCCAGCTTGTGTCACTGTAAAAAGGAGGGGACCATAAGCCAAGTTTTTGAAAATGTCAAGAATTATCTCTGCTTTGTCAGATTTGAGAGTGGCATCATGGGGCTTAATTAGACATCGTGTAATAGAAAATGCAGGGGTGTTAGTCAGTAGTGAGTGTCTTTCACAGAGATATAAACATTCATGCTGCTACACTATTCAACATCTTTCTAGTGAGCTTGTGAATAACCTAAAATATAAAGAAAGATTATTCTGCTATAAAATGTCAGGCTGATGCTCAGGTATATTTTTTTTCCCTATTTGTTTCTAACAGATCTCTCTAAATCTACTAAAAGAATCAGCTACCATTATTAGAATTTTTAAATTAAACCCTGGAATTCTCTTACTGTTTTTTTTTTTTTTTTGTTATGGGAAAACTTAAAAATCCACTGTAATTCCAACAATATTATTTTACTTTTTTTGTTTCCTTTCAGAGGCTTTAGATTTGCAGGAGGTTGAAAGTATTGTATTCACAAAGCTGAACTGTGCTTTCCTGAAAGTATATGTGTATGATCTTCAAAAAAGTCCCGATACAATTAAATAGAAAAGTTTTTCAGTCCTCTGAGTTTTGGGCACATTTTTGAAGAAACTCTGCTTTAGGGACATGTCACCTGTGAAAATTATATGAAATAATAAATTTTAAAAAGTCAGCAAGTCCAAGATAAGCCCTGGTACTGTTTTTTTTTTGCATATCATTTCAGGTTTTTTTCCCCATTCAAACTACTAGATCATAGATCATACCAGAAGACTGAAATTGAAGTAATTCCAAAGAAGACATGCACACCTAATCATATTGTATTATTTGGCTGTTAATGGAAAGTAACAAAAGATGAACTTTTGCAAACTGCCACCTAAGATTCATGGTTGTAATAATACATTTTCCTTTCTGTGATTCTTGAATGAATACTGAACTGTGGTAGAATGAACAGATTATGATCAGATGCATAATGAGTGAGCTGTTTATATTTTTGTAATATAATAATAATAATAATTAATAAAATAAGTGGTTTCCCCTCCAGAGGTGGGCTTGTATTGATATAAAACTATGATGGGAAAAAAGCTTTTCATAATACTTGAAAATCTCTACCCCTTTCAATTGCATTGGTTTACAGAATGGTTCTTTTTTTCTGTGTATCAGAAGTTGCTATTTTCCTTCAGAAATTTCAAGTATTCTTTGTTCAGTTTGTGAGGGATTTTTTGTTTGTTTGTGATTTTTTCAAGTTTTTTTGTTTTTTTTTTTAATTATGCTTCTCAAACCCAAGATTACACTTTTTTATCTAACAGGTTGCTGTAATAAAAGTATCTTGTAATCTCACTGGTATCAAGGGACTAGAACACTTAATACAGTGTAGTTGTCACATGGAAGGGCAGTTACCTTGACAACTTATGTTTGACCAGTCTGTCAATGCCCCAGGAAAGCCAAGACACTTGTGCCTGACCAGTATGTTAGTGTCCTGTTATGGGGACTCCACTGAACGCTCTGTAGGAGGGTGATTTGACTAACTTGTTCAGGGGCATGCACTGATAGCATATTGGAGTTGAATACTTTACTATAATCTAGAAAGAGGTACTCCATTCTGGAACTCCCCACTTTTGTCGAGTGTGTTATCCACTGCTGACAACTGCTAATGCCTTTGATGGACTCACACTAAACAGTTTATGGAGTAACACACTTTATTAACAAACACACTGATAATAGAAAATTGGGATAGATTAAGGTTTGAATATTGCTAGTGATAGTAACCGACTGCAAAAACAAATTTGAAGCATTATAAAGACAAGCTCTAATCACCAATAGCTTGCATAGAGTATAGTTCTTACCCAGTAGGCATCCCTATGGGGTAGAAGACAGGTTCAGCCTGTCAACTGATCCAAGAAGTTATGATGGAGTCTTCCCTAACTTCTCCCCATCCCTAACTCATTTATACTACACATTTAGGTGGAACTTGAGTGATTCTAGTCATACATGCCTTTGTTGCTGATTGGTGTAAAATTTTCTCATTTCACTTTTAAAGATATAGGCAATAAAATATAGAGGGCATGCCCAGTGAGGAGTTGTCATACCTTGGAGACAGGTAACTTTGGGATGGAGGTGTGTGTTAGTATTACAATGAGATTATAATGAACCAAGTTCATCTGAAGAAACCTATTTCCCCACAGTTCCTGGTTCAGCAGCAAGACATCTCCTACCTCCCTCAGTTGAGAGCTGCAGTGTGGTTTACTGGCTACATGATACCATCAATTTCCCACCCCTACAAGGATTACAGCAGAGCCTGGCTATACTGTCTTCACTTCACCCTCCATTTCATCCCCCTTAGTATGTGCTTGAGGTTGCAGACTGTGTTGTGTGGGGAACTACCATGGAACAGATCCCATGCATGTCAGCCACATTTGATTAAGGAGGCAGAAATTGCATTTCATCCTATAATTTTTGTACTGTTATAATTTCTGTTAGAATGTGAATATAGCTTCCCAGTTTTCTCAGTTTTACCCCCAGTTGTCTTCCTGCAGTAGTGTTCTGAAGATTAATCAGAGAATGAGAAAATCCTTTCCCATTGGCCCATGTATTTGCATAATGTGTCACTTCACTTGATGTATGGAAATATAAATGGTAGAAATATAGACATTTATAATGATGAACACCATTGCAACTCTGTGGAGAAATGCATGACAGTATCTGTTACAACATCTACTTCTGGGTTAGAAACCCCAAAATAAATACTTCTAAAAATCTGGAAAACCACAGTTTAAACCTGTTTTTATCATCTTTGACCTATCTAACAGTTAATGCAGTCGTGCATTAGTAATGCAAATATTCTTACTAATATGTCTTACGTTTTGCCATCAAAAGCAAGAGCTGTAATTGTATCCATTCAAAGTAGTTGAACATAGATTTCATTTGGTTCTATTTCCTGTTTTGTAGTTACAGAGATATACTTTAGCCTAGTTGGACTTTTTCTATAAGGAAAATGGAGAAAGCACCATCATTGCAACATGTACAAGTTTTCCTCATTAGCAGGAATATCTGCTTAGTGTTCCAGTCTCTCATTGTTTACACCATTTAAAGAAGTACTGAATATGGAGAAATTTATAGCTCTTATATTAAAGATTAATTATGCTTTTTCAAATAAAAACTGTCCTTTTAGGGTTTTCTTTTGTGTGGGTTAAAAAACCAAGATCAAGAAAAAACAAACAAGAAATTCCCCCCCCCCCGAAGTAAAACAACCCCAAAACAAAACAAAAAAGAACCCCAAAACCCCACAAATCAAACCCTCTAAATTAACAAGCCTGAACATCTTAACAGCCAATTTCATAACAACTGCCTTTTCTCCCCAATTTTTCAAATAATGTGCTACATTGTAAACTGTCATGTTAGATTATATCAGTCATGTAGCACTATAGCACCTGATTTGACATAAAGGGTTGTGAAGGCAAGTATTAGATATGAAGAGAGGAAAGGGGTTTTATAAATGCCAAGGATATATCTGTGTGTTTGTATATCCACTTATCTTACTATTAACATGTAAAAGCCACATTTTACTCACATTACGGGTTTGATTTAAACCCCTATACCAAAGACATTTTGAGCAGAAGAAAGCTGTGTCCTTAGCTCACCCTGCCACACTACAACAAATTACTGTCTCTGTTATGTAACATCAGTCATTGAAAGACTTGTCTGTTGATATTTGAGTGATTTAAAGGTATTTTAATTCTGGAGTTAAAAAAAAAAGCTTTCCCCTCCACTTTATGTCATCTAGGCTTCTCTTATAGACAGAGTGTGCTTATAGACAGGGTGGTTTTTCAGCTACAAACAAATCTTGCAAGTCTTGGAAGTAGTTTTAATTTATTTTCATTCTCCATCATTTATTATAAATAATAGTAGTCTAATAGAATAATTTGTGTCCAAAGGAATAAAAACTCTGGAAGTCATCTAGCCTAGCCTCTTGAAAAGAGTGTAAAATTCAGAATTAGATATGACCTCTTACTTTTTCATGTGCAAGCATTGTATTACCATAGTTGGCAACTGTCATACAGATCGTGTAACAGTATCCAAATTTTTCACTTCACTTTAGAATAGATCCTTTCTTTTTTCTAACTTAGATGCTTCTATTTGCGTTGTGCAATATAAGCAAAATGTTATGCTGTGATGGGTTCTTTCCAGTTTCAGGTTTTTTTCCCCTTCCCTCCTTTCACTGGGACTGCACGGGTCTTGGGGAGGTTTGGCATTTTGCCAAGGTCGAACCCACGACATATGCCCAAGCAAATAAGATATTAATGACATGAACTAATAAAAACTATTAAAAAAATTACACATGAAAGTAATGTAGTCTGTTCTCAGAAAACAAAACTTTATTTTATGTGTAATAACTAAAAAAGGTAATTTTTGTCTTAATGTCAACTTTGGGTCAAATCACAAATTGAATTTTGGTTTGTTCCTTAGATTCTGTTGTTTAGAATCTCTTGAGAACTGTTCCCAGTCTTAGGTAAGGCTGAAGGAAAGTGTTTCAGAAAGCTAACCAAATGCTTTTATCTTAGCAGTGCAGAACACAGTGCCTTTGCCTTACTTAAAGTGCAGTTTACATAGCCAGATAGCTTCAGCATCTATTTTAGTATTTATTCCTACTGTTCTCTAAAAAACACTACTCATATATCCACCTGTATTTTCTACATTACAGAAATATAGGCTAGAAGAGACCTCAGGAGGTTGTGCAGTTCAGCCTCCCCAGTGAAGTCAAGAAGTAGGACTCTTGAATAGTGACTATATCAGGTTACTCATGATTTTCTATACCTAAGTCTTGAAATTCTCCAAAGATGGAGATTTTGCAGCTTCTCTGTGTGATCTGATTCAGTGCTGTACAACAGCTTTTCCTAATGCTGAGAAAACACAAGTCACAGCTTGTAGCAGTTTCTCCTTGTTTGGCATTGCCAAGAGTTTCACAACTGTGGTTGTAGATATTTGGGTAGTTGTAGGCTTATTCTCCTCTTAGCCTTCTCTTCAACAGACTGAAAAAAACCAGTTCTACCAATTTCCTCTGTCGGGCAGGCACCTCACTATCTTGGTTCTCTTCCACTGAGTATTTCACAGTTTCCCAGCATCTGCCTTGAACTGAGACACAAAACTGAACACATTATTCCAAGTGCAACCTTTCTGGGATTGAGTTTAAAGTCATAATTTACCTCTACCAGCTGACCATAGTTTGTTGGATGTAGTCCTGTATATGGTTTGCCACAGTTTGCTCCCACTTGAGCCACTGTAACAGCCAGATAATTTTCAGTCAGTCTGATACTCAGCCAACTGCTTCCCAGTTTGTATCAGTGCACGGGTTTATTCTGTCCTAGGTACGTAGTTCTGCATTGTGCTGGGAACTTCATGAGATTTCTGTTAGACAAATCCTCAGCCTTGCAGTTAGTCATATCAGCAAGCTCTTTTAATGTCCTCAGCTGAATCCCATCAAATCTCATGTATTAGCTCTATATTTCTGAGATCTAGGAGATATATATATATATATATATATATAAACCTGAGGATAAATGTAAACACAAAGTAAAGGTTTCAGAGTGTGAGTAATACGGCTGCTTTTCTCATCAGTAGGCAATAGCTTTTCACCTTCCTTAGCCCCACATATTCCTCCTGTGAGCTACCATCTCAAATTTCATGCTTTGATCCTCATCTGGTACACATGAATAAAATAGGTCCAGGCAATACTTGTTTCATTATGAACCAGAAGGAAAGGTTCATTCCTCATGGATCATGCAAACCCCAAAACTGACTGAAGCATATAAGTATTTATTGTTATGTGTTTGGGGTTTTTCTCCCTTTTCTTTTTTCCTTCTTTCCACAAGTGCTACGGACTTTCCCTGTTTAAACTTTTTAATTTAAATGGTTTTGAGTAGCCAAGCATTCCAAAGTGTAGAAAGAGCAGAAGCAGACCACTCTGGAACTGCTGTCAGATTTATTCCTTTTTTTAATCAGAGTATGAGAATTGAATCTGTAAAAACACCATTGCTTCAGAAAAAAAAAAAAAAAGTATACATAGTTTTCTATGAATAGGGGGAATATTGCTGAAATCCTCTCTGATTTGTATTTGTGGTACATATAGCAATGACAGTCATTACCAAATTCTAAAACAGATGGTGTATTTTCATTGTATAACAGGAAAAGTTAAAGTCTTACATGGAGAATAAAGTACTAAAAATAAGTAAAAGATCTATTAAATAATAATTAAATAATGGTAAGTTGCATGTTTGTAACCACTTTCTACTGATACCAGTTATGAGAGCAGTATCCATTAACAATACACAAATGAGCCTTATGGGTAGCAATAGGGTGAATTCAGTTTATTCACTACTAAATAAACATATATTTATCTTTGATATGTTACAAATTATGTAGTTGTGTGGAGACAAATTTTCTTCCAAAAAAACATTTCCTTATTCACTTACTATCACTACATTACTTTTTCTATTTCATATAATCTTTTTTTCTGTCTGTAACATTAAGTCCATCTTTTGTGGGACTTTTTTGTTTCATTATTTAACCTCAAAAAAACACCAGGAAATTCATGGGGAAAAAAGAATGACAGGACTAAGCAGATTTTTCTCCTCAGTGAAACTAGATTTTTTACTTATGTTGCACTATTTTTATCCCTCTATAAATTTGGCTTGGTGGACTTCTGTTAGCAAGACAGATACAAAATTTTAGTGCCAGATGTGATTAGAATTGTTGTGAGTTAATGAATCATCGTATAATATTTTGACAAATTCTGATGGACAAATTATGTACACTTTTCACTCACTGTCTTATAACTTTGGCAATCTACAGGAATGTGTCACTGTTTCTACAATTTGATGTACAATTGATTTCCCCATTCCCTCATGCCATTCCCTTAGGAAAGCATTATGTAAAATGAGAAAACAGGAAGGAGGAAGGCTCCCCCGCCCCCCCCACCCCACTGCCCCAAAAACTTGGTCATATAAATTGTTTATAGCACTCCATATAGTCCTTCATGTGGAAAATTGACTCTTTCTATGGTTTACGTTCAGAAATGTATTTGAGATCAGCTAGTAATACAATACACAGAGAACTGAATGTTGAATAAATAACTAAATGCACCACTTAACAACCACTGACTTTTCTCCTATCTATTTACTACCTAAAATAGAGACCATTGCCAGTATTATGCTGTTATGGGCACTTCTGAATTTTTCTGTTTTTACTTCTACATGTTTTTCTATCTTCATCACATGGTGAAAACTAAAAAAAAAAAATAAATGTTTTGAGTAAAAAGCAGAGCATTAACAAATATTTGAAAGATTTTCAGTACTTAATTTCTTTGAAAATATTGGATTATAACTGGAGGAATATTCTGATGACCTAGCAATAGTCTTTATCAATAGATTTTTTTTTCAATTTTTAATGTTGCTAATGTTATAACACAGCAATTGTTATTTCTCTGACATGTTGTTAAAAGAATTAATTCTACATAGCAAAGAGAAATATTGGCAGAGTTCAAATATTCAATAAAACATGATGCAAACAAAAAATCTCTTTTTTTTTAATGGGAAAACTGCAGCAATGAGGCTGAATTTAGGTTCTGTATTTGGTCTTTTCACCTTTGTTTTAAATATCCATACTAATAGGCTGAAAATACAGAGAGTAATGAGGTAGATATATTTGCAGATGACATATTTCACTTCAAAGAGATGTTCGTTCAGGATCAGAGAAATCGTGGGAGGGGGAGGTTTAGATTTCCAAGGGAGCTGAAACAAATGGTAGATGAAACTTAATACAGTACATTAGAACTGTAGAAAATATATCTTAGAATTGAATTTAATAATATAATTTACAGTCTTTTAAACTGGATATACCAACTTAAGAAGTCCACAGCCATATATGTATAATCTAGTGGTAGAGAACTTGGGGAGCATTTCAGCTTAACAGAAAGGCAAGCTTTTAGTGTATGTAAGAAAAGGGACACCAAAGGATAGAAAAGATACCATAATGCTTTAAATACTTCTCCTAGAATGCTATATAATACTCTGTGTCCTGTATCTTAAAGGATATTACAGAACAAAAAGAGGTTCAATGATGCAGTAATGAAGTATGTAGAAAAGGTCTATTGAAAGAAACCAAAAGTACTGCAAAAGAAAAGGTAAATGAGGAACATTATAATAGCATTTTGTCTGATATATGTTATAAATCACATACCAAATTCTACATGATTCTGAACACAAGAAAACAAGGAACATAAATTCAAACTCAATGTTGTGAAATCCAAAAAATGCAGGTTTATTGTTGTTTTTCATGCACATGTAAATGGTTTATGGAGTTCATTAAGGCAGGATGTGGTTCAGATCAAATATTGAGAAAGTTTTTAAAAAAAGATATGCCATTGTAGGTTTCTTACATCTGTGTCTGTCAGAAACGGGATATTGAACTAAATAGCTCTTGGACACATTCCAAAGTATCAGTTCTTTCTCTGTGCTTGGTACACCATGTGTTTATAGTAAAGCTCTATTAATACCAAACTAAATGCAGGTTCTCTGTAGTGATGCACAGTACTTATTTCCAAAATTGAGAAGGGAAAAAGAGGTGGGAATGAAGCCAAGGATATTATTGAGGAAGGAAAATAGGTGATAGAGGAAATTATGCAGATGGTAGGCATGCAGAATTCATCAGTATAAGCCCAGACAGAGGAACAGTATGGGTGATTTAACTTTGTTCTAACTTGATCTGGTCTTCAGTTACATACCTAATAACTAAAGTAAGACTCTTTCAACTTTACGTCATATTTACTTCCTTCTACATGGAGAAGAAAGGTTATTAAGTTGGAGGCTCAGCTTTTGAAAACTGGATATAATGCTAATTCAGGGCCCTAAATTCACTTAGTTGCACATGCTACAAGTATTTGCCATTGCATGAAAAGTAGCTTGTTTGAACTCTTTTTGTATTCTAAGGAGTTTTGCCAAACTCAGTCTCCAAGGTCGCAGTGTTCAGCTGGTAGAATTTATCATCCCTAAATAGTTAGTCTGTCTGATATATTGGATAGACCTCTGTGCATTTACCATATTTTCAGAAGATACTGTATTGGCAGCTTTATAGTTCAGACTGTTTCAGGCCTTCATTTTTCAGATTCTGTCACAATTTCACAGTCTGAAAAACTTTCATAACTGTTTCTTATCAACCACTCTAATTTCATTGCTAAGAGCTGCCATGGAATTTGGTGTCCTCTGCATTTTAATTTTAAGATTTATTCTGTTGAAAGCTTTCTGGTCACTATGAAGGTAAACAATTAGGAGATAATCTGCCTCTTACTCAGCCATCAGCATGTTCTGAAGAGACACTAGCTTCATAACAAGAGAATGGTTTCATCCTTCATGCACAGTTAAGAACTTGCAGCTGACTTGACTGTATTTGGGGCTCAGTGGATAAAGAGTCCAGTGGATATCAGTGGATCTTATCAGTGGATAAAGATAATTAACTTTCTTTCTGGATATAATTGTTTTAATAAAATGATTAGAAATATGACCAAGAATATCTGTCCTATTGTTTCTGTCCCAATACCAAAACAGATATATTGCCAAAATGTGCTGGATAGAATCCTCTAATCTTATAGCAAGCCTGACACCAGGATATGCATTCCCACAGTTGTTTTTTTTCCCCCTAGGATTTTGTTTTTCTTTTGAGACATCTGCAAATATTTTTATATAAAGAATTTTTTCTTTCCGTAGGCAAAATATTTTTCTTTTCTGAAGTGCTAAGACAAGCATCCTTGATATCTCTGGCAAAAACTTGCTAGGCCTGAAAGTAACAAAAGTGTTACTGAGGCATAATTTGTTCCATTATTTCAAAAAATGTTAGTTGCATAAGCTTAGGGCATCTTCTCCCTGTTGTTCATGTCCTGTAGTCACATACTTCAGGAAATCCTGAAGGTAACTTGTATTAACTGGGATTCCTTGTGTTCTTAAAGATTCTAAACCAGTATCCACCAAGCTACCTAGTAGTATATCTGGCTAAGTTGTGTACTAGATGTGCTGCAAATTTATTCTAACGTTAATTCTGTGAATTTCATGAAGTCTGATTTAAGCTGTAGCTGCCTACATTTTATTCTGGGCCACAATGGCCATAGTTTTCTTCCCTAGTATCTCATATACCTTAAAAGCATTCTTAATTCACAGGAAAAAATAATGTCATAGTTTTATGAGTTTTTACCTTGTGAAAGTCTATCCATTTTCTGGTGCACTGAGAAAGGGAACTCTCCTCCGCTTCTGTTTTTTCTGAAGTTCTGATTATTTTTTCAAGACTTTCAAGGACAGGGTAATTTTCTTTTCATTCTGGTATGGAAGACAGAGTATCTGAGACAAAGATGAAAGGGAATGTACTGTTCCCCTAGCTATGCTTGCTTCATAAGCCCTTTTTCCTCAGTTCTTTCATTCTTACAGGTGCTCTATTTAATTATTATTTGTTTGATTAACTACCCCTCTAATTGAAACAGGAGGAAAAAACACATTGCACTGAGATTCAGTCATCTTTGTGATTTAATTGACTGCAAGGAAAACTTTAGAAAAAAGTAGAAGAATTAATTGAACTATTAGTTTTCATGTTTTTAAAGTGGAGAAAAGACAGGTCTTTAAAGCAAAATGCAAATATTAAATTAAAAAACCACAGAAGATTATGTTTTCTGTTTCAAAAGTATGTGAAGGTCTTGGTCATATCTCTATTACAGAAATATTTAAGAAATTTAGATCAAAATATGTGATTTAAATTAATTTTTTATATACTCAGAACACAATATACTCAGAACACAAAGACTTGAAATACCCTGACACAGTCAGTAAAATACACAGTATTGAGAGCTATGATTTTTGACTCAGAGAAAATGTTACCAATGCAACTAATGTAATAGGCAGCACTGAAATACTGCCATCAAATTATGAGCTCACACATCTCACCAATTCCAGTAGAACCTCTAAGGCTGATTTTGGTAAATAAAGATATAATATCATGTTCTTATATAGAATCCCCTCTTTTTTTTACCCAGAATCTTATTGCTGAAATTGAGAAGAAGTTACATAGCTGAGCCTTTAACTTAATAAATGGTGCACAATAATCTTGGTTGCCAGACATCTACAACCAAAGACTCGTTAAACAAAGCTATTTAAATAAAAAACAGTAAGCCAAATAATTAAGATTAAAGTCATGACCTGTAATGATCTCAAGTCCTGTCTATGACACAGTATTAATCTTTAATCACATCTAATGGCTGCTTGCATATTTAATGCCTGC
>VXBX01001280.1:0-27489 GCA_013400415.1 Scytalopus superciliaris | reverse complement strand
TACAGTTACTATGCTCCCTAAAGGGAATCTTCAGTTTCTTTCCTTCTTTCCATAGTTCCTTTGGGAATATATGTTAATTACTCTTACAGAGGAATAATGGTGCAGGTTTTCTGAGATTATCCTTTTCTCGTCTTTTCTTCTTTGTTTTATGTTTTTGGGTTCTTTTTTTTGTTTGTTTGTTTGGTTTTTTGTTTGTTTTGTTTTGTTTTGTTTGATTGGTTGGTTTTTTTGGGGGGGTTGGGTTTTTTTTGTTTGTTTGTTTGGGTTTTTTTGTTTGTTTGGTTTTGGTTTTGGTTTTTTTGGGGGTGTTGTTTTTTTGTTTTTCCCATCGTGGCTATCAGCAGTGTAAGTGTAAACAAACTTTTAGTTGTGTCCTCAGTGGGATCATATATAAGACTAACCTCAAGATTTCTAACAGCATAAGTTGCATTTAATTTGGGTGAATGGAAGTGACAGTTTGTTACAGGTTCAGGTCAAATTTAATTTCTTGTTGAAATGACTAAGATGGCAAAACCGCCACAGCCATATCAAATGTACTATGATAATCTAGCAGATGTTTGTCAATCATCTTAGGGGAAACTTGCAATTTTATTGCCAATCTTCTTGTTTTCTTCTGTTCTGAGAAGGAGGAGGTTGATCATTAGGTTCTGTGTTCATTTGTACTTTTATCATTTTCTTTGATTCTATTTAGTTTTAGGAGGGAGAAAGATGTTTCTTAGGCTTGTAGATCTCCATGAGGAAGAATATGACCTGTCAGATTTTCATAGGCTTTCACACTGTCAATGAAATTTTTATTCTAAGCTCACAGAATGCTTGTCCCCTTCAATGCTGAAGAGAAAGGTAAGTATCATGAACACAATATAACTAGACTGCAGCCTTTCCAGGGTAACATACATTTAAAGAAACTGTGATAATCAGTTCCACATTTTGAAGGGCTGCTGTTTCCATAAAAAAGTGCTAAGGAGCTAGCAAAAAGAGGTTATCTTTTCTTGTAAAAGACAAACCATTTTTAGAGAAAGAACTTCTATTCTACTTCCAGTTACCACAAACAAACAACCTAACAAACTTCTAAATTACCATTGTGAAACACCTGTGGCCATTAACCTTGTACTGTATCCTCCTGCATATGTCATTTGCTATTCAGCAGTTTATCTTCAGCTCAGTCTCTGAAGGAGTTACAAGATTTCCTGTCTGCATGTCTGAAATCAGGTAAGCGTACTTTTTACGTGTGATGTTGTTTTTTCCATTATCATCTGAATTCGATAAATAATTGAAGCATGTGCTTAGTCTTCTGTATCTTGTGGACTTCACATATCAGATACTCAGCTAGTGTAAATTAGCATAATTTCACTCAAAACTGAAACCACTTTGATTCACACCAGCTTTAGAATTAGCCTTAGTATCAAGAGCTGCAGGTGGTTCCTGAAGAGGCTTAAATTTATTACTTGTAAGTGTCAGAGTTCAATACTCTCTGATCAAGTTCTTTTAGATATTCCACATGTGGAGGGTTAATGTTTATATCAAATTTACTTACTCGAATACAGCTGATGTTACACGGGATTTCTGATTTAGTGGAGTGATAAAAAATATACTGAAAACACAATAAGAGTGTAAGTTATGCTTAGCAAAATATGGCAACTGCAATATACAGTTCAAACACAATGACAATGTGATTCCCATTATCAGTCTCCATAATATGTTCAATTAAGTGAGGTTTACGTCCTGTGTGAACTAATTTTTCATTTTTTCCTGTATTTTCAAGTTTTCCTTTATCTTCAGGTATAGGAAAATGGAACACTTGCACCATTTGATCCTTCAAATCCAGCAACTTCCTAGTTATGTTTAGTTATCCTCCCAAGTCATTATATTAACTATCATAGATGATTTAAATCCAGAAAAAGGAAAAGTCAATTTTTTTACTTTGCAAAAACATAAACATGAGGCTATGTCTGAGCCCTTTACAGAAGGACTGCAAAAGCATAACACCAGCACAGAATTAAACATGGATAAGCATTATGAAGTTAAACGTAACAGATCAAAAGATCCGCTCATCATTATGTATAGAAAAAGCAAAAAATCTGTTCAAAGCACTTCTTTCAGAATTGTTTTAAAGTACTTACTGTTTTATCCGAGTGCCTTTCAGTCCCCCTTCTTTCAGGTAGTGTGGATAAATTGCTGATTGCATGAGCAAGCACTTGATGTGTATGAGGCAAGTCAAAGCATTCAGAAATCCAGTGATTGCTCTGCTACTTAGTGTGAATTCCTGAATTAATATCATGTGAATATTTTCTTGCCTCTGGACTGGAAGATACTCTTCCAAAAGACAAGTAATCTTTAAATGGTAGTGGTGAGTTATGATGACAACACATGCAGGATGTGGTGTGAGTCCTTATCATGATCCTGTTATCCAGAGACTACTCACTCACAGAGGTGGAAAAATAAAGACTTTTTTTAAGGTTGAATTTGTTTAAATTCAGGTTCAAGCCACTTGGTACTGTTTTTCAGGCTTTCAGACTGAAACTTACCACTGTCTGATCTCTCACTCTGGATGTGCAAGCACTTGCAGGCAGTGGCCAAGTTGCACACTCAGTTTTCTGGCAGATGAGGTCTGAGCTGGCTCCAGTGTTTTCTTTGCATTTAATGAAGCATGCCTGCCTGGTTTTTTTGTTTGTTTGTTTGTTTGTTTTGGGGGTTTTCTTTGTGTGGGTTTGGGTTTTTTTCTTTTTTTGGTGTGTGGGGTTTTTTATTAGTTTTTTTTGTTTGTTATTTTTTTTGTTTATTTATTTTTTTATCATTGGGTTTTTATCATTTCAACCAGTGTCAAGTCTGTAGAGTTTAAAATATTTTATCTACTTATAGCACTGAGAGCAATAATTTCTGTTAATTCCCAAATAATTATTGAGGTACCAGATGGCTCCCTGGGGCCAGAGCAGTGGGGGCTCCCCAAGGGGTCCCTCATGGCAGGTTCTGGCAGCACCTGTCCCACTGCTCTAGCCCCAGGAATCGGGCACCTCCGTAGGGGTGGGAAGAGGCTGAGCCCAGCTCAGCAGTGCCCATGGCCAGTCAGTGCAGGACTGTGGGGAGCTGAAAAGTGACCATGCCTTGGAGTTGGTTAATGGGGCAGGGCCTGCTGGCCCTGGAGGACAGACATGGGCAGGGTACAGGGAGGTCCTTGGGGCCTGGGCAGGGCAGTGAATAACCTCTGAGCTTTGGCAATCCTTTTTCTAGGCCACTGCTTTCTTAGTCTTCTCATTTTTAAGTAGTGTTAATAGTTAATTCCCAGGTGTTTCTATTTGCTCTATTACAATACATCCTGTTCAATGGGACCTTTGAGCTCAATGATCCACATCATTCTGTAAAAGTAATATGTCCTTAGTATTTGTTAGTCCATCAGTCTTTGTGTCATCTGTAAACTTCACTAACAAAAATACTGAATTATCCAGTAAACTACTGGTAAATTGTACTGGATTTACAAACTCTGCTCTGCAAGACCACAGCAGGACCTGAATCAGTAGGCCAAGCACTGGCAGCAAGAGAAGCAAGGGGAGAAAAGAAAACCTTTCTCCTTCCTTTTGTATTTCCAGTAAGATATTGTGCTGTGTTCACAGTGAGAGGACTCATTTGGCCTCAGGTTCCTCTGTTGCTCTTTTTAGGTTTTGCCCCATTAAAGGACAAGGGACCCATTGTATTATATGGAGACTGAAAGCAAGGTGGTCAGTAGGTGTAACACTGGGTGGTGCCAATGCGTGGCTGTGTTTTGAGGCAGTACATCAATACCAAAGAGCTTGTGGGAATGATAGAGGATGATGATGATGAAGCAGTGTTAAGGACATTCTGCAGATTTACAGTTCTGGATGACTCTGTCAGCAAGGTTAGATTGTGGTATGCTTTAACTATTCTGTATAATGAGTTAGGAGATTTCTTTTTTTCTTTTTTTTTCTTTTGATCATTAGCTAGAAAGTTTTCTTATATTATGTGAACTACTCAGTCAGATGCCTAGCACCTGCTCACTGCAAGTCACTCTGTTTCCAGCACTTTGTAAAACCTGTAGGGGTTTTGAAGGATGATAGGCTTTCCTTTTTTAGTTTTTTGAGCTATTAAAGCTGCTTTAAACTACTGGCCTTATTTGATAAGAAGTCCTGCTGTCACATGTTTTTAGCTTTTCTAAATCAAATAGAACACACAGAGATGAGCTGTACTTGGGGACTGAAAGAACAAACAGTTCATCTTGTGAATTGAAATGTCTGCTATGAAAATATGAGCATCTTGAAGACACAGTAAAGTGTTAGCAGTAGTGGAGCGTTAAAATGTATGTGAGTTTATATAACTGTTTGCCTATGTCTTTTACTATTCTCTCTCTTTGAAGGTAGATAGGAAAGTAAGTACATAAAAGTGAGCTAAATTAGTGAAAAGCATGAGTAGAACATCTGCATTTCTACTCACGTGTCATTGGGATGGAAAGCTTTATTTGAGTGCACCTTTGTCTCTTACCTAGACAAGTAGGATAAGTCTAATGAGTGTGAGCAGACATTTGTATCTGTATAAACCCTATCAGTGCCTTTTGTCAGGAAGAAAAATAATGATAAAAAGGAAAGAAGATTAGCCTTTGACAGTGACAATTCTCCATAAAAGGCTTAAGAGTCATTGATGGTGTTTAATGTGTAATGTACTGGATAACATTTACCTTTATGATGAAAGTTCATAAAGAAACAAAGGAATTGGCTTAGTGAGTTTAGCTGTAGTTGGACATTATATGCTGCAGAAATCCCAGCAGAGCTTGCTGTTCGAAGAGTTCATTGTTATTCAGTTTGTTAACATGACAATGATCAAAGATATCCAGGCTAAACCACTATTTTATTCTAATAAAAAAAAATCTGTTCCAATCTGTTATAGGTTTTGTCCTCAAGAGACTAATTGGTAACCTTAATGTGTTAGAACAAAAGGCACAGTGCATTCTCCCTCCAGGGGCAGTCTGATTTGATGCAGAAGGACCAGTGTTTAAAAGAGCAGTCCATTTTTTGTTTCATTTCACTTGTAATAAAAGCATTGGTCATTTACAGAGATGCGGGTTCCTGGCAGCTGTCCAGGTGGCTTGATACTTTATTTTGTGTTACACTTGAAGATATGACAATAAGAAAAGGCCCTAAGCAGGCTGATGTATACCTGCTTTAAGCTTTCTTTCATTTCAGAAAAGCATGCAAAGGCTGGCTTTATGTGATAGTTCTATTGATTTATTCAAATCAGAAACAATTCTGTAGTAGTTGAAGGAGTAGGCAGGTTGATAGGTGGAGTTACTGAAGGCCTTCTGTGCATCAGTCTTTACTGCTAAGGCCAGCCCTCAGGAGTCCCAGATCCTGGAGGCAAGAAAGAAAGTCAGGAGAAAAGTGGACCTTCCCTTGGCCAATGAGGATTGGGTTAGATAGCATAGGCAAACCTGACACCCACAAATCCATGGGCCCCAATGGGATGCACCATGAGTGCTGAGGGAGTTCGCAGATGTTACAGCTAAGCCACTCTTCATCATCTTTGAAAGGAAGGCCAGTGGTATCCTGGGCTGCACTAGGAAGAGTGTGCACACCTGCACATCAAGTGAGGTGATCCTGTCCCTCTACTCAGCCCTGGTGACACCACGTCTGGAGTGTTGTGTGCAGTTCCAGGCTCCCCAGTTCAAGAAAGACAAGGAGCTACTGGGGCAAGTCCAGAGAAAAGCTATGAAGATGGTTAGGGGACTGGGACATCTCTCCAGTGAGGAAAGACTGAGGGAACTGGAACCACTTACACTGGAGAAGATATGACTGAGAGGGATCTCATCAATACATAAAAATATTTTAAGGGCAGGTGTCAAGAGGATGGAGCCAGACTCTTCTCAGTTCTGCCAAGCAACAGGACAAGGGTCAGTGGGTACACACTTCAACATAGGAAGTTCCATTTGAATATGAGGAAAAACTTTAATATGTGGGCAACAGAGCACTGGAACAGGCCACCCTGAGATGTTGTGGAATCTCCTCCCCTGGTGGTATTCACAACCCACCTGGACACAGTCCTCTGCAACCTGACCTAGGTTAAACCTGCTTCAGCAGGGGAATTGGACAAACATCCTTTCCAACCCCAACCTTTCTGAGATTCTGCATATTGATTCTTGGTACATTTTATTTGCTATGTGTAATGTTCAGCAAATTATTTGTATTTAATTTAAATTACCTGACCTTTTAGAATTGCAAAATAATTGTCTTCCTTACAGTGAGAGAGGGGCTGGCACTGAATTGATCATCTTGCTCAGCATTTTGAACATCATCAAAATATTCAACCAGTTGCTTAAAAATAAAGAACTGATGAATGTGCATGTTCTTTTCTGTTTTATACCAGCTTTTACACCACTCTCATCTCTGAACCAACCTCAGAAGGTGTAATTAGATTTGAAAATGATAAGTGATACAGTCTGCCTTCTTTAAAAACCTAATTTAAGGTGTATGATTAAATTTTTGTGCTGGTAAATGTTCTCCTCTTTAATCTTTACTTTTGGTTAGGCAAGACAACTGTTTTATCTGCTGCACCTAAATAAGAGTTATTAGACAGAGAAAAGGACAAGTGAGGGGAGTCATCCTTTCAGTGGAAAAGCAGTGTCTGAAACTACTACCACCATTGTGACAGTGTTCTAGTTTTCTTGCTTTCACTAGCAGGAAGCAGACCAAGTGTCCTCTCAGAGTCAAAGTGACTATTTCCATCTTGGAATGAAAGTAACACTAGTATACTAACTATGATCAGTTAACAGTGCTGGTTCACACCTGAGCCTGCATCTCACCTAGGTGGGTGCATGCATTGCTTAGGAAGTGCAGCTGGGCATCAGGCTCAACTGTGAATTCATACTTTTAGCTGCCACCTTCAATGCATAAAGGAAAGCAGGAATACTCATATGCCTGGGCTCTGGACTCAGCTGTGAAGCAGCAATTACAAGCTGAGGTAGCTACAAGCAGATTTCCAGCTGCTGCTGCCTGTAAGTGATCTGTCTACTTGATGTATTTGAATTCAGGAGGCTTTCTTTTAAGCCTGGGAAGCCCAGTGAATATCAAGACATGATATCTATAGTCTGGACTTAAAAAGTTCAGTTGGTGAATTAGGGTGCAGATTAGAGACAAATACTAAGCCATGGCCTCTTTCCTGTCCTTGGCTGCATCTGAGAATCAGACATGAATAATAGTCACAATTGCAAAAACTGATGTGATAGCTGTCTAAAATAAAAGTGTCACAGTAACTGACTTGGAAGTCTGGATTGTTTCATTGACCTTTGTTAATGCACTTTTTTTTTTTTTTTTCATGGAGAGTTGATAATTTTTTCTCCTTTCTTTGGGAAGAAAATTCTTTTTGTTATGTTACTATTCTGCATTGTGTCTTTCCTCACAATGAATTGTCTAATTATTAATCTATTTTTCCACACCTAAAAAATCAAGGTCAAAGCAACTATTTGCTGTATTTGTAGTAACGAGATTTGTAGGAAAAAAAGGTATATCTAACAATCTTAACAGTGTAAATTTCCCTTTATTTCTGAAATCACAATTATTTTTCATATATCCATTCCCTGCTCTTCCCAACCCCACATGGTTTTATAATAACCTTAAGTTAATTTTTTTTTTCTTAAGAGCAAAGTATAAATATTTGTATTACATATATGCAGTACCACTAAGGACAACTTGAGAACAGCCTAACTATATAAAATTCAGGTTGAGTCTTATGGCAGAGATAAGCTGAGTTCCTTATTTTAGCTAATATTTTGAAACAAGAAAGATTTTCTTTGTGACAGATTCTTGTTCCTCAAACCTTATCTCTCTGTCCATATTCCTGCATAGAACATAGCTGTGAAATGGTATTTCTATTCAATTTTCTCCTGCAGTGGCTTACCTCTCTCTTGTAGTTTTGTCATAACAGGTGGTGGAAAAAACTTCCAAAGAAGTATTTAAACACAAGAAAAGCTTCAAGACCTGAAAATTAGCCAGAATAAAAATATAGCAGTGTTATTTATTTTTACAGTATACTGTGGTATAATAAACAGTAAGAATGAATGATGGGGATAGGAACAATATATTAAGTAGGGACAAGAACACTTTAAAAGCTCTGCTTCTCTCTCTCTCAGAAGCAAATCTGGCTTACTTTTCCCTGATTTTTTCATCTTATTTCCGTTTCCTCTCTCTCTCCTTCACCACTTAAGCTTTCCACCCCGTCAGTTACGAAGACAGCTGAATCAGCTGTTGATGGAGGTAAACACTAAGTGAGAGAATGAAACCTAGTAGTGAGCAGGAGCTCAGTGGCTGGGCTTTGAGAGATAAATAGATAGAAATAGAGTAGCAATCTCTTAAAATGATGATGAGAGATAAAGTGTTTATAAGTCATGAAATGATAATTGGGAGATACTTAACGGTTTTACAGCTCCTGATAACAGTTTGGTGTTCAGCTCTCTACTTGAAATATATTATGCCAGAATGTCTCAGAACTGTCCAGGCTGAGGTCTTTCCTTGGCAGTTTCTCATCATTATTTTGCACTGTTACTCTTTCACTGTCAAAGAGAAAGGAGTAAAGAAGTCACAGAAAAGTACCGTTTTCCTTTTATCACTGACTAGCCACTACAGAATCACCACTCTGTCTCCATTAAACATATGAGGAAATTAGGATTCTATTTTTATTTTCTAACTAATAAAGAGTGTGGACCAATGCAAATAAATTCTCAAAGGGTACAGTGTTCATATTCTGTGCATTTCAGAGGCTTTATTGTAGACTGGGTTTATTTTCATCTTTTAGATTAAATGCCTATTAGCAGTTAGAGTGCATTAGAAATGTATCTGTGGTAATAAGTGGCCCAGTAGAAGCAGATGTATAGAGTGAAACCGGTGGTGTTGAGGACTCTGTGTCCTCACTGAACATGTCTTGGAGTCTGTATCTGTACTCTTGAGAGTAGCTCTGGTTTGATCCTGTGGACTGAGTACCCATTACTGGTGTCTTAATTTAATCCAAGAAAAATAATGTTTGTATACTCTAATAATTGTCTGTTCTGTGAGCCAAAAAGCAGTAAATGGGAAGATATTCCCTTCAAAAGTGCACTTCAGATCAAAAGTAAAATGCTAGTGTAGATGGTCCTTCTTAAAATACCTAATTAGACAATGTGCATAGATAATTAATAGTTAAATCTTGACTTATATGAAAAACTACTTAATAAATATACCTATTAAAATCAATAATGACACTGCTTCACAGTGAAGTGCTACCCAGTATGAGTAAGAAAATTAAAATCTATCTTAAAGTAGTAGTAACAGTGTTCAGGATCCATAATTGATGGACTTATTTGCAGACCAGAATTAATAAATGAGNAAGAGAAAAAATTTAAGCTGTTTCAATGTGTGCTTTATGGCTTTTATGCATAGAATTTCTGAACTGTAATTGTTTACTTGCCTATGGTTAGTGCAAAATTTAGTGAAAACCAGTCATCTCAGTATTAAATATTCAGGGCAGTGGCTGGTTACTGGCAGCAGTTAATATAGTGGTGATTAAAGAGCACTTTGAAGGTATGTTTTCCAAAGCAGACTGTTTAGGACACTTAAGCTTAAAGGAAATGACCAATGGCAAATAAAAGATTTGTCTTATAACAGTATTTCTAAAGTCACTAGTCAATGCCAAGCAAGGTTGACAAGAATAATCATGTATAATTCCTTTTTAAAAAGTAACCCCAAAACTCAGGTGTTTAATTATTGATCCAAGTAATATTTTTCTTTCAAACTCATCCAGGGGCTAAGAGCCATTAGTTAAAGCATCTGACAGAAACTCTTCCTGAAGGATTAATGAAGTGAACTCTTCAGCAGTTTGCGAAAAAGGATTTTTACACTAGTAGATTAAAGAAAACAGACAGTAAAGCGTACTGAGTCACTTAGAAAGAATAATAATTACACTAAGGTTTCTTCCATTCCTCATTTTCCTGTACACCGCTTCTGACTGATAAGTGGTACAAAAGTCTAATCCAATGGTAATTAATGTTGCATATGAAAACATAATCATTTTCAGGTCAAGTCTGCTACCTTTATTCATACTTTATTACTTCACTACTCAACATGTCTATTCATACCTAAATGTAAAAATTGATTAATAAGATATTCCTCATTCTAAGGAAAGCTATTATAATTACAGACCTGTTTGTTACTGTCTTTCTCTTCTGACTGTTAAGATGTTCATGAGTTTTATGTACAGAAATATTTCACAGCATCTATGAGGCATGTGTAAGGTATGAAAGTTTTATTATGGCTATCTGAGAATCTCTACATTTCCCCCCATTCTGTAAAGTCACCATAGACGTTAAAAAAAATTAGGTACCTTAAATGCTTTTTGAAAATCTAATTTGGTGCCTGTCTGTATTTCTTGAAGCCTAACATCTTTAAAAATTGAGTCCAAAATGCCGTTGCCAAAATATTACTGGAAGAGAAAGGACTTTAACACATCTAAACATAGGTTTATGCCCCAGCCCTTAGATGACTTCTTTACAATAGTTTTTTCAGTCTTTTTGTGGTCACAATTCTTATAAATGTCAGTGGGAGCAAAATTGCTAATACTGGAGTTATGAGCCAAGAGTGGGGAAAAGCCAACTTAGATAAATTTTATTTTGGATTCTTGCAAGCCAATCTTCAATAATCCACTTTATGGTCCTCTACGCCCTGTTGAATTGTGGGATAAAAAAGTGCAACTGACATAATTCACCACCTTGCATCTAAAGACAGATTCTCTTTAGGAGAGTGGTGAGGTAGAAAGACAAAATTAAATTGGTTTGGTTTAGTTTAAGCCTCAGGAGCTGTAAAGGCATATGCTATCCCACCTAAACAGGTATTTTTAGTAGTTTTGTGTAGAATCAAAAGGCATACATTGGAATTCCTATCTATTGTAAAATTAAATAGGTGCTTTCACTTGGTTGTACACCAGGAGTGAAATTATGCCCCCATTCAATCTGACAGAACTTTTTGCAATTGACTTCAAGAGGGACTAGGATTTCACCCCAGGAGTGTACTTTCAGGCTACCTAACATCTTTTTTTAATGTACCCCCTACATAGCCTATTAAATATTCTTGTCATTACAGAATACAGAAGAGCCCATTTTCCAATTTGTCACGCTCTGACGGGCACTGTTTCATAGAGCTCCTCTCAACCCCTGTTGTTTCCTACTTACTAGTTAGAGCATGAAAAAGCCAGTGGGTCAGAGGTTGCTTTCTCAGTCATCACGTATACCTTCTAGCAGCTAAAGGGGTATGAAGGCTTCCTAACAGGCAACCTGAATTTAGTTACAGGCTTTTGACATACCTGTTCCATCTTTTATTTGAAGATTTTTATTATAGTCATGGTTTAGTGAAAAAAACATATGATTTGAAACACCTGGTCTATGGAAGTCATAGGGAGAGAAGGCAACATGGGAAAGAACATAAAAAAAAAATGTTCTGATCATCTCTTATGCAACCACAAAAGAAAGAAAAATTATCCTGAGTGTTAATGACTATATCTTTTGTCACTCCTAAGAAAAAAAGCCACTTTAAAATTTGTAGTGCATTTCAATAACTCTGAAAACAGATTACCTTGGTACATTCATAGAAGTACCCTGGAGTCTGTGAGTACCAATGTGTGCTGCCAACTCTGCAGCAGTGCTGTGGCTGCTGCTGTTCCACAGCACTGCCTACAGCTAAATGGAAGACAGAGCTGAAAGAAAGACACATAAAACCAGTTATTTTCACCCAACAACGTTTACTAAGGGATACAGGAGAACTGGACTTCATCACAATTAAATCTGAGAGAATAAAATATGACAACTGAAATAACCTGCTGACTGCAGGTTTTTCTTACGAAAGATTTGAACTGCTGAGAGCTCAAATAGATTTATTTTGGATTTGAACTTGGGAGCCTTACCTGATGTAGTTAGCTTAGTGAGCATTTATCTTCTACTTAAGTACTTAAATTTAGGAAATGTTTTCATTTTGTTTGTGTAAATGGAATGAAAATCAAAATCACAAGAATAAATTCAGGGTTGTACAAAATCTGAACTAAATACCTGTTTACTTAATTGTAAATGAGAAAATATATGGTATTCTCTTGTAATGTTCTGATCATACAAAATACATCAAGAATCATATAAATTAACAAAAATACAGTCTCATAAGGACATAATTATTTACTTGATTTTTATGGACACATTCAGAAATAGAATTCCACATGACCAAATACCAGGAATTAGATTAAATTCCATAGTTTTCCTTTCAAAAATACTAACAATCAACACGTTTTCAGCTGTTAAAAATTGTGCAGGTCATAGTTTGCAGGAAGATAAATAGAAAACAATTGTGGATTTAGATCTCATAACTTCAACTGCCTTTAAAAATGTATTTAATTTTTTTATTTCCTTTTCAGAACACTGCATTAACCATATATTTTTCATCAGATTCACTCACAATTTTCTCTAGTACAATTGTTTGCAAGCCTGCATTCTATTTTACTGCTGTGTAGATTAAAAGCTCTGCTTAGGACTTAGATTGAAAGCATTTTACAAACAAAGTGTTCTTCTAACTGTATTCAAGTGTGCAATCATTTTTAGAGCCTGGAGTGATGGTTGCTTAACTTGGGAAGGTTTAAGGACTTTCTGTAAATAATAGAGGTGGTTGATAAAAAGCACTAGTATGGGCCTGATCCACCAAGAGAATAAAAAGACCCTCAGTGCCCTACATATCTAATTCACTTGACAGTTTTTAAGCTGACACACTCAACATAATATATTGTTGCTATGGTGGCTCTACATTCCACTGTCTCACACATGGCCAATATATATATGTAAAGATAAAGATTACTATAACTGATATATCTTACATCAGAGGATTTCATACCATTTATCTTTCAGGATGTTCTAATTCATTGCTTAAAAGAAAAAGGATTGGAAGAGTACTGTTTATATGCCACTTTTACATCCAGGAGTAAGGTTGAAGGACTGAGTCATTCAATGAAATATCATTTTAAAAATGTGTTATCTCATTCTTGTTTATTTTTATTTCTATATACAGCTCCCAGAAAAGTGGGCTGGTGCACTGGCTGTGTGATTTGGTATATGTTTGTTTGAGATTTTAAAAATCTATTTTTTTTTCCCTAGTCTTCTATCCAGTAGACTCACTGTTACACTTATTTTTATCATACAAATCAACCTTGTTTTGCCTTTAAAAATCAAAATTAGAACAAAACATTTCAGGATGTCTGGGTACAAGATCCTAATAAGGTTCAGTCTGTGCACTTTTCAAGAACATAATTTTAGCAACTTCAATCTCTTTTGTTTTCATTATTTATCATGTTTTACATAAATGCAAAGGGTAAGATAAATTAAAGATGACATCACAGGGTAGCAGTTGGATACATGAATTGAAATACTTAATTGGCAATGGTCAGGCTTTAGCTGTATTGGTCTATTTAATGTCTGTGTACTTAATTAACTATTTTTTACAAGAATTTAAAAGACACAAGACTAGTTCTATTACTGTTGTTGAAATGAGAGAAAACTGGCCATGTTGAATATATGGATGGGTGATTATCTCCAGATGGGACCAGGAAAACACAGGACAATATTTGTAAGCAATGTAAAGCTATCTTTTTGCCCTAAGAGCTAAACCAGGGATTTGCCTCTCCAGTAGGCAGTCATCCATCACCATTTATATGGACTATTTTTGTACATATCCACCTTTTCAAGAGTTAATGTGAGCATACAGAATTGGGTAGGAAAGAGAATGTAACTAGCCTGTTCTTTGGGTATGCAAACTGTAGTCATAGATTTAAAAGGACTTTGAATAATTTTTGAAGACTTGCACTTACCTTTCAATGCTACAGAAACATATTTTCAATCCAAGTTTAGGCAGGTCTTAGTTGCACCACCTTATGTAGTAGTTATTATTTGTTTAAATCAAATAAAATTCTTTTATGTATAACCTACAGAGCTAGTTTTATGCCTTCTTTGGTTTACCAGTACATTTACTGTGAGATTTTCAGGATGGCTAACAATTGGTAGAAGTATTAGTTAATGGGATAAAAACAGTAAAAGAATCAGTTTAAACATCACAATCTCAGAGGGATTTGGATATCATCCTACTTAAAAACATCTTTAGTGTGTATTCTTGAGCAATTTCCACTGGTGGCTTAAACGGCAGTCAATGAATTTCTCGTTCTCAAAGCATTTCTTGTACACCTTAAGTGCACAAAAGGGAAGAGCAAGTCTTTTCCATCCATCCCTACCTCTCTTCAAAGCTAGATTACTTCTGCTTTCCCTTAAAAACCTCTGCAATCGTTACAATGAAGAAATGGCAAGTAATGAGGCATGTGAACCATAAAGAGTAGGATACTGAGCATTTCAAGGGAGAAGTTCAATTCCCAGTTTGAGAAATTATAATATGCTTGCAGGCGTGGAAATATTTTTAGTCAGTTGAGGAACAGTAACTGCAAAAAATAACTGAATATTCTTGTAAAGACTGTAGTCACTTTATGTTTAATCAAAATGGTTCATCTATCTTTTTTCATGTATTGCACTGCCATCTGTCTCTCTAATATGAATATTCATGGAGTGAAAAGGAAACAGGGTGACTAGGTCTTGGGTCATGTCAAATGAGGTGTTTTTTCCCATATTTACTGGTATATTATGGGAAAAGATATGTCGTCATTGTCATCTTTTCTCAGTAGTAAAATGACTGCACTAGCAAAACTATAGAGGTGTACAAATGAAAAGATGAGTAAGAAAGAATATTATTTCAAAAATTACATCTTTGTAGTATCTTTGTTGAAAGTTGAATTATTAAGATAAGATTTCACTGTTTTAAGGATACATATGGCATTCAAAATATGCTTACAATTTTTATTCCTTTAATGATGTTCCTGGAAAATATTTAGCATTGCACATGGACTAAATTGTGTGGGTTAAATATAGCCAAAGCTACCATTATAATTACAATGTGGAAGTCTGCAGCCAAAAATCTAGCTCAGTTTCTCCTTTTGAAACTAGAATTCAAGAGATAAATCATTTAACAAATACTTCTATTTTTACCCCATATCCAGCTGTATAGGAATATGTTAAGGAAGAGTGACCAATGTTTACTGTTCTAACATTGGCATTAGGAAGTAATTTCAATGGTAGAGACTATGACCTAATCTGCCCCAAATATCATGTGTTACTCTGGATATGTCATTAAAACCTCCTTAGGATCTGAGCATTAGCATTTAATTGTCATCAACCTCCTGTCATCTACTCCCCTAAGATTAAGTTCCATCAACCCCCCACTAAAGTTAGATACCTTTATATCTCTAGGTGACTATGCCAGTATCTCTGGGCTATATATATTAGACAGGGCTTTACTTCATCAGCTTGGGCATCCACTATTTCTGACCACATTATTTTCTATAGCACAGCTGTGGCAAAGTCTGAAAACACCTCCCTGATACTTAGGAGTTACTGTACAATCTGGGCTGTTCTGTGCTTGACTGTGGTCATGCTTGGTCATCACAATTACAAAAACATGCTAACATGGTCAGGATATTAAGAAACTTGGGCTATGGATATATCTGAACATATGCTTGAGCAGTTCCATTGTAAATAGGTTGTAAGTCTCGCCTAAAAATTTGGCCTGTGTACTCATCAAACTATTGGCAAGTACCATATATCTAAGTTCCCGTTCCACAATGCTGTATGATGAAGAAAGGAAAGGTGATCAATACTTTGAACTGTAAACAAAAATCATAGATGGACCCTTCATATTACTTTCACCTGCAACTGTGGGTAAAATCTTCGTGGTTTATTTGCTTTGTCTGAAAAGTTGTTTGATTCAGACAAAGCATCTGCACTAGACAAGGACAAATAGTGAGAGGAAGCAAAACTGATAACCAAGGACATTCTGTCTATTATGATATTATACTGATCTGTCAGGAAAAATTAAATCAAAAGGTTGTCTGATCCCAGAGGAAAATCATACAGAACCATAGCTAACATAGATGCTATTCTGCCTTATTTTTTATTTTAATCAACTCTTTTTTTCTGCACTCTCAATTTTTACTGTTATTCAGGACTGACAAATGGGCAAACATGACACAGACACCATTTAAAAGGATGCAAGGCAGGCTAAAATCTTTTCAGAAGGGGATATTAGGAATCGTATTTTGTTCGACATTGGTTTAACTGCCTCATTAAATAGAGAAGATACATATATATAAAGGAAAGAGATACCATCCAGAGGGACCTTGACAAGCTTGAGAGGTGGGCCCATGGGAAGCTCATGAAGTTCAACAAGGCCAAATGCAAGGTCCTGCATATAATTTGTGGCAATCCAAAGCACAAATATGGGCTGGGTGGTGAATTGATTGAGAGCAGTCCTAAGAAGAAAAACTTGGGGATGTTGGAGGATGAGAAGCTTGACACAACCTGTCAGCATGAGCTTGCAGCCCAGAAAGCCAACAATATTAAATGAAATGTGGCCAGCAGGTTGAGGGAGGTGATTCTTCTCCTCCACTCCACTCTTCTGAGATCCCACCTGGAGTACTGCATCCAGCTTTGTGGCCTGCAGCACAAGAAACTGTCAGAGTGAGTCCGGAGGAGGGCCAAAAGGATGACCAGAAAGCTGGAGCACCTCTCCTATCAATATAGGCCAAGAGAGTTGGGGCAGTTAGATGGAACGCTCAAGGGACACCTTATAACATCTTCTGGTACCTAAAGGGGGCCTACAAGAAAGCTGAAGAGGGCATATAGTGATAGCACAAGGGGTAATGTCTTTAAACTGAAAGAGTGCAGATTTGGATTAGATTTTAGGAAGAGATTCTGAGGGTGGAGAACAGGCTGTGAAGCAAAGTTGTGGATGCTCCATTCCCTAGCAGTGTTCAAGGCCAGGCTAGATGGGGCTCTGAGCAACCTGGTCTAGTGGAAAGTGTCCCTGCCCATGGCAGTGCGGGTAAGAGCTAGATGATCTTTAAGGTCCCTTTGACCCAAACCATTCTCTGGTTCTATGATGATTCTATGCTATAATAATGAACTATTGTCACAGTACAAATAATAGTGAGGGAATGTTCCAGTAGCAAATGCTATTGTGAATGTTTAAATGCTGCATTAATCCAGTAAGAAATAGAAAATATACCTTGGATAGTGATAGGCATATAGATAGTCTTTCAATAAAATATACCTAATAGACATAACCAAGTGCTGTCAGTCATTGTTGTAGAACTTCAGAAAGTCAAAATTTGATAAAGACTAAATGCCTATCTAGAAAGTGATATACAGTGAAACTTTTTTAGGTTGAGTAGCAAAGATGCCCTCTTCTAAGCTGGGAAATTTTGAATGGCTGTTAGAGGATGGAAGAGATGGCATTTGAAAATGTACATGACTGCCTTCTGAGTTTTATGTAACCCTTCTGTGTCTTAAGTAACATTGCTGTACCTTTCCACTGGTATCATCCTCATTCTGTATTCTCAGTAATGTTGCAGTATTATTATGTACTTTGCTGATGTCCGATTGCAAACAACCATTGCTAATCGGCTTACTCCAGCTTCCGTATATAACTTTTAAAGAGCTTATGAAGGTAACCCATTGAGATTAAGGAGGCATAAGGCCTGTTGTTTTCAGGTGCCTGACAGGGAGATGAAAATGAACCCACCTTCCCATACAGTGCAGCAAAAGTAGATCAACTTTCCATCAGTAATTCTCATTTATCTTTAGTGTGTCAGATTCAGCACTTTATCATCAAACTTGCTGTCGTATCACTGCATACTCTTGTAACAGGTATAAAGCAAAAACTGAGTTGCAAGACTTTCAGAGGTTTAATATTTGGTTCAATACATAGCAATATGTTTTTTCCATAATGATTTAAGGTTGTCCTTTATGCAGTTTAAAAAAGACTGTTGGCATAATAGTAAGTACTTGGAAGGCAAGTGTGACATTAAAAAGATAATTCAGTGTTTTCTTTAGAGACAGTGTAGAAATACTGAAGGTTAGTGAGGAGAAAACAGAAAAAACTCTTCTGAAAACAGTTTCCACAATGATTATACAAACACTTAAAAAAACCCCCAGTGATTATATTTCAAGTATTTCAGAAAACATGTTTTATACTTTTCACCCAGTATAAATTCTCTTGGATTACAGTGCAAGAAAATAGCACTGAGATTATACCATTTCACTGCATAAAACATGTAAAAGCTTTTTTTTTTTTTTTTTTTTTTAGGGGGGGGGGGGTTTTTTTTGAGAAAAAACAAAAAAAATTTTTAAAANATGTAAAATTTTTTTTTTTTTTTTTTTTTTTAAGGTGGGGGGGGCTTATTATTGAGAAAAGACTAAAAATATTTGTAAATATAACAAAAAGATAATGTAAAAAAATTAAATGACACTTGGTACAGTTTAGAAAACATGAGTTTCTGAAAACAGACAAACTTCTTTCTTCCTTTATCTTATTTAAAATTGTTTATTTTCTTTGCAAAGGCTAGCATTTGAGAAGCTAGTATGTTTACTGTATTCCTTTCCATTTCCTTGGTGGCAAAATATTTTCCCAGAAAAATGTTTAATATGTATGAATAGAAAAATATGTTTAGGACTTAATGTGACATTGCTGGGCTTTGATCATGTAAATATATGTAATTGTGTACATGTCCATTTTCAGTATAATTAAGAAGAAATTCTCAGAAATTTCAAGTTGGAATATTTGGGGGTTAAAAAAAAAGGCCTGTTTTGTACATCATTAAAGTTTTTCAGCATAAATTATAAATCAAAACATTTCCCCCACACACATATTCTTTCAGTGACACTAATGTATTGCCACATTGACTCCTTGTGTTGTTTCTGTTTCAGGTCTATTTGTAATCAAGCTAACTGAAGTGCTAGCCATGTCAGCACAAAGCTCACAGCAAACTGATTTACCTTTTTTTTGAGTGTCCTTCCTCAGTCCAAACAATTAGCACCAGAGTAAAACTTTTTTTTTTTTTCCTCCAACACATGAGGCACATGAATGCATCAAAGTAGGTTACTCCTGTTTTTCCTGTCCTCTCAACTTTGAGGTGCAGGTAGTGACATTCAGGTGCTCTGAAATGATGCCAGGCATTTGGTTTTGAAAAGTGAAATGAACTGAATTTGGAGCTATTTTGAAAAAGTAATTGTTAAAAAGAGGTAGAAGGAAAGAGTAATCTCCTTTCTATCGGACACTTAAACACATATATGTGGTATAATGTCCACTGAATGTGCTCATCTGTATGTTTGCCTTGTACTGATTGGTGCAAACTGTCCAAGTTTAAAATATTTGCTGCAACAACTGTAATAGTACCTGTATCATCCATCATGTGTCAACATGTGACATATGTGCCAGCAAGTGACGTGTCACTTGTTTTGCTGTATTAAAGGGAAAGGAAATTGTGTTTGCTCTACATAAGGAAGTACTTTAGACTAACAGAGTTAAACTTTTCGAAGAAAACTTAAGGAAACATAGATAGCAGTAATGAAGTTTTGATTTCCAAGTATCTCGAACTCATCTGTGCATGTTGATTAAGCCTAAGGAGACAATAAAACATGGCTGCATGAAAGTAGTGTTTGATGTCTGATTGTTTCTAAGATATCATGAAAGTTTATTTTTTCTCTGTGGATTTTTTTTTGTTGTTATGTAAATAATTGCATTCCTCTTTATCTGATCAAATCCAATTATCTCAGATCTTCCAATGCCCAAGAGCTTTTTGCTCTTTGTTTTTGAATATTTCTCTGTATTAAAACATTTTAACTCTTGGGCAAATGTCTTCTGTTTTCTACTTTTAAAAAAAAATCTTGAAGTTCCACTGCTGAACTAAAATCTTTAATCCAAACCTTTTGAGACTAAATGTGCTTTATTTCAAGTAGCTAAAGATACTGTAGGTAAGAGATTTAAGTTGTCCTTTTTCTCTCTCATAATATTATCTCCCCTAATGTAACCAGGCTTGTACCCCCTGCTGAGAAGTATTACCAATAAAGAGAAGAGAAGCACAGATATCCAAATTTAATTTCCAAGAGGCACTGCAATTTTTTTAATGTATTTTAAAGATCTAACTGAAAATTTTGAATTTTGAGCTTTTTTTTAACTTTTCCCTTTCCCAAAAGGGAACTCTTGAGCTGATTAGCTGTATCCTGCTGATGGTGTCTTGAATTGAGGCAAGACCTCAGCAAAGCCCTGTATCTGTGCAAGATGAAGGTAATTGCTCTGGGAGCATCTAGGAAATAAGTGAAAATGTGTGTCTCACATTAAACATATTAGGCTTGGCAGGTTCTATAACTATTTAGGCTAAAATTTTCCATTCTGGCTAGTCATCTCAGGACCGTGACTTGAAAAAAATCCATCAAAATGGTTCAGCTGTTTCCAGCAGCGAGGCTGGAGAAAAATGTGTTGCTTTTTAAAGCTAAATTGTAAGTGACCTTGAAACTTGGCAGAGGAGTGGCATTTGTGTCATGAGCGTTTCTTTTGCTATCCTGTGACAATCCAAGCAAATTTAGCCAAGTTGAAAAAGCACATATGTTCAGTAGATACTTACCAGAAGTTCACTACTGTTACCTCTAAAAAAAGTCACTGAGCATGTTTTCATCTCTTACAGTTCCTATTACTGTCCAGATGATGAGATGCTATGCTCAAATATGTCAAAAATACTTCATTTAGATCAGACCTGCAAGACCGAAACTAATCACACCTGCTGTGATCTGCTTTCATAAAAGGCTGGCTAGGAACTCAAACAGGAGCAAGGGAATTTGTCTCCCTGTCCCAGTCCCTTTTCTCCTCTCCCTCCACAATGTGGCTGAGAAAACTGTCTAGCTCAGGTACACAGCATTTAAGCAGCCGGAATGCTACATTGGTAATAGGAGTTTGGGGAGGGTTTCTCTGGTAAGGAGCAATTGAGAGAGCAGCTGGGGAAAGAGGCAGCAAGTGAACTGAATTAAATTGAATGAGGAATTACGGGACTCAGAAGTACACAGTTGCAGAGGCGGTGGAAAGAAAGGAGGGTATTTAAAAAAAGAGAAGAGTACTTTAAATAAGGTGTAATAATGATACTGGCATAAGAAGCTGCAGACCCATGACATTATTTTCAGAAACTGGTTGCTTTGAGTTCAGCGTTTCCTCAGAATCACTCCTGCTGTTGCTGTAAAGTTAAACTATATAGCTAGAATTTTCCATTTCCTTTAAGCAGGGTATTGGTTTCTTTGAAGAAATGGTGCATTTCAATCCCTCTCAGTCTGTCAGTATCTGAGGAGTTATTAACTTAGTTTACTTTTTCTCCGCCTTTCAAAATCTGACATGGATTTGTCCAACATCTCCCAGAGGCTTCCGTGTGCAATTAGCCATTGGATTCACTGAGTAATTACTTCATTTTTCATGTAAAATGTGCTTGATTTATTGTATACTTGAGAGTGGAAGGCAGAGATAGGTCAACAACAGTTAGAGGAGATTAGCAGAGAGATTCTCTGCTGCCGTGGTAGCAATCAATCCCCAGGGAAGCTGGCTGTGTGGGAGCAGTGCCACTCAAGCCTTGGCAGTGGTGCCCCATTTGACTTTGCCACTCCTCAGTGGAATTAACATGAGTGACTGCCAGGCAGATTTTAATCCCTATCTAGCTATGAAGCCAGCAGAATGTGGAAATGGTGGAGGTGTTTAAAGAATGTGCTTGTAAAAAAACAGATACTTTTTTTCTCAATGGAAGCTGTGAACTGGTTTAGCTATCTGCCAGGCAGAGTAGTTTAGGTGTACTGGGAAAAAATGTAGACTGCCATATCTTTTCAGACAAATATTATTTGTACTCACTCTTTGGGATTAATGACTTTTTAAATAGTGGTTTCAAAATAGTTATGCTATAAAAATTATGTGGAATAATGTGACCTTTTTTTTCCTGAAAAACAAAAAGCATGGAGGGACTTTTTTATGAAGAAACAAGCTGCTGAAGATACATAGATATAGATAGATAAAGATGATAGAGATATACATATATGGTAGATTCTGGTAAATGTAATGAAAGTAATTATCTAATGAACTCCCCAAAAATTTTAGTTATGGAACACAATATGTTTACTGTATTTTTATATCAAAAGTATCAGTGTTGACCACAATTATTCCTGTGGTTTTTTGTCATTAGTTATTTTATTTTTAAATTCTTCTAAGATCTAGGTTTTTAAAACTGAATTTCAGAGGCTAAAGCAGAATTACAAGGAAAATTAACTGACACTTTTGAAGATTAAGTTGTTTAACCATAGGCACGATTTACCAACAAGCATAATAGATCAACCACTCCTTAGAATCTGTGAAATGTTACTGGAATCAATTTTATTTTAAAATAGTAATTTTACACACAAAAAGAGAATAGAAGATATTGTTTGGTGAGTCTCTACTACTTTTGTATCTGAGATCAAATAAGTTACTAAAATAGTACTATGTAGCCTTAAAGATAATGTATTTTGCATGATCTTTATCTGCTAACCATGTGCTGTCAAGTCTGTTTCAGTATTCCTTTCATGAGAAACTAAAAGTCAGAAATATTAGATTAAGGTGGTGAATACTTACAACCTTTCTGAAGATAATCTGTAACAGGATTTTATTTTGTTCTACTTTGGAACATACTTAATATTTTACTTTTATTCTATCAACTTAATAATTCTAATCAATGTCACTATATGAAAAGTTCATTGTGCTGAGAAGGTTTTTTGCTATCACATGATATTTGTGATACACAAAAAGCTTGGTGTGTACTTATAAAGTCAATATTCCACAAAATCTCAATGTGAGCAGTGAGAAATAAGAAATATATATGTACCAATATTAAAGATGAAGTAAGATGATATGATTTTAAAACAGAGAACAGTTAATACGATATGTTCCAGTATTGAACTAGCTTGTACTTCAACAACAAAAGGTAACTTCGTGTCCTGAGGATCATCCCAGCTGCCTCTCCCTGAGAAGTAACCAGTAATTGCAGTGTCTGTATAAGTAAAAAGGGTGACCAACTTACCAACACCGACTTATATTACTCTGGAAGTGACTACAAGTTGTACAGGATTCAAAGATTTAGACAACAGAACTTTTAAGCAATCATATATTTCCTGAAAGTTGTCAATACTGTGAAGGAGTTTATAATTTAAGAATTTTTTTTATAATTGTCTGTATTTATTAAATTTTATTTCCAACAAATCAAAAAGTTAAAGCCCCTTTTTTCTTCTTCCCTTTATTCTAACTCCAATCTTCAAAAAAAAAAAAGGAAAAATAAGACTCCAAAATCTAGATTCCATAAATTTCTGTGACATAAAACATGTAACATGTAAGATTGTTAAGTGACATCAGCGAGAGTCTATGATTATAATTTCAGATATGCTGATGGATTTGACTGTCTGATTTATGTGCAGGAAATCCAGACAAGTGATTAAAGTGCAAATGTACCCTTTTCTTCTAATTTTATAACTTTTCAATTTTTCCTGTGCAGTAGAACAGGAAGATGAAAACTGAATTCTTGTGTTAGTAGTGAAAAAAAAAAAAAAAAAAAAGCCAAATGTTTTCAAACTCTGAGCTCTTAATCATGTAAACCAGCTTGCTTGGTTATTGCCATTGTATGATTTGAAAAAAGTCCATCAGGAAAGAACAAAAGAGCTGCCCTTTAAGATAATTTTAAAAATCAGCACTGACTTTCCCATCTGATTATAGAGGGCATAATCTGTGGTGTCATCCAAGCAATGTAATACTATTTTTTAAATACCATTTTTTCCATGTGTTTTTGCTTTTATTCAGGAAACATAATATATGGGCTTGACTGATATAGAGAGAAGATAGAAAGGAATAAAAAATCCAAAATTCTTACAATAATGCATATTGTAGGCCTAATGTTTTTGTCATCTCTAAGTTAGTTTTGTTGCAGGTACTCTGTCTTCAAATCCACCCTTAACCTTAGCCAGGATGTCTTAAAATTGATGCCGATTTTTTTAGCAGATCTTCTGAATTTTCCAGTTTAATCTGATACAATTTAGATGCACACATTCTCTATTTTATAACAAAATATTGAATAGTGTTCTGGCAGCTGATATAAAATCAGAGACAGTACTGGATGTTTGTAACTAACATATAGGTTTTGTATTAGGCCAGTGTGAACTATGTGTTTCTATGGTTCCCTAAGCAATTCAGTAACTGGTTAAGATAAACTTACGTTTCACCTCTTAGTCTATTCTTGTAACATCTTTCAGAAACAGGAAGTTGATCAAGAGTCCCATGTACAAAAAAAACCCAAAAAACAAACAAACAAACAAACAAAAAAATCCCCTATCTGTAAGGAAATTAAGAAACAAATAAAACCAAAATCCAAACAAATGCTCCCCCCTCCCCTACCATTACTTTAGAAGTTAGTTGTCTTCCACATTTTTTATTTCCTCAATTATGTTGTTTGGTTTTATTTCCCCTTTACTCTCACTGAACATAAGTGCAGGTTAGGGGTAAAGCATGATACACAGTATATCTGTTTCCTCTCTGTTGTGATCTTTGGCCAGCTTTCTGATGGGTTATTGGTTATCCAGTACTGTTAGCGCACAATGGAGAGGTACCAGAAAATACCCAATGATATTTGATTGCAAAGTGTAGTTATGCCAGAGGCTTGGTCTTAATGACACTGTATTCTTTCATGAGGAACTTGGCAGACCTACATTATTGCTACAGTACATGAAAATGGGGTAGCCAACCAAATGTCTTCTAATTAATTTTTATTCCATCATCAGTACAATGTCTGCTGTAGGATAATTTAAGAGATGAATTTGAGAGTCTCCTTTTCCTTTGTATTTTCTCAGATTGCCTTCTCTGGAGCTGATTTTTTTTTTAATTTTAATTATTATTATGCTCAAAACTTGTGTTTCCACTGTAGCTGAACTATTAGCGATTATCTTGATCTAGAAAGGTTGCTATGACTTTCCTTTTATACAAAGTTTCAGAGGCTAAACTTTCAACAAGGAACAGAGAGCAAGATCCATTCAATGTCTGAGAAGCTTTAAATTATTATTTTTCATTTTTCAGTACGGTTTCCTAAATATTAGAGTCCAAGGATTTTTGACTTGCATTTTACTCAGTACATCTTGCTGCAGACATTCTGCTCAATATGGAAAGTTATGCAAATACTTATAGGAATCAAGAGTGAAAATACTGCTTTTGCCTGATGATTAGAGCATCTATTCAGGAGATAAACATGCAGTATTCTGTTTCTCTTTCCATTAATTTTTAATTGTTTATATGGAGTAAATTGACAGAACCTCTCAGAATCATTTCTGGCACATTCTTTTGTAAAGAAGAAGAAAAAAGTCACATATGTTCAAGCAAACAAATAGCTAAACCTGTGTTCTTGTAAGACTGAGCAGTTTCTAACCTTTTTCCTCCATTTGTCAATTTTGAAAATGCTGTGACATAACCCTTTAATTTGGGTTTCTTAAAAGTTTCCCATATAAACATTGACTTTTGCGTGTTTTTATGTCAAAGAAAATGAAATATATTGTGTGTTTCAGTAACACGGGTAAACATTGTCTGATTTATTCTAGTTTCTTTGTTTTCTACTAATATTCTATTCTGATTTTTATAATCCAGTGTAAAATATCAGCATATCTACAGTTACTAGGGTATCTTACATTATTTCAAGGTAAGAAATCTGCCAGCTATTTTCAAGGTTGATTACTCACTTGCAGCATCTATTTAGGAGATTCGTCTGTGTAATACTTTTTGTATAGATCACTTTTGATTTCCTAAATATAGCTTTTTGCACTTTTTCTTCAACTGATGTCAAATTGATTAGACACTAATGCCCTAGTATGTCCCTAGACTGTTTTCATCTGAGAAACAGAGATGGCCCTCAGAGATTTCCAGCTGAAATGAGTTAACATCTGAAAGAGCTACTAAAGTGCTCCTACTTTCTATCCACTCTGCTCAGTCATAAGAATTATTAACCTTTGATTAACCTTTCTGTTAACTACATATTTTCAAATTCCTCATAAAATCCCATTAGAAATGAAGTCTAAATTTCAGACAATGTTCACAAAGTGTTTAATTTTCAGGTAAGTAACCTGATTTTCAACAATTGAACCAAAAATGTAAGATAAAAGCTAAGTTCATGGGCCATGTTAGTGAATAAACATTCAGGATGGGTTTGTGTGAAAATATAACTAATTAAGCCTGTGGATGTTAAATGCATTCATTAAAGTATGATTCAGCATTAGCTGAATTATCTTTCTTTACAAAGAAAAGCAAATGTAGGCTCTGAGCAAGCTTCTCAGAAGTGTAGACAAATTGAACTTTGCTTCCTCTGAGTAAAGTGACATATAATTTATTTGGTCTTTACTTTAAGTGACATTGGAATAACATTTTAAAGGTGATGTCTAGTCTACTGGGATAAAACATACTCCAACAAATACATTTAACCACTAATTTACATTTATATGTACACTCCTTGTTTAGTATTTTATTACCAAGTCCTTCCTTCTTCATGCTCACCACTTATTTTATCCTTTCCTTTTTTTGACAAGTTTCTTCTAATTTTAGTCTAGGTCTATTTTGATATTCTTTTAAAGGCTTTGTTAATCTTATTCACCCCTCCTTTCTCTCCTTTTTTTTTTTTTTTCTTGTTGGCCTGTCTCTCTAGCTGTTCCATAAAAATTCCTAATATTATGCCTTATGCCTCATCTCTTCAAATTAATCTGTTCTGACATGTTCTTCTCCAAGTTTATTTTTAGTTCACTTGTTTGCTCAGTCTTTTTGTCTCCTTTTCTTTAGCAGTGTTCCTGGTTCTTTTTTTTCCTTCCGTTGTGTGTCTCGTCTATGACTTCTCTGGAGACTTGTGGCTGATCTGCCCTTCAGAGCTGACCATTTGTAGACAGAGATGATGAATGGGACAGAGGGCTGGCAAGGAAGTGCCAATTAAAGAAGCACAGCACTTGCTGTTCTTGTGGCAACTGCACTGGGAAAGAAGTTAGAGTAATAAGTGAATAAATGTCTTGAGCTTTTAATCACAACATATGAGAAAAACAAACTACATTTCTAAAAACTCCCTGTAATGCTGTGACCAATCTTGTACAACGATATATTTTTGACATGCCTAGATAGCCAATCACACAGAGTAAGCATCAGCAAGTAATGAAAAACAAAATCTGAACTATAATCTAATACGTGTGAGAAAAGGGCATATTTGATTATAAAGGAAATTAATAACCATTGTACAGCATCATTGCTTATTAAACTTTGAATCTCGATCACAGATAATTCTCCTTTTTCATTTTCCATTACTTTTCATTTGTTTGAATATATCACAGTAATTTCTCTCTCATATCAACACAACAGTGATAAAATAATGTGAACATGAGCTTTTTAAAAAGAAGAACTTACATATGATTATCTCCCCTTTTATGACTCATACTTCTTCTTGAAATAAATTGCATACATTAGCTTTTGATGGAAAAACTTCATCATCATCATCATCACC